>BCNH02000001.1:24994160-25068009 GCA_001662345.2 Metrosideros polymorpha var. glaberrima
GATATTATTGTAATAAATTTTAATTTTTTTTTTATTCTCACGAGATATTCGCAAGCTCGCTACGTTCCAAATGCATCTCGTCATGCAAAATCTCTTCAGCCCTTCAATTCAATCTGTCTCTTTCTTCATTATTATCTGTCCACCGACCCACCCAGTTGCCCACCATTGGAATTGAGGTCTTGATTGACGCACGTCCGCGTCTTTTGTCGCGTCACGGTTGGACTGGCATCTTGCTCCTCCTTCCATTCTCTCTTTTGTGTCTCGCTGTCTAAAGCTGTCGTGAACAGACTCTCGCCTTGACTTCCCTTCCGTTTATCTTTGTTCTCCGCTGCGTGAATTTTCATTGAACCTGCTCTGCTCCAACCCTTGGCTGATACCAATGAGAAGGCAAATCCGCATTTTTCCGTCCAGATAAAATTGGAAAATAACGCGATGAATCGCGAGGCTAATTCGCTCGACGTCAAGACGGACATAAGATGATAAGAGCGATTTTCTCCTAGTCATTTTTAATTAAGTTCTCCACGTCAGATGAAATTGAGCCACAAAATTTTATTCTAATTTATCATTAAAATAGAGCTACATTCAGTAAAGAATTCTATTATAATTAGCACGTCGCACTTTTCAATTACATCGCTTAATTAAAGAAAAAAAAAATATATATAAGTAGTATGAATCATGCCTCAATAGGTAACACCTCTTATTTAATTTTTTTTATGTTGATAATTTCATTACATGTTTTTGCAAGGTTGTAAACAGGTGACATGACAACCATTCACGGATGGCAATTTTCTTTTTGAGATCGCTAGATTTGACTGACATAATCAGCGTTCTCTGATGGCCGACGTGAATGGTTGTTTCGATCCACAAGTTATTTGGGTACAAGTCCAGGTGCTCACTTAATGTGTGGTTGGAGTTGTAAACTTTAATGACTCAAAAAAAAAAAAACTTCCCAGTTAAGCCGTCCCCATGTGCTTCAACCCCAGCATTTAGCTATCGGAGATACTTTCTAATAATTTGTAGATTTGTAGTTTACTTCGTAAATTTTGAAAGTACTACCCTCAAACCCAAATTTTTTTTTTGGGTAATCCGAGGCACGGCATGAAGATCTGGCTACTTAGAAATTCATGAAACATTATGTGAGGGCCATGAACAGATTAAGTTTGAACCCTTCGCCTAAGCAAGATAAGAAATCTAGCTAAATAAATCTTAATTCGTCTCTTTTTGTAGTGCAATAGGGAAGAAGAAAGTTGAGAGCGACGGGTCGAGAGTCCAATAGCGATGGCCTATGATGGAAACACTTGAGTAGAGATGACAGAGGATTACTTCGAAACGAACATCTTTGATCCGATTCAGTGCATATGGATTCGATTCTAAGTATGTGTTTGCGGCTAGAAAAGCTCAACCTAACTTTAATATGAAAATTTCCATTGACGTGCTGACCTTAACTTGGTCGAATTTGTTTTCTTTTGTTGAGGGCCCCCTCTTCGAGCTTGTCAATATGGCCTTTTGATGTAATAGATATGGAGATCCTTACTCGAGTTAATGATTGTTTACCTACCATGCTCATAATTAGTAAGGGGTAGCTGTCAGTGTCAGTTAAATCATTTTTTCCTAAACGTTTAACTTTGTTAGGAAACGCGTTAACATTACATTGGCAACACGCGTTTTAATAATATTCGTTGCCCATAAGATGATATCCTTAAGGGTCCGATTGATAACGATTTTAATCCAAAAAAATAATTATGTTCAGAAGTGATTCTTTCTTATTATAATTCTTAGACAAGTTTTAGAGAATCAGAAACGCGTTTGATAACTGCACAAAATTTCTGTTCCTAGAACAGAAACGCGTTTGGTAACTATACATAGTTTTTGTTCCCAGAAACAATTTATCTTCCTAATTTTTTCATTAAAGTCAAATAATTACATCTTGTAATTATAAAATACCTATGTCATCACACAAATACAATCACAAGGAAAAGTGATTTTTTGCAACATATTAAATAAAGAAATGATAAAAAAATATACATATGTATATTCATCTTAGGGAAACGAAGGATTATTGTTAATGATGAAAAATATAAGGGAAAATATATATAAAAAAAAATCAAGTGAGGTTGTGTGTACGAGTGTGGGAAGGAGAGAGAAAGAAGAAGAAGAAGGTGACTCTTGGCAACTGCGTGGCATAAAAAGAGCAGAAGGTGTGTCTTGATGGACTACGAGGCAATCATGGGAATGAGAAACGCTCTTGCATGGTGGTGCCTTCACCTTCACTACTTTTAGTCCCTCCCTCACAAAAAGCACCAACAACAATAGAAAAAAAGATTTAATCAGCTTCAGACGTTTTAAATCCTTTCACAAAAAAAGCAATCACCTTCACCTTCTCCTTCATCCTTTCCCGCTGCACCAATATTACCCCCTCAAAAAAAAAAGGAAAAAGAAAAGAGAGAAAGAGAGAGAAGTTATATAAAGGTAGTGTGTTAGCAGTATATGTATGTCTCCTCATGTGAAAGAAGAGAAGTAAAAAGAAAGAAAAAAAAAAGAGAAAAAAAAATCAAAATCAAAATATATTAAAATATTATTAAAAATTATCTGGCAAAAAAGATTGAACTGACAAAAGCGCAATATGTTTAGGTTTTTTTTTTACAATTTTTTCCTTATTTCTCAAAAGTTGTTCCAGAACAAAGAATCATCTTTTTTATGATTCTTATTTTTACTTCAAAACTATTCTAGGAACATTTTTTGGGATCATAATCATTTTTTTGGATCATAATCATTTTTTTTTACCAAACGCGATTCTGCTCTGAGAAGAATAAGAGAATCAGAATCGTTACCAAACAGACTCTAAGCACAACACATGGCATAAAATTAATCACATCAATGGGCTAATCGTAAAATAGGAAAACATGCAAAAATAACAAATAGGAGAAAAATTGAGAGGGTATTTTGCCAAATTCGAACTTGTGATCCATGCTTTGATACCGTATTAGATAATCATTTTCATTTAAATTGTTAGGAAATGAGTTAGCAATATAGTTGTAGCATATCTCTTAACAGCTAGAATCGAATCCTTGTTCCAATTTACACTTCAGTTTCCATTACTAGTGTGAATTTTTAGGCATGGATCATTATATTAACATAGAACAATGAGTACTTCTTTCATGCGTCCGAAGCACGTGAGTCCACTCAATCTCGACTATTAAATGATGCTGGTCTTACTCCTTTCGTAATGCACCATCACTCTCTCTTTCATGCCATATTAAAAATTCCAACACAAAAACTTAAGCTAATAGATGAGGATAGACTACATGTATATGAAAAGCATATAAATCTCATCGTCAAGTGACATGAGATAGTTCAACATATATGAAAGTTCCTAAAATGAAATTTTAAATTACCGACACATTTAAAAAATTACCATCATCACTTAAAAATTACCAAACATATTTGATATTTGCTCGTGGATTTTTAGGATGTTCGATTAAAGAGTAGTTTTCATTGGTCGACTATATGCTTAATCAATCAAGAGCTATCTTACTGGAATTCAAATTCACTCGTCAACATTTAATTAGTTTTCTAACGAAAGATATGTCTAGGGAACCGCATGTGTTGTATGTTAAAAAGCTATAAGGGCCTATGACAACCAAGATAACATAGTTGGAGTCTTAGGCCGTGCGCCTTTTTTCCATTTTCAAAAGTTAATTCCCCGCAATTGACAAAACCTAATCATGTAAGCAATGCAAGGCCAATAAACATAATTATGATAATTCATCAATAAATTAAAAACAAAATTGACACGAGAAGCAGAGAGATATTCATATACAAGACTGCAACGAAACTCTATTATAGAGTTTCATTCAAAAGCTTTATGCACATTAGTTGCTTAATGACGAGTTAATACATGTAAATAATCACGGAAAGAGGAGGCAGACATATAAAAATCCAACGTGTGAGGTTCGTGTTGAATATTGTGTTCGAATGAGAAATTGAGAACCAGCCTAAAAGTTTAATCGTTAATACAATCGTCTCTATTTAAATTATCTATTATTAACGCAAAAATTGCCTAAGTCTCTGACCATCAACTCAGACCGGATAAGACCATCAAAACAGATAATACCGAGCAGTACATGGTTAAGGGAAAATTTGCCAAGTCCATTTGGTCGGAAACTATAGGTAATCGACAAAAGCAAATGAGGAGTTGCCAACAAGTGATATAAGAGAAAATTACTAAGTGTTGAGCCACGATTTGTTGGTAAGTAAAACTTGGTTTAGTCAACCAAAAAAAGTGAAGTTAAAGTGAAGATCAATGAATCAAGAACGAGATGAGTGTTCAAGTCTTGAAGCCAACAATTGCAGCTGCAATCATAATGACCCATTCAATCGTGAAGCCAACATAATCACCAATTAATAAGAGTCGTGAATGTTGAGAACCACGAATGATAATGGCCAAGAAACATGGGCTGTTATAACCGTCAGGAAGAGGGATTGCAAGCTATGGAAGAAACCGTTCACGTAGAGCAAGTGATGAGACCATGACCGTCAAGTAGTGGGTCTTTTGGTAGCTGTTTGTAAAAAGACGCGGCTGAATTCTAGGAGTCACGTATGATGTTATTTTCTTTCTTTGTAACCGATGTTAACCGTCACTAGTAGCTATATATATTAGGATTGTAAATCGAGCAAGGGACCGCCAATTGATCACTGAACACCAATTGTTCAATTTCATATTTATGTTATCTTTACATTTTAGTATCCTTTTACATCGCTAGCCACGATTGCCTTTAGTCTTTGTACCTTTAATTTTCTCCTTAATTCACGCTTCATGTCCAAGAATCAACAAAGGACATTTTACGTCCTTTGTTGATTTCTATATCAATTCACGTTTTGAAAGGTGCTTTGTCGACACTTTTCAGCGAAATGTCTTTTTGACACGCCTCATGACACTTGTTTGTTGCTTTGAGGAAGCTAACATGGCGAGAACTAGACACAAATAAGAGCCAGACAGTGACAATGCTCCTAGTAACAACCCAGTGCCATGGATTGGGAATGAAGTTGCCACACACTCTGAATCCTCAATCGTGAACCCTACGACATAAGAAGGCCAAAATGAAGGGGCAGACCTTCTTCGTAGTCTCATTGAAGAGCTATCGAGAGAATTTGCACTGAACTCTCATATGGTGGCCACCGTGAGAAGGTTATTGGGGCAGCAGTAGAATGACTTGGCTAATCACATCATCAGTCACATGTCCAACATGATTAAGCCGATGATTATGATGCTGTGAATGGCACCATGTCCAAGTTGGGAGCATCCAATCTACCAAACTAAGGAAGATTTGTGGTGCCAATGTATGTTTACAACCCTTCTTTTTATTATAGTGCAGGTCGTACTAGTCAATCTAGTGAGATTTTATGTGACCACTGTCAGTTAGTCTAAAAGCTTAAACTGTTAGATGAATGCGTGATTTATTATTTAAATATTATAACACTCCTCCTCATGCTTAGTCCGATCTTTTTGCCTAATACTAAGCGTGTAAATAGTTTATGGAAGAGGTAAATGGGGTCTGAAAAGATTCGAATTTATGACCTTCTGCTCTAATATCATTCGAACCAAGCTTTTAGAATAGCTAGCAATAGTCCCACAAAATCTCACATGGTATCAGAGTAAGAGATCTTGAGTTTAATTCTTTTCAGGCCCCATTTGCCTTCTCGATAAAGTATTTCCATGCCTAATATTAAGCAAAAAGATCAAACTAAGCGCAATGGAGAGTGATAGTATAATTCAATATTAAATCGCACGTTTATCTAATGGTTTAAGTTTTTAAAACAGTTGGCAATGGTTCCATAAAATTTCACAAATCCCTTTATAAGAATTAGGCAAAGGCCAAAGCCCTCGAACCAAGGTCCAACAAATGGGAACGATATTAGTAAAGAAAATTGAGCCAACAACAACGGATTGAGAGTGTGTTTAGTTCAGCTTTCAGCATTCTCAAGACTAAAATTTGGTCAAAAGTTGCTTGCCAAACATCACAGCATTTTTTCAAGGAGTTTTGGAGGCTGAAAGTTCCTTGAGAATACTGAACCAAACCTACCCTAACAAGTCAAGTTGGTCGACAACCCAATCCAATGCCTAGAGTTGAAGAGTTTAGGCCAACAATCAATAAGCACCCCTAAATACTAATGTCCCTATTAGGCCTTACTTGTCTTTCAATATAAATATGGAAAATCCACTAAGACCAATATTACTGTGAGGTTTGTGTACAAGAAACCTTTATCTTGAATGGTTCGACAACCAACCTTATCTTAGAGGATTCAAAATTCTTGATTTGGGGGCAAACCTGAGTTAGATGATGTCGTTTGAGTTCACTTTGCCAGCGAGCTACGTTGGACAATTTATATTGAACAATTACCACGTTGGTGTTTCCAGCAACCTTTTTTTCAAAAGCGACTCAACTGTTCACTCGAAAATTATTTGCACCGAAGTGTGCTCGACACCTCTACAGTCGTGTCCCCCCAAAAATTTGCCCTGATTAGAAGAACGATTGTGAAGAGAAGAAAAAGGTTGCCTCGACAAATACCACGTGGGATTAGATCCAACACCCTGTGGGAATGACGTAAGGCCTGACGACATGAAAAAAGTGGAGAGCGACGGTGTATGATGCAGACAAGATAGCCCTCGTCGTACGAGACTCTTTTGCCTGTTTCTAATGATTGGACTGGAGACTTGTTACCCATAATTGAGAGGACGGGAGGAGTGCAGTTTGCATCAGTCATCATTACAATCTTTTTAAATTACAATCATATGTTGGTCGTCCTGCCCAACACCACCCTTAGCACATGTTTGAAATTATTGGAAATACTTGCTTAGACCATTGGGCATGAACTACGTATATCATAGAATCAAGTGGAAACAAACGACTTTGACCTGATACGACCTGGACTTAAGCCCTAGGTAGGCGGTCGCGCGTAATAATAGTTAGACTTAATCGAGTAGAAAAGCTCGACCCGACTTATGCTAAAGCATCACCATGTGTCGGCCTTTTGATCTAGTAGGTATGGACATCTTGGCTTGAGCTCGTGGTCCTTCAGTTACCGTGCTCTTAGTTAGTTGCTAGTGTTGAGTAAAGTATTTCATGAGAAGTACATACCATAGAATTGGGTTGAAACGAACAATTTTGATATGATACGGCCCATGTGAACTTTGGGCCTAAGTAGGTGTTTACACGTAACGATAGCTATACTTAAATAAGTAGAAAAGCTCGACATAACTTATACTAAAACCAACATTACATGCTGGCCTTTTGATCTAATAGGTATGGACATCTTGACTCAAGCACGTGGTTCTTCAGGCTACCGCATTCATAATTAGTAATAGTTAATTGTCAGGGTTAAGTGAATTATTTTTCCTAAATTTTAAGAGTCTTTCGTCCTGGAATTATATGAATTATTTTTCGCGCACAATAGATATTGATTCGAATATCCGTTCATGCCGCACGCTCCTCCATTTCTTTCCCACTTTGTTAGACCAACCAAATTCTTTTGTTTCGTAGCGGGGCTAGACAAGTATCCAAGAGTAATCTTAGAGGTACACAGACTTTTCACTCAACTTTTACAGAGAGCTTACTTTCAAACAAGTTCCATAAAAAAAAAAAAAAATTACACTAATGATGATAACTTCAAGACAATTATGAAAAATCCGAAAGTTCATTAAAATGTAATTTTAAATTACTGACCCATTTAAAGTTTACCATCATCCCTCGTTGGCCGACTATATGCTTAGTCAATCAAGAGCTATCCTACTGGAATCCAAATTTAATTAGCTTTCTAATGAAAGATGTGTCAAGGGGACCACGTGTTTTGCGTGTTAGAAAACGTAGTTGGAGTCTTAGGTTGTGTGCGTTTTCTTTATTTTAAATGTTTCTTTGTATCCTCCGCACTTGACTTAATAATAATATAAGCGATGCGAGGCCAATAAGTAAAACACGTAACCAAGAATTAGAACTAATTAATTACTATGAATGAAAAAAAATTGCAGGAACTGAAAAGTTAAATTGATAAACCCAAGGAGACCTAATTCGCGTTGATGATTGCGGATCCTTTTACAGTGATTCAACATGACCTTACATAGCCTATTACAAGATTTAACCACTTACAAGCTATTAATATTTAAATTAGCAATTATAACCACATCTCAAGGATTTTAGGTTGCACGGTCACACTCCATGATCACACGTCGATCTTATCAATAAGCGATTACAGCTTCTCGTTTGCCACTAGATTTAACCATTGATCGGTATCTCCATTATTTCAAGCTCCACGATTGTATTCCATGATCGCACGTTTTTGTTTATTTTCGAATGATCACAACTCCTTAGCTGCCACTAGATTTGACTGTCAATCGGCATCTTCACCGTCTTCAATTTTTGCATTCAACACTTACTTAAATTTAATGCGAGCATCAACAGTCGACCATGCATCGTCGTATGTCAATCGCTAAACTATGGCTATACTTCGTTCTGGCCATCGACAAGATTGCTGCTTTTGAGACCACTTGTCAGTGGCATAATCACTTAGCGCCAATTTCTATGTAGGTGTCGTGTCGATTAAAAAGATTCGATCATCTTCGAGTGTCGACGAATGCGAGGTTCGTGTTAAATATTAAATTCGAACGGGGAATTATCCAACTAATTAAGAAGTTTAATCGTTGATGGGATCGTCTCTGTGTAAATTATCTAATCAAGCGTGTCAATCGATCTGGGGTAAACATTATTCTAGAGCACCTCATCAAGTTTGGCAGGAGGCAGTGGAACTCAAGATCAATACGGAATTGAAAATCTTTATATTATCCGACTGAAAATTTCTGAAATAAGATGCATATCGATATAAAGATTACAATAAATGTCAGAATAGCTAGAAAGTGGGAACATCAACCTAATTACTACATTGTGGAAATCGATTACTAGAAATAAGAACCACGTATTATTAATAATTCAGCAGACAAAAATAAAAATTAAAAATAGAGCCACACAAAACGCGAGAAAAACTGTCCACTTCTGAGCGACGTGAGCCATGATGCCATCAGACACGAGTGTCTCTCTCTCTCTTCGTCGTCTTCGTCTTCTTCTTCGTCTCGCAATCATGCATCCATGACGCTGTCACGTCCTCCTTCTCTGCTTATAACACCACCGCGCCACCCGGAGAAAACACTGAGACCCTCCCGAGTTTCTTTAAAGCTCGCGAGAGAGCGGCAGACCGCGAAACGAAACTGCACTGACCCGACTTTCCTTCCCTCACCGCGGTGCACTTCTCGTCGGCGGCGATTTCGGGTCTCGTGCGATTTTCTGGTTGGTGCTCACACCCTTTTTTGGGTTTTTCCTCTCCTTTTGGCACATCATTATTTAAGAAAGATGGGTAAAATCTGATTAGGCTTCGAGGCAGGCGAATCCAAGTTGGTTTCGAAGTCTCTTCCTCATTGTTGGAGCATCGAGTCTGTCGAAAATGGGGGGGAGACTCAGAGAGAGAGAGAGAGAGAGCGAAACGTTTCGGTGGAACTCATGAGCATGTGAACTTCTGCAACAGCAAAAGCAAAAGCAAAAGCAAAACCTTTTCCTTTTTTTCTGTGGACGAGCTCTTTCAGGGGAAGAAAGAATCTCTTCTGTGAAATAAAGCCTAAAAGAAAGGTGTCGCCTTTGGACCATTTAAGGTATGCCCAGTAAAATCGTGCATTTGGTTCCTTTTTTTTATTTATTATTTTTATAATTTCTGTGTCATTGGGATGTTAAAGAAAGTATGGGCAATATCTGTCTGCCAAACTTTCGATGGTTATGAGCAGATAGTGAGAAACTTTTTTAAGGAACTTGTGAAACTATAAGGTACAAACCAGCCACTTTGCTCTCTGTCTCTCTGTCTCTCTGTCTCTCTTCCAGATTATGACAAAGCTTCTCATGCATATTATAACTTGCGAGATATATATACACAGACACACAAACACATACTTGTTTCCCCAAAGAAAGTGCAAGCTGGTAATTTTATGGCTCATTTAGATTCAGGAGCTTCTTTTTAGTTTTGCTGCTGTGGCCCTTTTTTCTTTTTGCAATTTTTCAGATATTTCAGTTCTATCACAGAAGAATAATACTTCCAAGCACGGGACCCAGGATAGGACCACTTAGTCCAGGATAGCATTCGCAGAAATGTTCCACGCTAAGTAGAATCGAACATGTTAGAGATTAGTTGACAACGTGATTGATGACTGGGGTGGGCTAGGTGCACCTCTCGCCCTGTTGGAAGTGATGAGGCTAGTCTCCTCCCTCCCTGAATGAAGAAGTCGAAAGATTCACATCGCAATTTTCCTCTCTAATTGAGCGATCCCTTTTTGGCGTGTAACAGAGTCCAAAGGCAGGAAGAGAGCAAGTAGAAGATGATGGGCAATCTATGGGATGCGTTTTGTGGGGAATCTGACTGCACAGATGCAGACGGAGGAGCTTGCACACCCAAGTTTCTGTCTTTCGGTCATCCTTCTACCTGTATCAACCACATCCTCGTCATTTGCTTCACCATTGTCCTATTGGTCTTGCTTTTGTTCAGTATGATTCAGAAGTCGTCATCAAAGTCAGTTCGCGCCCCGTCTCGCTATCTAAGGCTCTCACGATTGCAAATAGCATCGGCCATAGTGAATGGCTTTGTCGGGCTAATATACTTCAGTTTGGGCATTTGGATTTTGGAAGAGAAGCTGAGACAAATGCAGACTGCTTTACCCATCAACCAGTGGTTAGCGGCCGTTTTTCAAGGTTTTACGTGGTTGTCGATTGGCTTCATTGGTAGTCTTCGGACGAGAGATCTCCCAAGAACACCATTGCGGCTATTGGCCATTCTCGCCTTCTTGTTTGCAGGTGTACTCTGCGTTTTATCTGTGTTCACCGTGATGACAAGCGAAGAAGTCTCTCTTAGGATAGCTCTGGACATCCTTTCATTCCTCGGAGCATCTCTGTTGTTATTTTGTGCTTGTAAGGGATATGAAGATCTCGATAAGGACAATGCTACGAATGGAGGCGATCTATATACCCCGCTGACTGGAGAGGCCAACGGTAGTGGCAAAGCTGATACAGTTGCGCAAGTTACTCCATTTGCCGAAGCTGGATTCTTCAGCAGAATGTCATTTTGGTGGTTGAACTCTCTGATGAAAAGAGGGAGAGAGGAGACTCTCAAGGAAGAAGATGTACCAAAGTTGCGGGAGGCTGATAGAGCAGAAAATTGTTATGCGTCATTCTTGGAGCAACTGAACAGACAAAAGATAGCACACCCTTCATCGCAACCATCTATTTTGAGGACAATAATCTTATGCCAGTGGAGAGAGATCATGATATCTGGGTTCTTTGCACTTTTGAAAATTCTCACTCTTTCTGCTGGTCCTCTGCTTCTCAATGCTTTCATTGAGGTTGCTGAGGGAAAAGAAAGCTTTAAATACGAAGGTTATGTGTTGGCGATCTTTCTCTTTTTCTCAAAGTCTTTGGAATCTTTAGCTCAAAGGCAATGGTACTTCAGGAGCAGAGTTATCGGTCTGAAAGTGAGGTCCTTGATATCAGCAGCCATTTACAGGAAACAGTTGAGATTGTCCAATGCTGCTCGGCTGATGCATTCAGGAGGTGAGATCATGAATTACGTGAGTGTCGATGCTTATAGAATTGGAGAATTTCCTTTTTGGTTTCATCAGACGTGGACAACGAGCCTCCAGCTCTGCATTGCACTTGTGATTCTATTTCGTGCTGTGGGGTTGGCAACAATTGCATCTTTGGTAGTTATCATTATAACAGTGCTTTGTAATACACCAATTGCAAAGTTGCAGCATGAGTTCCAGACGAGACTTATGACAGCACAAGATGAGAGGCTGAAGGCGTGCACCGAGGCTCTAATGAACATGAAAGTTTTGAAATTATATGCTTGGGAAGTACATTTTAAGAATACTATTGAAAGCTTGAGGATGGTGGAATACAAATGGTTATCAGCTGTGCAGCTACGGAAGGCATATAATAGTGTTCTTTTCTGGTCCTCGCCCGTTTTGGTTTCAGCTGCCACATTCGGGGCATGTTATTTCCTAAACATTCCTCTGCACGCTAATAACGTCTTCACATTCGTGGCTACTTTGCGCCTTGTTCAGGACCCAATCCGATTTATTCCTGACGTGATTGGTGTGGTAATTCAAGCGAAGGTCGCATTTACACGGATCGTGAAGTTTCTTGAGGCTCCGGAGCTGCAGAATACAAATGTCAGGCAGAATAGAAACTTTGAGAGAGTAGACCATACAATTATCATAAAGTCGGCAAGTTTCTCATGGGAAGGGAAATCACTGAATGCCACTCTTAGGAACATTAACCTTGAGGTCAGGCCCGGTGAAAAAGTCGCTATATGTGGAGAAGTCGGTTCAGGAAAATCGACCCTTTTGGCAGCAATTCTAGGAGAAGTTCCGAATACTCAAGGAACTGTACGTTCTAAATTTCCTCCTTGATTTTGTTGTGCTCTAAGAATTTATTCAAATGGCCCCAAGTAGAATTTATTCCCTGTTAATGTTTCAGTCCCAAACCTTTCTAATGGTAACAATTTCCAGATTTCAAGGTTTGTGTTATAATTTGATGCTAATTCAGCTGTCCACTTAATTTTCAGATTCAAGTGTATGGGAAGATTGCCTATGTTTCTCAGAATGCATGGATCCAGACTGGGAGCATACAAGAAAACATTTTATTCGGTTCTGCAATGGATAGTCAGCGTTACCAAGAGACGCTTGAGAGATGTTCATTGGTGAAAGATCTAGAGTTGCTTCCCTATGGTGACCTCACTGAAATTGGCGAAAGAGGAGTTAATCTCAGTGGCGGCCAGAAGCAGCGGATTCAACTTGCTCGTGCTCTCTACCAGGACGCCGATATATACCTGTTAGATGACCCTTTCAGTGCTGTAGATGCACATACTGCTACCAGCCTATTTAATGTAACTATTTTATATTCTGATTTTCCACAATACTTGCAATGTCTCAACCGTTTGATCAAGTCTGACCCGCTCCCTTTTGCAGGAATACATTATGGAAGCACTTTCTGGGAAGACAGTGCTACTAGTGACTCATCAAGTTGATTTCCTTCCCGCATTTGATTGTGTCCTGGTTAGTATATTTTCATTGTCTCAATGTGAAGCTGTTGACTTCCACTTAAATTATCGGTTGTGACATCTTTCGTTCTTCTTTGCCATTTGTAGTCAGCAACTTTTGCATGCTTTCTTGTGCAAACTCAAACATACGTTTGTAAGTTAGTCACATATCCCTGCGAAGAGACCTTACTAACAATTTTATGACAGTTGATGGCAGATGGAGAAATCCTGCAAGCAGCTCCTTACCATCAGTTACTCGCCTCTAGCCAAGAGTTTCAAGACCTTGTCCATGCGCACAAAGAGACTGCTGGATCTGAAAGACTCGCAGAGGTTACTTCTTCCCCAAAACAGGGAACATCCTTGCAAGAGATTAAGAAGACATACTTAGGGAAACAACAGAAAGCACCAAAAGGCAGTCAATTGATCAAACAAGAGGAAAGGGAGATTGGAGACACGGGGTTTAAACCTTACCTACAATATCTGAATCAGAATAAAGGCTATATATACTTTGCTATGGCCTGTCTTTCTCAAGTTATATTTTTAGCTTGTCAAATATCTCAAAACTCTTGGATGGCAGCGAATGTGGAGAATCCTCAAGTTAGCACACTGCGTTTGATCGTGGTTTACTTGGTGATTGGGTTTTCCTCCATGCTGTTTTTGCTGTCTAGATCGCTCTCTGTTGTTGTTCTTGGCCTTCAGTCTTCGAAATCTCTCTTTTCTCAGCTGCTAAACTCCCTCTTCCGTGCACCAATGTCTTTCTATGATTCAACACCTCTGGGGAGAATACTTAGTAGGGTAAGCGTCTCAAAAAGTTATTAGACAATGAAAGGCATTTGCCAATATCATGTCTCTATAAACTCGTCCTTCTCATGCAGGTCTCCTCTGATCTCAGCATTGTGGATATCGATGTCCCATTCAGTTTTGTTTTTGCTGTTGGAGCAACAATGAATGCATATTCTAATCTTGGAGTACTGGCGGTTGTTACATGGCAAGTCCTTTTTGTGTCGATACCGATGATATATTTCGCAATTCGGTTACAGGTAAACTTATGACTTGGTAACGGTTAGTCGCTGTAGTTTTGCAATACTTTTGGTTAGCAGTAAAGAATCACGATAAGAGGAATTAGTTTTGTTTTTCATCTAATATGGATTGGATACATCTTTGTTGTTCCAATGGCATTATTTGGTCCAAAATATAAGTAAATCCAAATATAAATTAACAGTATAGTCAGTTAAAAGCCATTGTGGGCAAAGTCATCCAAGAAAGATTTGATTGTGAGGACACTTGTACTTCCAGAAAAGAGGGAATCTTCAGTAATATTTAATGGTTGCCTAAAATGTTCAGATAGGAACTTGCACTTTTTTGCGAACATTTGATTCCTCAACTGAGCTTTACAAGATCACAAGACTGAAACATTTTACCACACTGAAGAGATGCGGACTCAGTTCCTAATGCAAGCCGAAGTTTGATTAGGAACTTTGTCTCGCTGAGTGAAGTTATAAATTGATGCTCATCCGACAACAATGTTCTGCTTTCACATGGTGGCATGACTCCTTTTCGACATTTTCATTTCATCTGGCATATGTTTTTCATCGGATATGTTTATGTGTGCGTTTATTTATTTTCCATCTAGAACCTAATCGAACTTGAACCTGGTCTACAGAGATACTATTTTTCATCTGCGAAGGAGTTGATGCGACTCAATGGCACAACCAAGTCTTATGTTGCAAATCATCTTGCTGAGTCAGTGGCAGGGGCAATGTCCATAAGAGCTTTTGAAGAGGAGGAAAGGTTCTTTAGAAAGAACCTGGAACTCATTGATGAGAATGCTAGTCCCTTTTTCCACAGTTTCGCAGCCAATGAATGGTTGATACAGCGTCTAGAAACACTTAGTGCTACTGTTCTGTCCTCCACGGCACTCTGCATGGTTTTGCTTCCTTCAGGAACATTTAGCCCTGGTCAGTAAATGTCTTTTATCTTTCTTGATTATGAACGGGCATCTATATTTTATGCTTAGTCAATTGGAATTTGACGGAAGATGGATCAACTGCCTAAAACTTTGTTGTGGTTGCCCCTTATGTCGTAACAGGATTCATCGGAATGGCATTATCTTATGGTCTTTCCCTGAATGTATCCCTCGTCTTCTCGATTCAAAACCAATGCACTCTAGCTAATCATATAATATCAGTGGAGAGGCTTAACCAGTACATGCACATACCAAGCGAAGCCCCTCTCCTGATAGAAGAAAGCCGACCTCCTACCAACTGGCCATCTGTGGGGAAAGTCGAGATTGTCGATCTGCAGGTAAACTTTTGCTCCCACTGATGAGTTCATGCAATGAACATAGTCAGATTACTGAATCTTGATGCAAAACAGATAAGGTATAGGCCCGATACACCCCTTGTTCTTCGAGGGATCAGTTGCACTTTCGAAGGAGGACATAAGATAGGCATCGTCGGTCGCACTGGCAGTGGGAAGACGACCTTGATTGGTGCTCTATTCCGTCTAGTGGAGCCTGCAGGAGGGAAAGTTCTTGTAGATGGCGTCGATATCACTAAGATTGGACTTCACGATCTCAGGTCACGGCTCGGGATTATACCTCAAGAGCCCACTCTTTTCAACGGGACAGTGAGATATAACTTGGACCCCTTATCTCAACACACTGACCAAGAAATTTGGGAGGTAAACCCTGTTTCTCTTCGTCCTGGAATACATGTGTTAGAAACTATTGATGTTCCAACTCGAGTTATTAATGCACATAAACAGGTTCTTGGGAAGTGTCAGCTCCAAGAGGTGGTTCAGGAGAAACCAGAGAGACTCGACTCCAAGGGTAAGGCTCTATGTTAAAGCCATGATCTTGCCTTCTTGATAGTGTTTTAAGTGAAAACTCACGACAGCCACACTTCGTTGTTCAGTTGTGGAAGACGGGTCGAATTGGAGCATGGGGCAACGGCAATTGTTCTGCTTGGGCCGCGCGCTCCTGAGGAGAAGCCGGATACTGGTGCTCGACGAAGCAACTGCATCGATAGACAATGCGACCGACTTGATTTTACAGAGAAACATTCGTGCTGAATTCGCCGATTGCACTGTGATCACCGTGGCTCACAGAATACCGACGGTAATGGACTGCACCAAGGTCCTTGCCATTAGTGATGGTGAGTTCCACTCCCTAAGCTAGTCTTCACTTGGATTGATCCACTGGAAAACAACGATCCTACATCAATTTTTTACGGATCAAAATTGTCAAATGTCCGCGTCTTCATTGAAGTGGTTTCTTGCATCGCAGGTAAGCTAGTGGAGTACGACGAGCCAATGAAGCTGATGAAAAGAGAGGACTCGCTGTTCGGGCAGCTAGTTAAGGAATACTGGTCGCACTCGCAGGCTGCAGAGACCCATTGAAGCAAAGCCGGGTTCCTCGCGAAGCATTCTTCGGTTCCCCTTCTCGGGTGTTTTAGCAATCAGGAGGGGGGGATTTGTAACTAGATTGTTCAACTGTACAATAATGCGGGGGTGAAGTAGGAGAGGAGAAACGTTAGGAGATGGATAGTTCTGTATTGTCCCTTCAGGGGCATCAGTATCAAGCAACTATGCTCTGGCGAAAGAGTACCTCCGTGGAAATTAGGAGTTTCCAGTATCACTAGCCCTCTCTCCCTCTCAGTCTCGGCCAAGAAAGGACGGAGATAATCCTCTCGTCTGCCCACGCCCACGTCCACGTCCCAGCTTCCGAGTCTCCGCCACAAACTCGCCGGTGGTCGCCTCTAGCGGCATGCATGCATAGCGATGTCGCTAGCTAATGGTAGCTTAGAGGAAACCTTTTGCATTTTTGATTTCTTGCAACTTTATTGCTGGATTAATGTTGTTCTATCTGGACTATTGGTTCGGGAATTCTCTTATGGTCCCATGCATGCATTATTTATCTATTTATTATTTCAATCAATACACTCGATCATTTTTAGGAAAGTAATTTTCAAATTATTCATTTTCTTGCGAAACAAACGATACTTAGAGTTACTAAGCATGATGAAAAATTGCTGCCATCTTGAGAAAATTACTAAGAAAGTATCTCGTGTATTTTAATGAGGGAGAGTAAGCAGATAGCTTATTTTATTGGAGCTACACTATCATGCTTTAATATGGTCTACCCCAACAGACCAAACTAATTATAATAATACGGCCTAACCCGACTCAAAAGGCCACAAGGGAAAGCAACAAGAATGGTACACGATTTACATTTTCTTGCCAAGAGCGCAGGCATATGAGTACTGTATACCAATAAATGTCACACCTCAATTCAATAAGAACATGACAATGACATGACCGTCCTTTTCACCTAAGAACGCAGCCTCAAATGTAACCATAACTTAACTTGAAATCGAAATATATACATCTATATACATAATTCATCAAAAGGTCATCTGGTTACGAGATCAGAGTTTTCTATAATCCACCAAAATTATATATTGAGGCTCCTTGTGTTGACGGGTTTGGGCTCCTCTAATGGGCAGTTGGTGCCTCGATGCCGCTTTGAACGAACATTCTATGAGCGATTGAAGTAGATCCCAATGCTGTCCAAACCCTTTCTTGATTTGCCAATAAATAAATAAAAACACATACACACCGTGTGTTACCGCGAGGTTGGAAACGATTCTTTTAGTATTACGAGAAGACAATACACAGTTACAAGAGTATTAGCTAGTTTCGCTGGCATAGGCAATCAACTTTACGGTCCATTAAATTTTCCTCTTGTATTTCCCTTACTTTATAGTCGCTCGCACTGAAACGTCTCTCTAGTGAAATATTAGGTACGATCTGACCCAATACAACCTAAACCTATTGCACTTTTACCTATCCAGTCCTAAACCTTTTTATGATTTGTTTAGGACCGAATCGGCAAATCATAAAAAGATTTAAAACTGATTTGGAAAAATTGAAAGGTTTAGAATTGAATCGGCAAAAGTGCAATAGATTTAGGATTTTATTGACATTTTTCCCAATAAAATGTTGTTCTCTTAATTAGATTGATCCCGACATGGACTAAATAGTAAATACATCGCCGCCGGTGAGAAGGCGACACCCTTGTGGCAAGACTAAGGCGAGCTGCTCGATCACCTCACTCATTTTCGGCAAAGTTTCTGTCAATCGTTCTATGGATGATAAACAAGAATCAATCGGCAGACATCAAATATATGTGCCGATTTTGGGATAAGCATCCTACAGCAACTTGTACTTGTAGAAATATATAAACCCGCATGAGATTCAATGAGCTACTGTGATCTTAGACAGGAGTGCAAGAACATAACGAAAGGATAAAACAAAGAGGAGATGAGCGTCGCTACGCTACAGTTTCCAGCTACATCCTCAACCAAGAGAAAGATGGGGTTTCTAACCCCTCAGGATGCAATTCCCTGAGTGCCTAATCTTTAACAAGGACAAGAAGTATAATACCTTTGCAAAGAGTAATTTGAGTCGAACTGCGAACATGTAATTCAAACAAAACAAAACTTAGAAAATCAGGGCGATCCAAAAAGGCCGGATTGGCATGGATCTCAACTTTTCACAACCTGTGTTTAAGCCTCGCATGATTGTGGAAGTTCGGCTTCTTGAGTTTCCTTCTCACAGCTACACTTTGCGCACCTGAATGTTGTGCGTGGACTGGAAACGCCAAATAGGCCGTCTACCACTCTGTACGAGCGCGACCTCTTCTCCTTCTTTGACCATACCTTGCTTCTGAGAATAAAAGCCAGAAATCATAAGGATAAGGAAACAAAAAGGGGTATCCACTAAAACAAAGAGCAAGAAAGAGAAATCATAAGTCCTGAGAGCCACTTGGAATTAGGAATGAATTACGAAGAAGAATCAGTATGCATAGCTGCAACTACAGAGTTTCCAAATGAATGCTCACAAAAAGACTTTTAGTGCAAATATCACTGGAACTTTGAAGCATCTGGCAGCCCAAAATGAAGCCAGCCATCAAGCCTTACAAGCGCGAAACACACGTGTGTGCATTCAAATACGTCAGCCTAGGTTCAGCTTGTTAAACAAATTATTAAGCAAATAGATGCAATGTTCATAGAACCAATTAATAAGAGCAAATGCCCCAGTATGTTTACCTGCAGCACTGCCAATGCATTAGTAAAGGTTTGTTCAGCATCATCAGAGAACTCCATGTAGATTGGGCACACTCCTTGATATAAAGCCAGTCTCTGGTGTATTCTCTTCCTACATTGGCATTAATGACGCAAATTTCTTACCAAAACATGAAGTTGGCATATCCCATTGCACATAATTTAGTTAAATTTGTATAAACAAGTCTCCATGGATATCGATCCAGTCCACTCAGTAGAGATGGATCGAAGCAGGTACAGTATATCATTTTGATTGCATCCCACTGCAACATATGATGGCATTCCTTTACTTACTCATTTGTGAAGGCAAATATAGTTCCAGAAGGGCGATAATGGCTTAGCAAAATGGCCATGAAACCAGTTCTGGTGAAGACAACAGTTGAGATTCCAAGAGTGTTTGACATCATGGTAGCATGATAGGCAAACATCTCGCTCATATGGTTCTACATGAAAAAGGATTGTCATGGTCATTATTTAGGTTTGAACGTCAAACACAAATGAAAAATTAGAGGGTAAGCTCAATAAAAAGCTGCAGACTATATGGATGACGCATTAAGAGACCTTAAAGGCTTGGCCAAGGTTAGATGGCATTTCACCAGCAGCAATGGTAGCTTCAGTCCTTAATGAGACTGTGTGCATGACTTTCACAGCTTTCAATGGGAACCTACAAGAGGGTGAGATGATGTTGTCAGGATGTATGATTTGCCTATTACCTTATCTTCAAGAGATCTACAGTCAAAATGTCAACATTTAGAAAGAACCACAAAATACCAAACTCAGCTTTGAGCCTTCCAATTCAAACTGATTTCATGCAAATCAAACTCCCTAGGAAAACACTCCCCGTTTTCCGAACAGCCAATTATACCAGTTGTTTCCGCTCAGGCAGAAAGAATCCTCATAGCAACCAAACAAACCATCTCTGAGCCCACAGTAAGTCAAAAATGAAGTACTGCTTACTTTCCATGAGCAGTCTCGCCAGAAAGCATGACTGCATCAGCACCCTCTCGAACAGCGATAGCAATGTCTGACACTTCTGCCCTAGTTGGCGTTGGATGAACAATCATGCTCTCTAGCATGTTTGTGGCCACAATAACAGCCTTACCCATGCTACGGCAAATCCGGATTATTTCTTCCTGCATTGGAATGAGTACAGTTAGATATGTGGATTGCTGTGACAACTTACTGAAAATATTAACAAGAGATATTCTTCTCTTATCCAATTTGAAAAGGAAAGTACTTGCAAAAGTGGAACTTCTTCAATGGGGAGCTCCGCCCCAAGATCTCCTCTTGCAACCATGGCCTGAAACCAATATTGGCAAACTACTAAATTAAAAGCTACATAGAGCTCAATTGATTCCTCATGATCAGAAAGAGAACAAGGTGCCACTTCAGCAATATAAGTTAAAAATATGCATCCAACCCACTCATTCGTGTTAGGAAAAATGACTATGGGAATGGGTGTCTCAAGGCAGATATATTGCTCAACACCAGTGACACCGTGCATATTACTCATCCAGACGATAGAACACAAGTTTTCTTGTTTAACTTTGCATTCCCTCGTACTGGATAGTTGCATTTAAAGATCAAGTAATATGTCACAGAAAAAGAAGGATTTGCAAAAGGGAACCCGTTTATCATAGTTCGAAAAAAGAAGCTAGTCCAGAGAGAGACTTATGTGATGTCAAAAAGTTCGGATTATCACCCCATCAGATGCTGTGATAATTGAATGCAAATTCGGTATGGAGTCAGCACTTTCGATTTTCACAATAACATGAATATCGGCATCACAGCCTGCAAAGTTTAAAGGTAATAGGTAAGAAGCAATATGAAGCAGAACTAGATGTTCTTAGTTCTCATTGGAAATGAGAAAAGTATTTAAGCAAGTACTAACTTTTCAGGTAGTTTTTCAACTCGTGAACAACTTGTGCATCTTTAACAAAGGAAACAGCATAGAAGTCAACTTTATTCTCCACGCCAAACTTGATATCATCCCAGTCCTTCTCTGTACGTGAACAACAAATGCAGTTACATAAGGCGTCTAATAAGCCACGTGCTCCTATAGCAAGCAGTCACATGGAACACGATCAGAAATGTATATTATCATTTGACGTCCAACCAGTGATGGAAGGCAATGTAGCGCTTTTTCCTCGGACATTTAGATGTCTCCTGGACTTCAGCTCTCCTCCATCAACAACTTCACATTTTACTGAATCTTCCGTCTTCGACTTCACCGTTAATGACATCATACCACCTAAAATTAATACAACGTAAGAGAAGTGCATAACTATTTATAGTGTGAGTGTGATATTTTTTTCTTTTCGGCCGTAAGAACGGCATGCATGGATGAAACGTGAACATGGTGTCTTTTTAATTAATGAATGTTGACAAAGCATGAACCATGGCACAACAGTGTTGAACAATAAATCCAATTGCTGGAATTTGTATCATCAAGAAGCATATAAATGCAATTAGATCTAGAATGGTTTCTAAAGAACACTTTGATCTTACCATCAACAAGAAGCATGTCGCCCACTTCTACATCACTGACAAAATCATCATAGTTAACACTGACGCAGTCCACCGTTCCAACCCCTCTACAGATTGTGAAGGTGAATTCTTGTCCCATAGTCAACATAATTGGTTGTGGCAGGTCCCCACTCCTAACCTCGGGGCCCTGAAGTAAAGCAACAAAAACACTGTATTATAGCAAGATAAAGCTACGAAACATAGAATCACCATAGAGAACCTGCTTCCCAGCCTTATGAGGGGATAATGAGAGGAACCTGCCTTGGTATCAAGCATTATGGCGATGACATTATCTTTGGACTGAGCATTGTATTCCTTGACCAGATCAATGACTTTCTGATGGGAAGCATGGTCTCCATGGGACATGTTCAGCCTAGCAACATTCATACCAGCTTCAGCTAGCTTCCATATCATTTCCCTTGTGTTGGTGGAAGGACCTATTGTGCAAACGATCTTAGTCTTCCGCCTAACCATAGGCGTGGACCACATGTCCGCTGATGTATCACTGAGATGCTGAACTCCCTGAAATTTGGACAGGAGAAACAATTCTCATCTCTCTAAAAAACGAACGAATGGATGCATAACACTTGCTTCTCTCATATAGTGTATTTCATATAATAGACGACGTAGGAAAACGGAGTTTTCATATAGTGACTAGTACCCTAAAATGATTGTTCTTTCCAGCCGCTATATTGCATTTCCCGGTGTAGCTAACGTAAGAGTAATGCTAAGAATACCAAACTGACTCGACAAAACTGTTCGTAAAGAGGTGCAAACAGTGAGTAGGCATTTAAGCGAGTGAGTCAAGTTCGACACGCGACGGTAAACTGCTGCATGACTTTGCACCACTACCATAAATTATCCATTTAAATCTCCAGCATTATTCTTAGCCTGACCTAACGCCATGTGCTGCCAAAAAAAAAGGTACACAAAACCGATTACAGAGGCAAATCTCCATTGTGTCCAGGTCCTTAAAATGGGGTCCTGGTCTCATAATGATCTGCACAGCACGATTGGTTATCACACTCCAGAGTCTCCAGACAGGAATCACCCGTTCAGTGGATGAAGCGCCATTCCAGTGAGTACACTGATCAAATGCCAGTCCTCTCCTTCCTTTCGAGCTAAATTTGAACCCAGCATCAATTCCATAACGCAAATGAAACTACTTCCGGTCTCGAACCAAACCAACCGCACTTCTCCAGTCGATAATCCATTCGCTGAAGCGATGATTCAAACAGTTCACAATCCAGAAACAGAAAGCACCGCACCTGGGGAACATCCTCGGGCGACACGGGTATGACTTTGGGCTCGGAATGCGCGGTCCTCCTCGCGGTGATCCTCGCGCTCCTGGGAACCGCCCGTCGTGGGCTTCTCCCGTCGCCGCGGGCCAGCACTTTCGAGCCGAAGCCGGAAGGCTTCAGCTTCTCCACCCGGTCCTCCAGAGATCCGCTGCCGGGACGGAGCAGCGAGCTCCGGATCGATCGGGTGGCCACCACATTCGCCATTTGGTTGCTGACAAAGAAGGGTCCGCCGGTCTCGGGTGGGAGAAGACAATTAGCGGGTCGACGCACGGGAACTGAGCGGGGGAAATGCGATGCGGAGTGAAATGTGGTGGACGAAGAAGAAGAGCACCGGGAGGTAGGCGCTGGACTTGGAAATGCCGCCACCGAGCTTGGCGCTTTTTGGGTGAAGAAAGGAGAGAACTTTTTTGCTTAGTTTGTATCGAAGGCGAAATGGTCGCTCGCTGCTGTTGCACGAACTTCAACGAGAATAGTGCGCTTGGCTTTTTGGTAATTAATGGGCGTGTTTGCTTTCTTGTGGGAGGATTTGTTCCTATTTTAAAAAATCATGTTGGTAGTGGCTTGGCTTGCTGGTACTACTAGTTAAGCCAACTTCATTTACAATTCCATGTAAACAAAAAGAGAATAGTGCATCGAAAGTTAATAAAAATAAAATTCATGAACGATGCCCGTTCTCTACGTAATTCTTATATAAATGGTCTATAAACTTTAACCCAATGTAAAATGTGAAATGTGATCCATGAATTTTTATTTGTTTGATGTGATTCCTAAACTTTAGCTTAATGTGCAAAGTAATCCATGAACTTTTAATTTGTTCAATATGGTCCTTAGATTTTTGATGCATTTTTAATTTAGTCTCCGAATTATATGAAATGTTCAATGTCTTTTCATTAATTCGAGTTTATGGATTACATTGAACATTTTAACATAATTCATCGATCAAATTGAAAAAAAAGAAACTAATAAATTCTCAGTTGTCCGTTTTAGTTTGTCTTAAAGCATGAATGTTATGAGCCATTTTTATAGATACAAAAAATTATCCAAATTCTAAAAAAAATCTATTTGAATCTCTAAAAGGGTTTCACCTTAAATGAAAGTGAAATTCTAGATTTGAAAATGAGTAAAATGTTAAAAACAAGTATCAAAAGCTCTCTCTTTTTTGTCTTTTTGGCTTGAAAGTTTTTTTTTATCGAAAGGCCTGAAAATTTAAGAGTGTTCAGAGTTATACTTGATGCCATGGATGCATCTAAATCATGTGTATTTCTTTCTTTATCAAATATATACATAGCTTACCGATCAATTTCGCTAAAAATTTACTTACCGGTATATTTTTCAAGCTATCGAAATTTTAATCTGTCTAATCAATTCCTTCAAGCATGACTTTTAAATTAAATCCCTCTAAGCTCAAAATCTGGCTGATTGCAAATGAAGTACTTATTAAACCTAGTAATATTTTTGACGTGGAAAGCTGAATTACACAATTTGTGTTCAAAGATCTCAGTTCTCGAGCTTTAATTGCATATTTCATCTTTGAGATATTCAATTCCGTGCAGTAGTTGATTATTTGCAATAGCAAAAAAATAGAAAAAAAATCCATATCAGATTCCCATAAATTAATGACGAGTATGTTAACTAGAATTAATCGAATTTAAAATTGAGAGTTTCGATTAGAAAAATCGTGCAAATTTAAATACTTGATTTAAACTTAGAATCTAAGCGCCCGTGCGTTAATCCAATTAATTGCTGAAAATTCAAAACATCAATACTCAACGAGATTAAGAATGATTGATAACCATAGCTAATTTTAAAAGATTCAATTAATAAGTTAATAGGGTAAGTAAAGAAGAAGCTATTTAATTCATTAAGTAGAAGAAGTAATTGATGACAACCGGGAGTCCTAAAAATTATACTGCGAAAATATACGAAATCGATCACGGTTTCGCGTGCTATAAGAAATTTAATATTATCGAGTCATCAATTTTCAATTATCATCAAATAACTCGTAATTTTTCCAGATGGAAAAGTCGCCGCGCGAGAAACCTGCCACGTAAGCGGTTCTAATATCCGCACCATAACGAAGGAGCACTGGATCACCCCTCCTTCCCAATGTCCTGCGCGGGAAAATCCGATAATTTGGCGCCCAGCAGCCCCCAAACCTCCGAGTTTCATCACTCTTTTCATTTCCTCCGTCACTTTGCTCCCGCTCGAATCCCTCATCCTCGATCCATCGTCTACCCGAGTTCCATCGGAAGCTTACGGCGTAATGGACACGCAAGGCTTATCCGCGATCTGCGCCGGCCTCGGCGTCGTCGAGGAGGACGACGATGGCAACCGCGTTGGTTACTCAAAGGGCTCGCACTGCCTAGGTACGAGTTTTTCTAGCGGGTTTTTCCCAAACCTCTGCTTGGTTGTCTGTGATGCGAGGCGCGATTGGAGAGAGAGAGAGCTAGGGATTTCGTCTCCGTTGCATCGTCGATGCCGTGCCGCTATTCGAGGCACTCTGTTGAGTCGATTCGACTGTCTACTTTCTCGGTTCCGACTAGGGTTTGCGCCCGATAGATTTCTGATCGCCCAAGCTTAGCTCCCAGCCCGTCTGTTTCAACTGATTCTCAAGCAGGGCTCATTGGATCAAGTGACTGGTGTGGAATATTAGTTCAGGGGGCGTATGCAAAATCTTAGTATTGTGGGGGCGTAATGAAGAAATTTTACTTGAAGCATCATAAATTATATCAGATAACTACTAAACATCGTACTGAATCGGTGTTGGGGGGAGGAAGGCGCCCCCCGTCAACCCCCTTTTCTCTTATTGGATCCTTCTGTCGATAAAGGACACGAAACAAGTGTTTTCCGTTCATTTTTGTTTCTACATCATGAAAAGCACAATTTTGTCTAACACTGTGCGTCTTCCTAGACTCCAAATGCTAGAACACTGCAATTAGAAAGTTTCACTAATTCTTCTTTGGGGTCGGCGCTGCACGCTAGCGAATTTCACCTTTTATAATCAGTCAGGAATGTTGCCTCTTTGTTGAAAGGAAATAATAGACTACCTTCTAATAGAGGGAAGTCCAAATGTTATGTTTTGTTATTCTAATTTTATCATGCCATCTCACTAAGCTAGTGATGTATTAGTTACCCACCTGCTGAGATAAACCGCTGTTTGTCAACTCATTACCAGATAATATAAAGGATCTGCTGAGATTTCTCAGGCGCGACGACCCACAGACGAGAGAGGTTTTCAAGCAAGTTTGCAAATGGAACTGCGTGTCCAAAGACTTGATACCCATTTTAGAGCATTGCCAAGACGATCGCAGCTTGGTTCTGAACACTGGTAAATTGACATCTCAAATGCTGCATTGTAAGTTCATTGAATGTGTGTCTGAGCAGAAGAGATGATTTACTATTAATTCTTTGTTTTCTATAGTGAAGGTCTTGGTGTTTCTCACAATGCCCATTGAGCCCATGTCCTCTGATATTCCGCTACAGATTGAGTATTTATGGGATCTTAAATCTGCAATTACCATGAGTGACACAGTTGCAGTAATTATTTCGTTGCTTGAGAGCCCGCTGGAAAACTTGGAAAGGTGACACAACTCATCCTATTCCATCTGTTTTATGCGTACATTGTCTAAGAACTTAAGATAGAGATGTCAGACTCATATTGACTGTAGTGCACACAGCTCAGAGTCCATGTCTTCAGGTGTTTCGTGTATTGAAACCCGTAATACAGGACTTTAAATGGCTTCCCTCTTTTTACTTTGTTTATGTGTGTGCACGAATGCGCTCGCGCACGCGCATGTGTGAGAGAGAGATTTGGATTGCTTTAGTTTCTGTCATTTGTTACTAACAACTTACTTTTATTTTGTTCAAATTACACGGATCCATTCCAGTGAAGCATTCACAGAGGATGACTGGAAGTTAGTGCAGCTTGTTCTTACTTTATTTCGAAACCTACTGGCCATCCAGGACATTTCAGCACTTCAGAAGGCTGCTGGATTTGCCACTCAAATATTGTCACTTCGAGACAGATTTTTGGAGCTTTTGTTCCGTGAAAATGCGATGGATCTATTCTTACTTGTGGCTCAGCATATTGGTGGTTCTTCCGACTACCTTCATCAAGATAATTGGCTTTTGCTGGAAATCTTTAACTATATATTTAACGGCCAAGATCCTGAGTTGGTCGGCAAAGCACATCTGAATAGTCTCAAGGTGGGTATACCTCTATTATTCTTTTCCAGATTATGTTACATTGGACTCTATATACTGTAGAGGGGAGTACTTAACTAAAACTTTAGTCTGTATTTTCTGAAAAATGAGCATTTTATCTTAAAATGATTGATGTGATATCACTGAAACATGAATGGAATCCATATAGATCATATTTGGTGTCTCAATTTGACTGTGTGCACCAAGATAAAGAACCTGAAAAGTGGTCTTTTCGTTGAGTCTCTTGTTGCTGAGATTTAGAATAGACTTCTATTCTGTGTCCTTTACAAATAGTTGATTGACATGCATGTCCTGAATTCATTCACAATAATGTCATGAAGGATACGGAAGCCAAAACTTCCTTGAGTAGCCTCAAATCAATTATTGAAGAGGAGAAAGACAAAAGGAGGCTTTCCAGGCTACAGTATGGCGGCCACTATTCACATTTTTCTGGGACATTTGAGCGATTTACCATGGTATGAATTACTTTTTCTTTTGCTTGCATATCAATTTTGAGGTTAGTAAACTCTACTTTCTTCCTGCAGGATGGTTCCAAAGCAGTTCTTAAAGGAAGTCCTCATCCTGCTTCTCTCGATGTATACTCTAAATCCGATAAGTTCTGTTGGGGTCCAACGAAAAAGATTGTATGGGACCAGGGGAGACTACCGACAACAACTGATAACATTTTAAAGTTGCTTCATTGTTTCTTGAATCAGTTTCTATCTGGGGGTTACAATGGTATGTTTCAAACTAAAAGGACAATCTTTATTATTTTGTATTAGCACTCTTTGATGCATTGCTGAAACTTATCTGGTCAATGTATCAGTTTTGATGCAGTCAGTTCGTGAGGATATTGAGAGGGAACAACTTAATATTCAGAGAAATGATGTAGTGTACTTCTTTGAGTTCGCAAAATTTGTCACTTCTTTTCAGTATCACAAATTTTTGGCATCTAAGGTAAGATTTAAATTTAGAAACTCACATATTTACTTACATCCTCTGCAACGTGGAAGATCATATTGCACTATTTTCTCTTAAAATTATGGTACAGTAGGTGAAGTGTTAAATTATGTACTTTTGGGAGTATAAATGCATTTCTTATTCTGGTTCACTAGGTGAGGTACAGGGCTGATCAGTTATCCATTTTGCTGTTTGTTTTCTCTAGATTGACAGCATTCTCATCTGTATGCTGTCGACTTCTTCTAGTATAAAGGTATATGATGGGGAAATGTATAAGGAAGGAGATTATGTGAGAAACCTCCTAGAAATAGGAATAAGTTCTAAGTGAGCAAATGTACGAGGGCATTGTTTGAACCTGTACTTTATACATTGCTTCTTTTTTGGATACTTCCTTATGCTCGAGTTTAGGTTTTCATTTAAATAGTTTTGAATTCTAAAAGGTCATTCTATCTGTATACATCATTGTGGGAGGATATTGTTGCAAAGCTTATGGTCACCTTTCTACAATCTTGGAAAATAATGTGTCCGAGCAGTCGACAGAACCGACTACTACAGTAAAGATTTGATAGGCATCATTATACTGTTATTTGTTTGCCTACGCTCAGCTTTTTTCATTGTTCCAGTGAGAGGAGTTATGGTTAGCATCTCTTCTTTCTGAGTTCTGAAATAGAGGGTAGTATACATAAGCTCAGATTTTGTAATCAGTCTCCAGTGACATACATATGAGATATAATCTGAATATTTTGTTATATTACAGCCTAATGCAGAGATGGGCAGTTCCCTATCTAGTGGTAGCAATGAAGATAGCAGCCTATTTAGTGGTGATATATGTGGGCCAATTGCTGCATCAATGAATGAATCTATGTTTCTGATGATTATTTCGAAGTGGCGTGATGCCTTTGATGGCTTAAAGGAAACAAAAGACTACAAGTTTTTATCTGCAGCAGGATCTCTTCTGAAAGCTATGGTAACTTTTTCTTTTTGGTTACCCTTTAAAATGATTCTTGGAGGACAAGTTTGACTACATGCATCTTCTATGTTGCTTATGTGTTGATGGAGGCTTGGGTGAATATGTTGAATTTTCTCAGGTCATGGATTACATTTGATAAAGAGAAAGGAACAAGATCTTCATATTCAAGATCCTGCAAATTTTATTACTGATAACTTGTCGGGGTTGTTGATACTTGGATCTTTTGCATTATGAGAGATGTGCAGTGGGGATGAAATTTTTCCAAGGTTATTGGGACTTAGTACAGTGTAAGAAGTGAAAGGAAAGATTCTTAAGTGATTAGTCCCACGAGTCTTCCTCCTCGATTGCACAAGTATATAGTTTGAAGGAATTAATAAACTGTGTAATACAGCTGAGTAAATACTAATATCTAAAGTGATAGTGGTCTTCATATATCAATGGAATGGTGGGATTTTGATATACAAAATAAGTTGTGGACCACAATCAGTATAACATTAATCAGTTACCGCAGCACGTAAGAGTGAGGTGGTTCATCCTCAAGTGGGTTCATTGAGAAGGAATGCCTAAATATCTCATCTCATTATAAGTTTAGTTGGCCCTTCTTTTTCTACTGGGATCATGGGATGAAACAATTCAACTAATCTGCTGTCATGGACTTACTGCAGGACTGTTCATTGTTTTGGTTTTAATTTATTTTATGTGCAAAAGATGGTTAAGGAGTCCCTGCAAGTTTTGTATCTGTGCTTCCTGGCTACTGTTTTAACTACATTCTGATGTTGGAGGCGATGTCGACATGACTAGATGTTTTCCTGCTGATAAAGAACTAATAGTGATGTAAGCGCTGCTATGGAAGGGATATATTCACCTCAAAATGTCTTATTTTGCAGATTCGGACACTAGATTTGGTGCTTAAATTATTGCCAGAAAATTCCAGGGAGCCTCAGACTGCTCGGGTTCTTCTTTACAAGTTATTTTATGATCAGACTGATCAAGGAATGACTCATTTCCTTCTCAATCTTGTCAAATCGTTCGATGTTCACAAGCAACCTAGAAGGTCTTCTACTTCATATGTGCTATTGTTGCATTACATAGTGAAATTATTGGTAGAACTGGCTTTCTGAACATTTTATCTTAGGCTGGGACACAGTTCTATCATTAAGCCGCAGCTAATAATTTGAGCAGTAGATGACATATGTTGCCCATACAAGTCATATGGTAAAGAAGATATGTAGTTCTTACGGACAAGTTCCACACTGAGAAATAATCTCCCTGAAACAATGCTACTTTTGCCCCATTTATTTGCAAAGTGGATCTACATTACTTGAAGTGTGAGGATAAGCACCTGCTACTAAAATGTTTTCTCTAACTTTTGTCTGCTTTCCTTCTACATCTTAAACCCTACGCTAGTAGAGAAGGCGGGTGGTTAACATTACTGACTGCCTGACTTTGGATCTTTTTGCGGGACAAAAGTATTAGTGACATATTTTTGAGATTTTTAAGGATAGTGTACTAAGTATTAGTGAGCATAGCAGGGTTACATGTCTTTTTTAGCAAAACCTTGTAAGGGCACGAATGACAACCATTTTGTTCCAGAAATCAATTTCTGGCCAGAAATAGATTTTTCTATTTCTGATTTCTAGACAAGTTTCTAAGCAAAAAAACACGTTTGATAATGACACGATTTCTAGTCCCGGAACATAAATTCGTTTGATAACAACATAAAATTTCTGTTTCTCTGACGGCGGCGGGCGACTAGTGGCGGACGGTGGCAGCAAACAGATGGCGGTAGACATCGGACCGGCGACCGGCAGATGGTGGCCGGGGTGGCGGATGGATGGCGGGGAGTGGATGACGGTGGACATCGGATTGGTGATTAGAGGTGGACGGCGGGGAGCGGATGGTGGTGGACAGCGGACTGGCGGTGGCAGGCATCAGACAGTGGCGGGCGGCAGAGGGGAGGGAGGAGGCAGGGAGCCGGGAGAGAGGAGAGCGAAAAAAAAAACTCTATTTTTGGAACAGAAATAGAGAAGTAGAAAGTTTTTACTTCTGATTTATGGTCCATTTCTATTTTTGGAACAGAAATTTGTTCCAGAAATAAAAAAATGAAATTGCGCTACCAAACGGATTTCTATTCTAGAATGGTTGTCATGCGCGCCCTAAATATTTCATATAAGTTTTCCATGGTTATCTGTCATTGTGGTTTGCCAGGTGTAAAAAGTCAATGAACTCGATCTGCTTACACCAAACTTCTCATATGTGTGTATAGCATTAGTTCATTATCGAACTTTCCTTTCCTGATGTAATTTTTTCCTCTGTATCAGTGATCTTGCAGATTTGGTGGAAGTGATTCACACAATCATGCAGTTGATGGAGAGACTTCAAGATCGCGGAACACTAAGGGTATGTGACAATTGTACAAGATGGGAAATATGAACTTTTGTGGCAATTTTGGTGAGGTGATTCATTGGATAATTTCTGTTGATGGAATTTCACAATGATAGCTTGAGGCTTTCTATTTCTGAACTTTGTTCTCCGCTAGTGTTTATCCATTTGCCATCTGTAGCGTCAGAAGTAGTAAGAAAGGGGAGAATGTGATAATATCCAAGGTCAAGAGATGAGAACATTAATTTGTGGATAGGGCCATAGACTCTTGCATGCTTCTCATCTCCCTCAAGCACTGGTCTTTTACAAGAAAACTCCCATTGAAATCTTTATACTTAAGCAGTGAACTACGAGCGGCTAATTTCGTTGGTTTATTAGAACTTACGTGGCAAGTAAATTTCAGTTGGACTTATTGATTCATCGTGCTATACTTTCTCGTAGGAGGAGACAAGTTAATGAGTCCTATCTCTTTTTGAATACATAATCAGGTGCAGGCTCTGTTATCATGTAGAAACTCATTTAATCGCGCTATAAGAAATGCCTGGTAGATGAATCCTACAACTGCAGCATATCATACATTGCACCCACCTCATCAATTTTTTGGTCTCTTCATCCACAAGCATCTGCAATGACTCATTATTTCTGCAGTCTTAGAGTTGACATGTTGTGAGTGCAAGAGTCACCACCTGCCTGAGGTTGGGTCCAATTTATTTTATTTGTTTTTCTAGAGAAGAATCAATGTCTATCGTTATTTCCATCCATTATTTTTGTCAATTTCTGTTGATGTCCGTTTCTAATCATGCTGTATACTTGGGATGTGATTCAATCGAGGAAGGCATCACCCCACGCACAAAATTATCGTATCAGGACACCAATACAGAACATTTTGCAGTCATGCATTATGCTTAAGTTCCCTTGCACAAGTGACCAGTGATACTGACACAACAGGGTTTGATTATTTTTTGAGCTTGTATTATCAGATGCCAATATGCTGTGCCTAATTATGAGGCTATCATCAATGAACTTTTTTTAAGTGAATTCATGCGGTCTTGATAATCTTGTCAAGCATGCGTGGATGGTTTATATAGTGCTTGCAATGCCATATCAAACCTTTTCAGTTTACTTTTCTATTTCAATAGATTATAATTGCAAATGATAGCATTCCTAATTATCTTTTTGATTTTTAAATGCCCTCTATCTAGGTATTATATATTTATCAACAAACTCATTTTGATAGGTTACTAAAAAATCCAGAAAGAGGAGAACAGGAAAAAGAGTTACCGACAAAGTAGAAGCAGAGATGGAACCTTCGGCAAATTGTCTAATGGTTCAGAATGAAATTGCTATATCTAGTGGTGAAAAACTAGTTTCTGGGGACAAGTGTCATGAAGATGGCCAATTAGATGCGGATTCTAATGGTGGGGAAACTGGTATTCTTCTTGATGCTGATGTTTCAGAGAAACACGGTGAATCTACCATGGAGCAACAGAAGACTGACAACAATCTGCTATGTTCAAGAAAATCTGATCCTCCCTGCGATCTTTGTTACAGTACGGGCGATTCTTCTGGTGATGAACAAATTAGTCAATATGATGAAGTTGATTTTAAAGTGTCCACAGTAGTATCAGCTTTTGCAAACAATGGCATCATTCATAATCTGTGTTGGTTATTAAAGTTCTACAAGAGCAACTCTATCGACACAAATCACTATATAATTTCAATTCTGAGTAGGATTGCCGATGATCTTGGGCTCTCTCCAATGCTATATCAGGTCAAGGACACATTTTTTGTCTATGAAATTTAGATAATCACTCATCAAGTTTCTCAATGTCTGAAGAGTCCTCTAACATTTTGCAGTTATCACTCTTGACTATATTTCACGAAATATTGGTTGAGCAGAAGTCTTGTCCAAACAAGGAATACACAGGAATAGTGAACTTTTTGACTAACTTAGTCAGAAAAATGCTACGGAAGATGAAACAGCAACCCCTTCTTTTTGTGGAAGTGCTCTTCTGGAAGAACCGCAAAGAGTGTCATTATATTAATGCTGAATATTTAATGCATGAGGTTGGCAAGTTGAAGAAACAGAATGGATATGGAGAAATTGGTTCCGTGCATACTACAGGATGGGTTCGTAGGAGCATAGCAGATGCCTTGGGTGAAGATGAAGCTGATGTGGTGATAAGTCATGACTTAGGGTACCAGAAGTAAGAAACCCTTAAATCTCTCACATGCAGTATACATTCTGCGAATTATCTGAAACATGAATTATCCAGATAGCCGTTTTTTACTTTTTATTATCATATTTATCATTGTAATTTCCTTATTTGAGGATTTTTGTGATCACAAGCTTTCGCTACAGTGTCGATATTATATAAATCATGTCCTCCATGTTTCCAGAGACAATGCAGAATCTGTTGAATCACCAGAAATCACCAGTTCACCCATTGACGTTGACGGGAAAGAGAAACTTGAATGGTACTACATTTTCTAACTTGAAGAAATAATACCAAATTAGACCTTGAATTCCCTGCTTTAAGTGTGGGAATGGCTGTTGCAGCGGAAATTCGTTGGACCATGGCAAGGTTTCTAAAAGAAAGAGAAGACTCATTCTTAGTCACGATCTAGACTCCAAAATTAGAGATCTCTATGAAAAGTAAGTAGCAGTACAACGATCCTTCTTACTAATAATTTGTGAGTGTCATAGTAATGTTGGATCATTTTCTGTTCTGAAAAAAAAAGGACGAAAGAAAACCTCTTTCAAAAGTGCTTTGATAGTAGATCTATGTTGTTTTATTGGCCATATGTCTCTAGAACATTATTCATGCTTATCAAAGGATGAAGTGATTGTTCATTCATACTGTTCAGTATTTTGTGCTGCTTAATTTTGTTATAGGTTCAAAGACGAACAAAAATGCAATCATCTGATTGCGGAGGCTCTAGATCCTGATTGTAAAGTTTCCCCTGCTCAAGTTGGGAACAAGCTTAAGCAACTAGGATTGAGAACTGCCCGAAGGAACGGAATGCCTTACAATAAAGAATCTACTTCAAGGCCCAGTCAGCCTGAGGATGGGGAAGATGCACAGGAAAGAGGGAATTCGTCTCTTAAGTCGCAGGATTTGATCAATCATTCAACAAGGCTACCTTTGTAAGCACCTATCTGAATACTTGTGTTACAAAGAAAAGTTGATTGCCTTATGTATTGGCAATTTAAGAGATTTTTCTTTTCCTGTTTTGTGTACTGCTCGAGTTATTTAGACATTGAAATGCTAGGCCTTGAACAATATGTCAGTCCAGCAAAGAAGTAAACTCTAGTTGCTTCTTTTGTCCAGTTGGAAATGGGTACTCTGTTTATGCGGTCGGTCCACAATAACTCCCTTTAGGAAATGAGGAATATATAGTCTGTGTTTTTTTGGTTCCTATAAATCAATCTTTCTGTAGTAATATGAGGTTTCGCAAATTCCCATGTTTCTTCATTTAGAAGATTGTGAAAATCTCAAGAAAGAAGCATACACCATCATCATAGGAGAGGAGAGATACCATTAATAGGATAAGAGGCATAGTAGCGGGAGTATGCCTATGCTTTTTTTTATAGGGATAAGTGCAGTGGAAGTCCTAAAACTTGTCATGAAAGTGCAAATGAGTCCTAAAACTTTTGAAAAGTGCAAATGAATCCTAAAACTTGTCACAAAAGTGTATTCGAGTCCTAAAACTTTAAAAAAGTGCAGTGGAGTCCTATAACTTGTCATCAAAGTGCAATCAAGTCCTAAAATTTTCAAAAAATGCAACTAATAGAAGGACTTGAATGGACCAATATGAAAAGTGTCAGGACTTGATTGCACTTTTTGAAAGTTTTAGGACTTGAATGCACTTTTGTTACAAGTTTTAGGACTCATTTGCATTTTTTGAAAGTTTTAGGACTCAATTGCACTTTCATGACAAGTTTTAGGACTTCCAACGCACTTATTCCTTTTTTATAATAAAAATGAAGTTACCCTTGTTTAATTAAGACTGAAATAGGTCCCTTTTTTTCTTCTTTAGTAGGATTTTATCTTTGCAGCCATGGTAATTACATAGGATGTGCTCACAGAAAACTTTGAGTGGTATGGGAAGTGCTGATGCTCTGTTTTGCATCAGGCACGCAAGAAAAAGAGTACGCGCATTAAGTGCAGATCAGGAGGCAGCTATTAGAACTTTATATGAGAAGTGAGATTTGTCCAATCATCATCTCTCCACTTTTTTAGGACGTTGTCCTTTTCCTTTGCATCACTGATGCTAAAAGGTATGTGGTATAACAGGTTCAAGGATCATAAAAGGTGCAGCTATATGATTGCGAACGCGTTGGATGGTGATAGAATATTCACACCTGCACAAATTGCTCGTAAACTCAAACAGCTAGGTTTACGTGTTCCCCGACAGAAAAAGGCTGAAGCCACCTTGCATTTGAGAGATGAGTATCTTAGTGATCATTCTGCTGATGAAATGCAAGATTTGGACAATGAGACATTGCTATCATTGAGGCTGAGGTAACTTGACTCTACCCCTCCCTTAATGCATCCCCAGGTTTTACGTACACGGTGCTTGCCATTCTTAAAGAACAAAACAAGTTGGTTAGCATAACTATGCTATTTGTCTGCTGTATTGTTCAAAACACTGGATCTAACCGGGCAGCTCGTACCAGTACCGGGGAAAGTGGTCCGGTCTCGAATCTGTTTCAGCCTTTCAAACCATAGTCAGTCGCAAATCTGATCAAAGGCAAAGGATGTTCGATATTGACTTTGGACTGCTGATATGCTTCCAATATGATCTGAAGAGAAGTCTCCAATGTTCTCTGTTCATCTGTATTTGGGGTCTTGAAAACCAATGCATTTACTTTACTCTGTTGCACCAGTAGTTCACTTGAAATCAGTGGTTGGTAGTCATTCTGGATTGATTATATAGGTTGGATTCAGAAGGGGTCGAGCATTTAGGCTTTGGTGGATACATGACTCATCCTTGATCAATTCTGTTACACATGTTTCCTTGATATAAACTGCCACCCTTGTTGCATTTCCTCAACTTCTTTCTAATCTAGAACCATTTCACAGCTGGAATGGGTGTCATGTTCATAGCTTTGTTTTCTAAGAGGAACCTGCCACATCTTAGTCTTGAATCTTGATCCTTCCTGCCTTATATTTTCGTATGGCCGTGATATAAGGTTTTTGTCAGCTTGAGAGATCTTCCACAGCAACAAATATTTAATATTATTCCAAATCTGTACATGCCATCAGGGGAAGAAACAAGGAGAATAAGAAACTCTTCAGCAGTAAATTGCAGAGTGCAGAAACTGAAGGAAGATTGTTGGAAGATGATTCTGATGACGAAACATTGAGCTGTGTCCTGAAGTAAGTCTTTTAACGAAAGCTGTAGGTTGTGGTTGCTTTGGTCTCAGTTTTAGGCATCATTTAAGATTCCCCTCAGAAGTGCCAAAACTATAGTTGTATGATCTTGTCTTTGCACCTTTACTATTTGATGATGGATGTGGAGTACTCCTTTGGTTTTCTTCAGATTCATGTTCTGTTTCTCCAATGCATTATATAATAGTACAGTTATTCACAGTCTAAATGTAAAATCGTTTACCAAGTAGCACCTCAGTTATGTAGGCAGTTGGAGCATGTAATTGCATGATCATCATGTCATTTACATCTATTCATTTTGACAATCCACTATGATATTCCATAAATATGTGCATAAATTTTCTTGAAATCTACCCAAAATCAAAGCATTCTGGAAACTGTTGGGGGTGGACTTTAAAATAGCCATTTTCACTCAGTTTAGAAGCATAATACCCTTAGTGCAGGTTTAATGAGAAAGAGAAAGTTACATACAAGTATGTGTTTCTGTAGACGTGAATCTTGAAGTGCATGAGGCTTCCTTCTATTCGAATGGCTGCACAGTGTCTTTCTCATTAATTGTGTTCTGAACCTTTAGAAATAAAATTTGACATTTCAACCAATATTCAAGTTTTAAAGATAAGTAAACTTGTTCTGAAAATTTGCTTTGTGTTTCCACTGCAGATATATGGGGACTGTAGGTTTTTGTTCTGCATTTGTCATTCTAGATATGTGCACACACATGCACACTTCTGACATGCTCTTTGCTCATAGAAGTAGAAAACTCACCGCATCATCAAAGATCAGGAGCTTTGCAAATGAGAGCATCAGAATAACTTTGACAGAAGGGGCATTACTGGACAGAGCGAGTGATGGGGCAATGGTTGAAAATTCTGCAGAAGGGTATGTTAACTAAGAAGACACTTTTTGCTTGCTGAAATACTCTTTTGGCCCTCTTCTACTGTTTATAGATGACTGCAGCCATCAGTAACGAGGCTTAACTTATCTGCAATAAAATGTATGTATGTATGTATGCATGTATGTATGTATGATCTCAAACTATCGATTTCTCTCAGTTAACAGGTTGCTGAATATCGACCCATTGAAGTGTCTTGAAATAAAGAAAATGAATGTTTTTTATGGCTGACTTTTGTGAGATGAGATTGCCAATAATATCGTATTAATAGTGTAATCTGCATCATATTTTGCATGAATGTGGATTGCATTGACCTGCTCCAGTCAAATTGGCTTGGATTATTTTCTCAATCAGACTTCTTTTGCACCAGGGATGAACAAAACTGGCCCATTAATGTTGAAGCCACGGGGGGTCAGCACAGTGTTTTCTTGAGCAGTTCAAACTCCAGGGGCACTTCTGAAGTTGAAATAACTGGCAGCATCAACGACAATCTTGGCTCACCCATCGAACAAGCAAATGATCCACCGCTAGAGAAAATGGATAATGAGTTGGCAGATTCAGGTGATGATGTCCCCTCTACTGCAATAGCCGAAAAGGCTATTGGTGGGAGAAGATTGAGGGTCGTGTTTGATGATGATGATTATTAGCATAATGGAAATGAAGGTTTGGTTCCCTGGAACATCGCATTTTTCTCCTAAGGCTTTGAATAATTCTTCGAATGGTTATGGTTGCCTTACTATGTGAATAATAGTTTGGATTTCTGTACACTTGCAACGCTACTTCACACTTTTTTTTTTTTTATATCTATCCTTCTCTTTTACCAGTTGGTCGATCGCCTGGTAAATTGAACTGCAACCACGTGAAATCTGAACTATTAATCACATATAAATGTAGAGAAAGTAGAGTTGAAATGAATATGGTCAGGGGTGGGAATCAGCAAGGCTTGACGATGACCAAGTCCAGGCTTGACAAATGTAATCGTTCTATGTGCAGCTTTCTTATCGTAGGACGCTTTTCCAAATATGAAATTGTCACATAGCAGTCGCTCCCAGGCTTTCTTCATTTTCAAGGTTTCTCCACTATTCTTAATTAATAGTATATAATGATCCAGATGGGGGGCCAAATGCATTGTCTAATTCTTACAACGAAGCAAGAAAAACAAGATTTTGTGGAAGTCCAATGAGATTAATCTTAGATTCACTGCTTCGAATAGTTTTTTTTGTCCTGCTGTATTATTACTAACCGATAGAGGCTACGGAACGGGGTAGAATTGTCATTCTATTCGCTACGATACATCGTGTAGGCCTTGAGGCAGTGGCACTACTACGTCGTCTTTTCTCTGTCTCGGCTAACTAGCCTTTGTCTGTCATGAAACCAGATTTTATCACCAGAGAGAACAGAGAGAGGACGCAAGAATTGCAACTGCAGGACTCGCATGCTTTCAATACCATGCCTTCCAAGCTAAACAGCAAAAGGCATTTTTGTTAATTCCAATGGGAGGCCTTTCTAACGTATATTAAAGGAGTGCCCTTTAACATATGAGCAAATAACCTACAACATCTGCTCCCTCTTCTAAATTGAAACGCGAATCTACAATCTGTCTTCAATAGATGGATTCTAAGTTTTCAAATTCTCTTGCATTTCTATGCTTAGAGATGCTGATTTTAGCTATGGGAACTAATGCCTGTGGAATCGCAATTTGTTGGGGCCAAAATGGGAATGAAGGCACTCTGGCTGATACTTGTGCGACCCGTAAATGTTGAATTTGTTAACATAGCTTTTCTTGCTGTATTTGGAAATGGCGAAACTCCTGTGATCAACCTCGCCAGTCACTGTGACCCATCCGTCAATGCTTGCACTAAGCTGAGTCCTGAAATAAAGTCGTGCCAAGCCAAGGGCATCGAGGTCATGCTTTCCATCGGAGGAGGCGCTGATAGCTACACGCTAGCCTGGTCCGATGATGCTAGGAGGGTCGTGACTTATCTCTGGAACAACTTCTTGGGAGGGAAGTCCTCTTCGCGGCCGCTTGGAGATGTGGTTCTGGATGGCATCGATTTCGACATTGAAGGAGGCACAAGCCAGCACTGGGATGAGCTCGCAAAGTACCTTTCCAGGTATAGCAGATGCCGAAATGAGAAGGTGTACTCGACTGCAGCCCCGCAATGTCCTTTCCCTGATGCGTGGATCGGGAATGCCCTGAAGACAGGACTGTTTGACTATGTTTGGGTTCAGTTCTATAACAATCCGCCATGCGAGAACATTCCTCTATGATGTGGCCAACCTTGAAGAAGCCTGGCAACAGTGGACTTGGACCATTCCAGCTAGCAAGATTTTCCTGGGATTACCAGCCGCGCCTCAAGCTGCTGGCGGCAGCTTTATCCCTGCCGCTGATCTTACCTCGAAAGTTCTTCCAAATCTCAAGGGTTCAAAAAAGCACGGCAGCATCATGTTGTGGTCAAAGTATTATGACGATCTCTCTGGTTATAGTGCCTCTATCAAAGGCCACGTTTAAAACTTGAATGACTTTCCCATAATCATATCTGTATGAGGTTTTGAACCTACACATCATTGCATCTACGTTTTATTAACTGAAATATGGTAATTGGTATATCCTTTTTAATTCTTTACCTTAAGCATTTCTATTGACTGAGGTTTGTGGATAGGCAAAAAAGACACATTTGATCATTTGAGGTTATGCTTATCAACGATCTTTTGGAGGATTAGAATCGGATCGATTCCAACAGTTCCACTCTGCGCTTTGACATTCAGTCATACTTGCAAAAAGTGCGAAGAATCTATTTTATTTAATCGGTCAGTCTTTCGTCTAATCCTGTCTATCTTATCTAGGCGACATCGTCGTGTAACTACACGTAGCATTTGACAACAGATGACTGGTGATAGTAAAGGAGCTGGACTGATTATATTCTGTTTTCATTGCCTTGTAGACTTGCTCTAGCCCTTCTTCAATTAATTCAAGAACAGTCTGTGGCATTGGAGGCTCGTTGATCTCCATCGAACCTTCTAGCATCCGCACCACTTCCCCCATTGTAGGTCTCATGAACACTTCATCTTGAATACACCAGAATGCGACTCTTAATGCTCTTATTAGCTCTTCCTCTTGCACAGCCCCTTCTAGTCGTCTATCCGCCACTTTAATAGGTGCTCCTTTCGTCATTTCCTAAGAGCAGGTTGACAGGATTTATAATAGCGAATGCATATGAGAAGAAAGAATGTGCCGATCTGCTATAAAAGGAAATGCGAACACTATTAAACAGTATAGATTCTCTCATTCGAGAGGGTACCTTAAAAGCCCAGCCGGGGTAGAAGAAATCTTCTGCGTCAAAAGACATGTCCAGGTTTCTCCGTCCTCCAACGATCTCCAAAAGGAGCATCCCATAACTATAGACATCGGCCTTAACTGTGATAGGCCGGTTACTAACCCATTCTGGCGCTAAGTAGCCTCTAGTTCCTCTAACCATGGTCATGACATGGGAGTGCTCTCTCCCCATCAACTTAGCTAGCCCGAAATCCGAAACTTTGGGACAGAAACTCTCATCCAGTAGGATATTTTCTGGCTTAATGTCGCAGTGTATGATCCGGTTCCTACACTGCTCGTGAAAGTATGCGATCCCTTGTGCCATCTCGATGGCTATTCGGAAGCGGGTTTGCCAATCTAGCAATCTGTCTCGCGAGCTGAATGAAGGGAAAATCCACTTGTCCAAGGACCCGTTTTTCATGAACTCGTAAACAAGAAGCCTGTCCATTACCAATCAAAGAATCCAGAAGAATGAAAATTAAAAGTAGGGTTGATTAGTCAGGATTCTCCCATATGATGAACTAAACATACAAAGTCAGATGAGCACATAAGCTTTTTTTCACTAAATGGCATGTAAAGTTATGCAAATCAAGCTTTTCGTGCACTCAAAATACTTAACGGGGATGGTTTTTTTTATACCTCTGTGGCCCCTCGGAGCAATAGCCACATAAACGGACCAAGTTCATATGATGCATTGAACCGATGGTGTTCACTTCGGTTATGAACTCCTTCTCGCCATGAGGCAAAATTCTGTCAAGCTTCTTTACTGCAATTAGAGTTCCATCTGCAAGGCTTCCCTTGTACACACTTCCGAATCCCCCTGCAAATAACATGGTATATACTACATCAATAATCTCCAATCTCAAACAGAGTAAAGCCGGTTTACTCTCCACTTCCTGGGCTCTGTTTCCTCAGGATAAAAAAAGTGACACTTTCAGCAGTTACCTGTTCCAATAAGCTGCAAGAAGTTGCTGGTGCGAATTTGCAAGTAGCGGTAAGTGAAGTTCATTGGTGCACCAGACAAGGTTAATAAGGAACTTTCCATTGCTTTCCTAAGCAACCTCCTCCTGTGGACATTGTAATACAACAATGTACAGAGTAGACCTATGAGAACCACCATGACAAGTACAACCGGAAGAATCACTACTTTCTCGTGGCCATTTCCAGATGAACCCCGTGATCCTCTTGCATTACCTTCAGGTGTTGCCGAGCCGTTAGATTTGACTTTCACGAATAAGGTCGAACTGGGGTCCTCAAACCCACCAAAATCCAAGCTCCTGAGTAGCCAGCAGTAAGGCTTTTCCTCATCAAGTCCATAAACAGAAGCAACACATTCGCAATCTGATAAACAAGCATCACCGCACTTTGAAACTGTAGCTATATCACTGTAGTTTACTATGACAGAATAATCGGAGAAATAGTAATTTGTCTGTTGAACCGCTGAGATTCTAAACTCAGATGTTTGATTTCTATTTTCTGAACGGCATTTCCCGGTCAGGGAAGAATTTTCTGAGCACAGTTCATCAGTGCCAACCTTAGAAGTTCCTGGCAGGCATGTACAAGTAGCATTAGTTTTGCTTCTATTTAAATTGCATATCCCATTCCCACAAATTCCAGCTATATCACAAGGATTTGAGACGGCGGCCCAGTCAGGTACCCATTGGCTAGAACCGTTCACATCATTATCCCATCGGTATAACCTTAAATTTCCATTTGTCTCGAGAATCAATCTCCGAAGAACTGAAGGCCGAGTTGATCGGTTCACAGCTGAAGACAACCCTTCATCGTCGCCATCGTTCTTATACACATACACCGCTCCATTGGCTGAATCACCATACACAATCCCGAAGCTTCCCGCCTCATCTAGTACCGCTATCACTTGGCCAGTCACATTGGAGATGTCCGGTCCAGCCCAATAAGAGTAGTTAAAGTAATATTCAGGGGAGGAATCATAGCTTCCAGGCAAGTTGTATGTGAGCGCAAGGCTTAGTGATGTTGGCTGTTGAAGCATTTTGAGAGTGTAGTAACCGCTGTGTGAAGGCAAAGTTGCTGAGGTGAGCTCGAGAGAGACTGTTAATGGTTGGTTAGGGAGGAGCGTGTCAGTCGGATGTGAAAAGCTCTGCCATACTATGTGGTCGGTGGCCTTGTAGAGGATGAGGTTGCCGGTTTCGGACATAGTCGCCGATTGCACCCCGGAGTTGGAGGTGTTGGAAATCCATACAGCAGAGTCGCCATCAAGGAGGACAAGGTTCCCTGTGGTGTCGAGCTCAAGGATCGCGTTTTTGCTGACCGCAGAGTTTCTATATGGAGATGATTGTAACAGAGAGAGAATGAAATTGGTTGGCTTTAGTTCATTATATACACCTGCAGAAGCTCTTGTAAAGACTAGAGATGGAGAAAGAATTTTGCGCTTTCTTCCATTATCAGAGTCAGAGACCAGAAACTAAGAACGTCCAAAGACTAGTGAAATGCAGTGAATATACAAAAAGTAGATTTGACATGCTAACTCTGATTCTACAACCTGTTAAATAACAAATGTGGCATGAATTAGACGAGCCGCTTTCATTGATCAAGTGAATGCTATGAACCTTTGTAACTCCGTTATTATGTTGATGTGTTAGTTTTTAGTGTTTAAGGACTCTAGGACTTAATGATTAATCGTAAATTCCACCGATTCCCTGCTTTTGCTGAACACTTTTCCACGTTCTGATGTCTTTCGAAAAGAGTACTCTTCGTCTCTGTCCCAGCTCTCTACTTCTAAACCTCGAGTGATTAAGGAAATTCTTAAAGCAACTATATTTTGGAGACCTATCCACCATTGGTCTTGTTGAGAACACTGTAAGAATATACGACATGACCTTATGAGAAGACTATGGCTAGACCTTTTCATCTTTCCTACTACTAGGTGAGATGTAACAACGAATTCGATGACAAACTTTGCCTACAATCATCTGTCGTAGAATAAACCCAATAGGTTACGTCTTAAGAAACCTGGCATGCATAATCGACATTCACATCTTGAAGAACTAGTGGACGGCTGGTTAAAGGACAATAAGTACGCCGAAAATGGCAACTGTCCTGTGAATTCACGAACAGAAGCAATATATTATGAAAACTATATTATGAAAAACATTTCATTGCACCAAGTGACATCCACTAATGCAAAAGGCGTAATGATGATGACTTTCGACTTACTGGTTAGCTGACCAAACTAGGGTCCGATCACCGGGAAGCTGCAAGAACCAAACAGCCAACTGAAACCGGTCATCTCGTCCATTCATAGCGGCAAAACCAAAAGCGAAAGTCCCATTATCCGAAACCCAAGCTCGGTCCTCACTAGCCACCAATCTCGACCCCAATCTTATCTCACCACCCATGGCCGTGCCCCATCCAAACCAATGCAGAAGCACGACCCACAACGCCAGAACCCATGAGCAATAAGAAGAGCCACAAAGCTTTATATTACACATGAAGGTTGAGGTTCTTGTATCACTTGGGAAAGCTTGTGTGTCCGGAAGCTAGCAAGCAAGCTGTTCACTCTAAAGGGGTCAGTTCACGTTCGTGAGCTCATATATACACACACGCATATCTGGCGAAGCTGATCATTATGGGAAGTGGAATGAGAGTTCAACGAGGGAAGGAAAAATAAGGGTGGGATTACATGACAGGTGTAGAGTGGTGGGTGAGCTAAACTTTGAAAAAACAAGCAGATCAAGTGGTCGGCTTCTAGATAGGATAGGACACATATAGAACTACAGGGGTACGTGTTTGAATCTCTAGGGTTCTTCAAGGAGTGTTACTTGTTAGGGACAAGAGAAAGAGGAAGAAGAGCCCCATGAAATTCACACGTATTTCTGACTTTGATCTGCATGAAAATGGTTCGCATAGTTTTATGTTCACACCGGTCACGTACCACGGCACATGAACATTTAACCTAATACATATATTAGAATAAAGTCTTTGCAGTCAGGAAATTATTGAGACTTCTAATGAGTTGGGACTTTAAGATTTGTTCAAGATACATTACCTTATAACTCTTCTAATTATAAAATAATATCACCGGCTGCTAAAGTTCTAATACTCTTGTGATAATATATGATCTATTATAAAATAGGAATTTTTCATTTTTTATGAGTACTGAAGATCTGCAATGAAATGTATACCTCATGATATTATAAAGATCATACCTTTTTATTAAAGAATGTGGTCCATTAACAAAACTGAGACGACTGACATTAATTGCCCAATTAATTTTACTCTTTTCCAAAAGATTGATAAATGTATCGGATGTGTCATAGATGTTTTTATTTCTTTCTCGCAATCCTTCTATACCCCTATGTGGGTCAGGAGATCAATTAATAAGTAAACCGCATTGATTGAAGTTTGACAATTCGGGTCTTTTTCGTGTGGAGATAAATCACTCTTTCTTGGCCGATTTAAATAAATAACTTTGACCTTTTAGTGGTTTGGACTCTTGGCAGCGGAAGGTCCCCCACCGCGACATCACTCTTTCTTGTGAGTGTGTGTGTATATATACATATAATATCTATATTATATATACACACTCACGTCAATGCAAGTGTTCATTAATCACTCTAATCTCTCTAATAATTCATCGTATTGACAGTTCCAACACATTTTTTTTACTACATGTACTGAGTTACTGAGGGAACAGGCGGGGGAAAAGTGTAAAAAAAGTCTTAAACCTATTGCATTGATGTAGATTCAATCATCGACCTTTTAATGGTGCCAATTCAATCATAAATATTTTGCATTTATGCCAATTAAGTCATTTCAATCAATTTTGACCGAAAATCGATGACATAGACATCGAACGTCTATCGCCGGCGCTGACATGGACATTTTAAATAATTTTTTAGCCTTTTCTTTTCTTTTTCTTTTTTCTTTTCTTTGTTATTTTTCTTATGGAGGCTTAAGGGGGCCGACGAGAGTCGTTGGCCATAGGCGAGGGCCTGCGACCCTTGCCAATAGTGGGCAAGGGCGCCATGGCCCTCACAGGCCACAAGCGAGGGTCGGCAACCATTGCCAATAGTGGGCAAGGGTGCGACACCCTCGCCTGAGGCTGGGCGAGGCATCTGGGTGTCGCGGCCTTGCCCAGACCCTGCGAGGGCTACGACCCCCTTGCACAGGGCTAGTGACGGTCGCTGGCCCTCACCTGTGGCCAACAGGGGTCGGCTAGCAACCCTCACCGGCCCCCTTAAGCCCTCCATAAGAAAAACAGTAAAGAAAAGAAAAAGGAAAAACTAAAAAAACTATTTAATTTTTTTTAAAAAAATGTCCACTTCAGTTTGACAACTCTAGGTTTGGTTCTCTTAGTAAGTGCGAGAAAAGCAAATTAACATACAAGGCAATTAGCTTAGAGATGCAGATTTTAGAAACACGAAAAATTTACCATCTGTCTTCAATAGATGGCTTCTAAAGTTTTTTATTTTATTTTATTTCTCTGGCATTTCTGTGCTTAGAGATGCTGATTTTAGCTACGGGAACTAATGCCGGTGGAATCGCAATTTATTGGGGCCAAAACGGGAATGAAGGCTCTTTGGCCGGAACTTGGAAAAGGCCGTACTCCGTTGATAAACCTCGCCGGTCATTGCGACCCCTCCGTCGACGCTTGCACTAAGCTGAGCCTCGAAATAAAAGTCGTGCCAAGCCAAGGGCATCAAGGTCGTGCTTTCCATCATCAGAGGCGCAGGTAGCTACACGCCATCCTCGTCCGAGGTTGCTAGGAGGGTCGCGACTTATCTCCGGAGCAACTTCTTGGGAGAGAAGTCCTCTTTGCGGCTGCTTGGAGACGCGGTTCTGGATAGCACCAATTTAAGACATTGAAGGAGGCACAAACCAGCACTGGGATGAGCTCGCGACGTACCTTTCCGGGTCTAGCAGACGCGGTGATAAGAAGGTGTACTTGACTGCAGCTCAGCAATGTCCTTTTCCAGATGCGTGGATCAGGAATGCCCTGAAGACAGGACTGTTCGACTATGTTTCTGTTCAGTTCTGTAACAATCCGCCGTGCGAGTACATTACCGGTAATGTGGCCAACCTTGAAGAAGCCTGGAAACAGTGGACTTCGACCATTCCGGCTAGCAAGATTTTCATGGGATTACCAGCCGCGCCTTAAGCTGCTGGCAGTGGCTTTATCCCTGCAGCCAATCTTACCTCGAAAATTCTTCCAAATCTCAAGGGTTCAAAGAAATACGGTGGCGTCATATTATGGTCAATGTATCATGACGATCTCTCTGGTTATAGTGCCTCCATCAGCGGCGACGTTTAAACATTGAATGACTTTGCCATAGAGTCATTGCTGTATGAGGTTTCGAGTCCTAAACATTAATTTACCTGGCTTTTCTTAACGAATATATGGTATATCTTTTTCAAGAGTTTATCTTAAGCATTTCGATTGATCGAGGTTTGTGGATAGGCATAAAGGAAACATACTTGATCATTACGGGTTGGCTGTGGCTTATCAACGATCTTTGGAGGATTAGAATCGGATCGATTCTGACAGTTCCATCCTGCGCTTTGACATTCAGCCATACTTGCAGAAATTGCGAAGAATCTATCTTGTTTGATCAGCCAATCTCTCCTCTAATCCTGTCTATATTATCTGGGTGACATCACCGAGAAACTACACGTAGCATTAGACGACAGATGACTGGTGATAGTAGAAGAGCTGAATTGATTATGTTCTCTTTTCATTGCCTTGTAGACTTGATCTAGCCCTTCGTCAACTAAATCAAGAACAGTCTGCGGCATTGGAGGCGCATGGATCTCCATTGAGCCTTCTAGTATCCTCACAACTTCCCCCATTGTAGGTCTCATGAAGACTTCATCTTGAATGCACCAGAATGCGACTCTCAATGCTCTTATTAGCTCTTCCTCTTGCACGGCCCCTCCCAGTCGTCTATCTACCACTTTCATTGGCGTTCCCTTTGTCATTTCCTGAGAGGAGGTCGACAGGATTATAATAGCGAAAGCATCTGAAAAGAAAGAATGCACAGATCTGCTATAAAAGGAAATGCGAACACCATTGAACGGTTTTAGTTCTCTCGTTTGAGAGGATACCTTATAAGCCCAGCCAGGGTAGAAGAAGTTTCCTGCGTCGAAAGACATGTCCAGGTTTCTCCGTCCTCCGACAATCTCCAAAAGAAGCATCCCATAACTATAGACGTCGGCCTTTACTGTGATAGGCCGGTTACTAACCCATTCTGGAGCTAAGTAGCCTCTAGTTCCTCTGACCATGGTCATGACATGTGAGTGCTCCCTCCCCATCAACTTAGCTAGCCCGAAATCCGAAACTTTGGGACAGAAATTCTCATCCAGTAGAATATTTTCTGGCTTAATGTCGCAGTGTATGATCCGGTTCCTACATTGCTCGTGAAAGTATGCGATCCCTTGTGCCATCCCGACGGCTATGCGGAAGCGGGTTTGCCAATCTAGCAATCTGTCTTGCGAGCTGAGCAAAGGGAAAATCCACTTGTCCAAGGACCCGTTTTTCATGAACTCGTAAACAAGAAGCCTGTCCATTACCAATCAAGCGATCAAGAAGAATACGAATGAAAAGTCCCATTGATTAGTCAGGATTCTCTCCTATCTAACTAAATCAAACATACAATGTCAAGCACATTGACTTTTTTCACAAACTGGTATGCAAAGTTATGCAGATCAAGCTTTTCATGCTCTCAAAATACTTCATGGGGGTGGATTTTATACCTTTGCGACCCCTCCGAGCAATATCCGCATAAGCGAACCAAGTTCATGTGATGCATTGAGCCAATGGTGTTCACTTCGGTTATGAACTCCTTCTCACCATGAGGTAAAACCCTATCAAGCTTCTTCACTGCGACTAATGTTCCATCTGCAAGGCTTCCCTTATACACACTTCCGAATCCCCCTGCAAATAACACGGTATAGACTACATTAATTATCTCGGATCTCAAGCAGACTAAAGTCCGTTTCCCCTACGCTTCCTTCACTCTGTTTGGCTAGGATTAAAAAAGTTGAGCACTATCAGCACTTACCTGTTCCAATAAGCCGCGAGAAGTTGCTGGTGCGAATTTGCAAGTCACGGTAAGTGAAATTCATCGGCGCACCGGACAAGGTAAATAAGGAACTTTCCATTGCTTTCCTAAGCAACCGCTTCCTGTTGACATTGTAGTACAGCAATGAACAGAGTAGACCTATGAGAACCACCATGACAAGTACAACCGGAAGAATCACTACTTTCTCGCGGCCATCTTTGGATAAACCACCTTCAGGTTTTGCCGAGCCGTTAGATTTGACTTTCACGAATAAGGTCGAACTGGGGTCTTCAAACCCACCAAAATCCAAGCTCTTAAGCACCCAACAGTAAGGGTTTTCCTCATCCAGTCCATAAACAGAAGCAACACAATCGCAATCTGATAAACAAGCATCACCACACTTTGAAACCGTAGCTGCATCACTATAGTTTGCTAAGACGGATTGATCGGAGAAATAGTATTTTGTCTGTTGAACCACTGAGATTCTAAACTCAGATGTTTGATTTCCATTTTCTGAATTACATTTCTTGGTCAGGGAAGAATTTTCTGAGCACAGTTCATCAGAGCCAACCTTAGAAGTTCCTGGCAGGCATGTACAAGTAGCATTCGTTTTGCTACTGTCCAAATTGCATATCCCATTTCCACAAATTCCAGCTATATCACAAGGATTTGAAACGGCGGCCCAGTCGGGAACCCATTGTCTAGAACCGTTCACATCTTCATCCCATCGGTATAACCTTAAATTGCCATTTGTCTCAAGAAACAATCTCCGAAGAACCAAAGGCCGAGTCGATCGGTTCACAGCTGAAGGCAACCCTTCATCGTCGCCATCGTTTTTATACACATAGACTGCTCCATCTGCCGAATCACCATACACAATCCCGAAACTTCCCGCCTCGTCTAATACCGCTATCACTTGGCCAGTCACATTGGATATGTCTGGTCCAGCCCAGAAAGAGTAGTTAGAGTCAAATTCAGGGGAGGAATCATAGCTTCCAGGCAAGTGGTATGTGAGTGCGAGGCTTAGCGACGCCGCCTGTTGAAGCATTTTGAGAGTGTAGTAACCACCATGTGAAGGAGAAGTCGCTGAGGTGAGCTCGAGAGAGACAGTTAACGGTTGGTTTGGGAGGAGCGTGTCGGTCGGATGCGAAAAGCTCTGCCATACTGTGTGGTCGGTGGCATTGTGGAGGATGAAGTTGCCGGCTTCAGAGATGGTCGCTGATTGCACACCGGAATTGGAGGTATTGGAAGTCCATACGGTGGCGGTGCCGTCAAGGAGGACAAGGTTCCCTGTGGTGTCGAGCTCGAGGATCGCGTTTTGGCTGACCGGGGAGTTTCTATATGGAGATGATTGTAACAGAGAGAGAATGAAATTGGCTGGCTTAAATTCATTATATACACCTGCAGAAGCTCTTGTAAAGACTAGATATGGAGAAAGAATTTTGTGCTTTCTTCCATCATCAAAGTCAGAGACCAGAAACTGAGAACTTTCCAAGACAAGTGACATGCAGTGAATGTAGAAAAAGCAGATTTGACAAACTAACTCTGATTTTACAACCAGTTAAAGAACAAATGTGGCATGAATTAGACAAGCCGCTTATTATGTCCATGTCTTAGTTTTAAAAGTTAAGGACTCTTGAGTTAGTCTAAATGATTGATCATATAATCCGATGATTTCCTGCTTTTGCAAACCACTTTCCCACATTCCGAAATCTTTCGACAAGATTTTCTTCGTCTCTGTCCCTACTCCTTACTTTGAGTGATTAAGGAAATTCTTCAAGCACCTTTTCCTTTGAAACTATCCACCATTTGTCTTGCTGAAGTCACTGTAAGAATATACAACATGACCTACTGCTAGGTAAGACTTACGACAACATATTCAACTAAAAACTTCGTCTACAATCATCTACCGTAGAATAAACTGAATAGGTTACGTCTTAAGAAACATGGCATGCGCAATCGACATTCACGTCTTGGAGAGCTAGTGGACGACTGGTTAAAGGACAATTAAGTATGCAGAAAATGGCAACTCTTTAAGCATTGGCATTCCTGTGAATTTATGAACAAAACGATATATTGCAGAAACATTTCGTTGCACCAAGTAAAGGCGTAGTGATGGCGACTTTCGATTTACCGGTTAGCTGACCAAACTAGGGTCCGATCACCAGGAAGCTGTGCGAACCAAACCGCCAACTGAAACCGGTCGCCTCGTCCATTCACACTGGCGAAACCAAAAGCGAAAGTCCCATTATCTGAAACCCAAGGTCGGTTGTCACTAGCCACCAATCTCGAGCCCAAGCTCACCTCACCACCCATGGCCATGCACCATCCAAACCCATGTAGAAGCACGACCCACAATGCCAAAACCCGGAAACAATAAGAAGAGGGGCAAAGCTTCATGTTAGACATGAAGGTTGGAAGTTCTTGCATCACTTGGAAAAGCCACTGTGTTTGGAGCTAGCGAGCTGGCTCTTCACTCTAAAGTGGGAAGTTCATGTTCAGTGAGCTCACACGCATATATATATGGGGAAGCTGATTACAATGGGAAATGGAATGATACTTCAACGAGGGGGAAGAGAAAAAAAAAGGGAGGGAAACCAGGACCCGCTTCAGATGGTGGTTGAGCTAAACTTTGACAAATTAAGCAGATCAAAGTGGTCGCTTGTGAAAAAAGTTAAAACTTATCGAAAGGAGATCGGATCGCCAAGAGGGAGCCTCGAGCTAGTCAATTAAGATATATTAATTGTTCTAAAGTACGTCGACTCTTCGACATTAGACTTTTTCTGACACGACTTTCGGATAGAACTTCTCAAAGGTTGACCCATAATGCTACAAATCCTAACAATGGCAGGTCATTGAAAGAAAATAAAGTAAATTAATTCTGCTAAAAAATTGATGTAAAGTTTAGTTTAATGTCTGGATGCCATTGTAGTTGCTATACGCGTCCGATGTGCAAAGGTCAAGACAATCTAGATTGCCTCAAAATTCCACTGGTCTGCTATTAAATAATTGAAACAAGACAAAGTAGTTAAATTTCTCAAGAAAGAGAAATGAACACTTTTCTAAAAATGTGGAATTTTTTTCTTATATATTTTCTTTCTACTCCCGGTGTGTATAGAGAAGTTTATTATTATTGACGGAAGTTTGAGGCAAAGTCACGATTGTGGGGGAGACGGAGATCAAATAAGTAAACCCCATCAATTGGCCTTTGACAATTTAGGTCCTTGTCTGTAGAGATAAATCACTCTTTTCTGGCCAATCTAGATATTTAATTTTGACATTAACGGTTTGGACTCTTGGCAGCTGAAGGTCCCCCCCGCCTTGACACGACTTTTGGAAAGATCTTTCCACATGGAAAACGGATCTGAAAACGACACCGATAGTTCATAAATTTTTGCCTCCATGTGTAACGTTATTCTTGATCTTTTAACTCGTTTAATACGGTCCTCGAACCATTCCTCAATTTTAATGCAGTCATTTTATGAGAAAGTCATCACAAGTTTCAAAATATTGCGAAATGTGCAATCTAGTTCCTAAACTTTCAATTTGTTCGATTTACTCCCTCAAATTTTCATTAATAAAGTCAAATCAGTCCTTCGGTACTATTCACAAGCTTTCATAACCCAAATTTTATTATATCTTTTCATTTCAATCCATTTTCTAAATTAAAAAAATGGTATATTTTTAAGTATAATTTAACTTAATGAGTTATATAATGAAAAAAAGTACAACTTCATTTAAACTCCTGTCAAATTGATATTCCTGTTATTTTAAGTCTAAAAGAAAATATTCAAAGGTAATAAAAAATAGCATGCTTTTTTTTTTGTTGATTTAGGAAATGCATTGAAATATAAAGATATTCTAAAATTCCGGTAATAGTGTAATTATGAAAACTTATGAATAGTATTGAAGGACTTATTTGACTTTGTCATGGAAAGTAGAAGAATTAGGTTGAACAAAATAAAAGTTGAGGAGCTAAATTGCACAATTCATGATACTTTATAGATTGGTTTGCACATATAGCAATGGCTTAAGGAATTATGGTGACCTTTGCCTTTGTTTGATCAAACAAAAAGATTGCATTGAACATTAAGGAATTTTCAAGAACCACATTAAACGAATTAAAAGTCCATGGATAATTTTGCACATTTGACCCAAATTTAGGGACTATTAATGTTATCCTCCTCCCAAAATGGAATAGACACACACATCCATGCATGTTTTTCCAATCTCTGTGATAGTTCATCGTATTAAGAGTCCACCAATTTTTTTGGGGAAAAGAAAAGCTCGATACTTATGACTACATGTATGAGTCCTAAGGAAACGGGGATGTACCATGTACTATAGAATTTTCTTTAGTGGAGCAAACTCTCGTAACAAAAAATAATATCCACGTTTGTTCTTAGAAAATTTGGATAAGTATAAGATATTGAGATAACTTTTGCTTACGTATATCAAGTATATGTTATAAATTCACCGGAAGTCCTAAAACTTGTCACAAAAGGGCAAATGAATCCTAAAACTTTCAAAAAGTGCAATTGAATCCTAAAACTTGTCATCAAAATGCAATCAAGTCCTAAAATTTTCAAAAAATGCGACCAATTGAAGGACTTAATTGGACTAATATGACAAGTTTTAGGATTTGATTGCACTTTTTGAAAGTTTTATGATTCAATCGCACTTTTGTGATAAGTTTTAGGATTTTCAATGTACTTATCCCGTTTTACAATTGTAGGTTTAGTTCTCTTAGCAAGTGCTAGCAAAGCAAATTGGCACAAACATAAGGCAATTAGCTTTAGCTAAACTTTTTTCAAAAATTTCATAGGGACATTAGATAGAAAAAGAAAGGGATAAGTACACTAGGGGCCTGTTTGGTAACGATTCTGATCCCAAAAAATGATTTTATTCAGAAGTGATTCTTTCTGATTCTGATTCCTAGATGAATTTCAGAGAATCAGAAACGCGTTTGGTAACCACATAAAATTTCTGCTCCTGGAATAGAAACGCGTTTGGTAACTGCATATAATTTTTATTCCCAGAAACAATTTATCTTCCTAATTTTTTTCATTAAAGTCAAATAATTACATCTTGTAAACTATAAAGTACCTATGCCATCATACAAATACAATCACAAAGAAAAATAATTTTTTGCAACATATTAAATAAAGTGATGAAAAATATACATATGTATATTTATCTTAGAGAAATGAAGAGTTATTGTTGATGATGAAAAATATATATATAAAAAATCAAGTGAGGTTGTATGTGTGGGGGTGGGTGTGGGAAGGAGAGAGAGAGAGAGAGAGAGAAGAAGGAGGTGACTCTTGGCAACTACGTGTCAAGAAAAGAGTAGAATGTGTGCCTTGGTAAATTGTGATGTAACCATGAGAACGAGAAACGCTCTTGCATTGTGGTGCATTTACCTTAACTAATTTTAGTCCTCTCCTCACAAAAAGCACCAACAACAGAAAGAAAGATGTAATTAGCTTTAAGCGTTTTGAATCCCCTCACAAAAAAAGCAACCACCTTCACATTCTCTTTCATCATTCCTTACTGCACCAATATTACCCAAAAAAAAAGGAAAAAGAAAAGAGAGAGAGAGAAATTATTTAAAGATAGTGTGTTAGCTATATATGTATGTCTCCTCATGCAAAATAAGAGAAGCAAAAAAAAAGAAGAGAAAGAAAAAAAAAAAAAGAGAAAAATTAAAAATAAAATATTATTAAAAATTATCCACATCAATGTCGGCCGGCAAAAAAGATTGAACTGGCAAAGTACAATATGTTTAGGTTTTTTTGACAATTTTTAGAAAAAATTAAAAATTAAATAAAAAATATATATATTATTAAAAATTGTCCACATTAATATCGGCCAACAAAAAAAATTGAATTGGAAAAAATGCAATATGTTTAGGTTTTTTTGACAATTTTTCCTTTGTTTCTCAAAAGTGATTCTGGAACAAAGAATCATCTTTTTTATGATTCTTATTTAGGTTTCAAAACTGATTCTGAGAACACTTTTTGGGATCAGAATTATTTTTTCGGGTCAGAATCAATTTTTTTACCAAACAAGATTCTGCTCCGGGGAGCAGAATCGAAGAATCAGAATCGTTACCAAACAGGCCTTAGATGTCTTAAAATTTATCACGAAAGTGCAATTATGTCCTAAAATTATCAAAAGTGCAATTAAGTTCTAAATTTTTAAAAAGTGCAATCAACGAAAGGGTTTGTTTGGGCTAATTTAACAAGTTTTAAGACTCGATTACACTTTTTGAAAGTTTTATTATTCAATTGTCACTTGTTAAAGGTTTTAGGACTAAATTGCACTTTCGTGACGCGTTTTAGGACTTTCAATGCTAATTTCTTTATTATAAAAAACTTCAAATCGGTACACCTGTAATAAATTTACTCTTTTTAATTTTTGTTGAATTGGATTAATACCACGGAAATCTCAAATTGGTTTACCCATCAACAGCCATATATTATTTAACTCAACAATTTGACGGTTAAATTAACGAACGGTAAATTTGTCATATGTATATCAATTTTGGGTTTTTAAAAGAAAATATAGGAAACAATAATGCTATGCGACGCGTCGTTTCTGTGATCTGGGGAACGGACTGCATTTCCCGGTAGACCATGCCACCACGACGGCATAGGAACCTCGCCGTTGTCTCTTTCCTCGCAACTTGCAGCCAACAACATGTCAACAACGCCGTGGCTGTCACCGGGTCACTCCCCTGCCGAACGAACCAGTAGTCAAACTCTTCTTCACCACCATAGCTCGCTCGCTCGATTCCGATGCTTGGAATCGGAGCTTCATCGTCGATCTGATGCGTAGTCCGTTTCGAATCCGACGGTACGGTGCTTGCCTCGATGCCGGGCCCTTGCTTCTCCCTCGCAGTCTCTCGTCCTCCTCCCCTTCTCTCTACTTCTACCTCCAGGCTTAGGGCTTCGAGACGGCGCTCCGCGACTACTTCCCTTCCCGTCGCTCACCGCTCGCCTTTCGCTACCTCACTCCACAAGCCTTCCAAGCAGGTAAGCTCTCCATCTCTCTCTTCCCCCTCCCTAGTGTTCGATAATTCCTGTTTCATGAGTTCGAAATTGCGAAAACGGAATTAGTTTTTAGCTAGTAAGCTTGGTCGCGGTGGTTATTGGGGTTGAATCCGTGATTCTTTCAGCTGTGGATGAGCTATGATAGCTTGTAGGATACGATTAAGTTTGAGGCTCTAGTATTTGTAGACTGGCTGAATTTCGGACATTACTTGTTCAGTCAGCTGCTATGTCTCTTAGAGGCGAGGAGCGGCCAGTACGAGGTCACGTACACATAAGCACAGTTTTTTTTTTTTTGGGCGGAGCACAAGCATGGGTTGAGGGTTACGTAGTATTAGTTCCATTATCTGTGGAACTTGCGCGGGCTTCGGTACTGAATTAGATGGGTTTTTACCATTTAATCGGTGGTAGGAAGAACTGATAATGATAACTCAAGCACGGGTTGAGAGTTATGTAGTATTAGTTTCGTTAGCTGTGGAACTTGCGCGAGCTTCGGTGGTAAATTAGATGGCTTTGTACTGTTCAAATGGTGTTAGGAAAAATTGATAATGATGACCGATGGAAATATGGAAAGGATTATCTGTTAGTAACTTAGTATATCAACCAAATGCTCTGTATGACGTTGTCAGAAGCAACTATTTTCCTGTCTTTAGTTTAATTGAAGATGGCCTGATGTGAAGCATTATTATCCTGTTGCATTATCTCTTTTCACCATTTCCATCATTCCACTGAAGGAAGGATTTACTTCACATTAGGTTCAACCTACTATTTTCTTTTATTATATTATTTAACCTTGGAGGTAGTTTATATAAACTTCTGGCTTTTGGGGGTTTTTTTAGTCTTTGTGAGAAAAATTGGAGAAAACAAGAGTTAGTTGTAGAGTGTATTTGTTGTATCATAATTGGACCTCAACAGTGGTTCTTGTTTTGTAGAGATGGAGATTTTCTTGTTTTCGACCAGATGAATCTGCATCAGAAAATCCTGATTCTGAGTCAGTAGAAGACAAGAGGTTCGAAAAGTTCGAGAAACATGAATTTGACCAATCAAATACTGGGAAGAAGAATTGGTTCTCGAGTATCCGTAAGGTAACACTTTCTCTCGTTGCAGATATGGGAAGGGCTTCTTCGTGGTATAGTTGGTGAATTATTGTCTTTTATGTCAAGGACTATATTACACGGGCCAGTGAATGCTGTTCTTGATGGTGTGCATTGCCAGTTCAATGGTCTGAGTAACACGTGGCTATAACTATATTTCTATGAACCCTTCTGAATATGGTATTTGCAGTTAATATACCATTAGTATTGACTATTGGCTTCTATAGTTTATAATATCCACATGCGACGAGCTGCCTGCAGATATGATTGATTTTTGTTATCAATGCTAAAACCGCTTCAATGTTACTGAGCTGTGAGTGGCTTATGATTACGGTCATGATTGCATGATAGCTTCAGTGTCGGAGCTTAGTTGTGCATCTTGACAAAAATCCTTCTCTTTAGGAGCGAAAGTGGATCTGGACGAATATTTTTTGCAACTTCAGTTTTGGAGTAGTTCAAAAGTGATTCTAAATCATATGTCTTTCATAGGATATTCAGATGTTCTTTGTATTTCAGGTGAGAGATGCAGTTTTCAGAGCAAAACCTTGGACAGTGCCATGGACTGCGGAGACAATTCTGCAGGTTAACTATAGCTACTACTACCCCATTCGCTATATATGTGTCTTTGTGACTGTTTAATAATATATGTGATATCCAATAGAGAATCAATCGAGGACTTCAATACTTATATTTCATGAATAGCGTCTAAAATAGTTTTTAATATTATAAATGTCTATTGGGATTCCTCCGGACATGGCACTGTTATTTATTGAGCAAATAGGCAGTCTTCAAGTTGATAGTTGTCTATAAATTAGCTTGTTCGAACCTATGAGTTACATTTTATGATCTGCTATTTTCTCTCCTTCAGTGAAAAGATGCAAACTGTGCAAAAGGAAATTCTAGCCAGTAGTGTTTGGGAAAATGAATATGACAGCATTTACATTTCATCTTGGATAATCTGACTTGATAAATGTGTGTTCAATGAGGGGGCTGTATGGCACCAATGTGGCACCTTTGGTCCTTTTGTATGTTGTGTTTGCAAGCTTTTGGTTTCTCAATGTGCACATGAGCATTTGTGATGCATGATCTGCTATGAAAGAGACTGTGAAAATGAAAGAAAGAAATACTCAATAGGGGCATAGGTGCATGGTCTCTGTTGGATCGACCTTAATATTTTTGGTTGAATGCTATCATGGTGGTCCGTGGTAGCCCAAACTGAAGTGGATGTCTTCTTTTGTTCTTTCTTTCTTTTTCTGTTTTTTTCTTTTGGCATCTATAAAGTACCTGTGTAGTGGGAAGATCATTTACAAGAGATGAAGTCTGCTGGATCCAAAAGTCATGAAACTCTATTTCTCCTGATATTTGAACAATTAAGAAGTGCATTAGCCTTTTGTTTACATTTAAGATACTGTCATCTCTCTCTCTCTTGTGTGTCTGTGTCTGCATGGGTGCGCAACTCCAATCTGTGTGTCCAATCAGGGCATATGCATCAAATTGTATAGAAAATGTTCTTCTGTAACTTCGAAATTAAAAATATTTTAGAATTAAATCAAGACTAATGGTGGATTGGCTATTTGGTACTGCAGGTAATGCTTCTATGGATTGCATCATTTTGGTTCGTAGGATCTTGGATTATACCTTTCCTGGCTCACATGGGAGGGTTCAGAAAGGAAACCCTGACATACAGAGGCCAAGCACTGTACAGCCTCTTGACTGATGTTGTAGAAGGTCTGGCTGGAATTGCAATCCTCCATCGTTGCCTTGCAAGATTCCGTCCCCTTCCATCTGATTGGTTTAGGTTCAGCCTCAAAGGAAAATGGCACTGTGATGTTGGTCTAGGCTGTCTTATGTTTCCGCTTGTGAACCGTTTGTCTCAAGTCAACCTTAATTTGTTTCCTGTTCTTCCCTCTACACCAGTTACAGTCTCCAGTGTTGAGCAATCAATAGTTGCACGGGACCCTGTGGCCATGGCCCTTTATGCTGTGGTGGTTTCAATATGTGCCCCAATTTGGGAAGAGATTGTCTTCCGAGGGTTTCTTCTACCTTCCTTGACCAAGTACATGCCAGTATGGTGCTCAATTTTGGTGAGTTCATTGGCTTTTGCTTTGGCTCATTTTAATATGCAGAGGATGCTTCCGCTTATATTCCTAGGAGTCGTGATGGGTGCTGTTTTCGCACGATCAAGGAACTTGTTGGCATCGATGGTGTTGCATAGCCTTTGGAATGCATTTGTATTCTTAGATCTGATGAAATAATGTCACCTTAAATTGTACATTCTTTGACCAGCTAGTTGAAAATTGCCATCATTTTTTCAAATAACATTGCTTCTCTTGATCTCTTGTTCTGTTCATTTGCGGGGTGGGTAAGTCCTGAGTTTTGTCTCTGCAGTAACTTACCTTCTTCACACTCCCTATTCCCCCCATTGCACACACACACACCCAAACATGCTGCATGACGTGTTATGTGGAAAAATAGAAAAGAGGGCTTGCTTAAAGCGAATAATAGCGCTCCTTTTTGTAGAAGCTGGAGGACTGAGGACACTGAATTTAGAGAAATCTTCTTGTAGGATTTTTGTTTCATTCATCAGTTGCATTTCTCTAGAACTCTCTAGTTCTCTTGTCAGATTTTGTTGTTTTTGTGGAATCTTCTTAGGTCCTAAGGTGTTGAGATTGATGTAGAGATGGGCAGGTCCTAGCATTATCAAAGGAATCGACTTTTTTGGAACACGATCTATGTGTAATGTGCTCCGTGAAACTAACTTCCCTTTATCAACAGAGGATATCACTGATGGATTCCTTCTGGAATTTCCACTGTTGAGTCACAGTGGTGATGCATCACTTAAGCTTGTTCATTACCTCATGATTGTGAAGAAATCAAGCACGGTTGAGAAAACATTCTGTTTGAAACAGCGCCCTGCTTTCTATTTTAGTGTTTTAGATTCTCTTGAAATTGCTTGAGTGTCCTTTAAAGAGAGGACAGATGGGGCCTATCACCTTTCACGTCTCTTTCCATCCCTAGCTTTTGCCCTCAAAGAAAAATTTGGGTTGATGTCCATTGCCGACACCCATGGGACACCCTTTGTCTGCCTTTTTGTCTTGTATTTTTGGTTTGCTAGTGAATGGCATAGTTAGGTTAGCTTACATGATAATGACGGAACTTTTCCCAGCATTTAACTTTGCAAAGATTCCGCCCTCATAAACAATGGGGCCATTAGTGGATGCAAATGCCTGAGTTTTCCTTGCCACTGAAACTCCCTGATATTTTGTCCCTTAATTTCTTTTTTCAGGTCTTATGTGTTGTCTCACAATGCCATCTCTCTATTTCCTAAACTAACGTCACTTGAGTGTCACATTTCCATTATCTTCTAATGCTTATGCAAGTACTCTTAAGGCTGGCTTCTCTCTATATTTAATGACTTAATTGTTGTGCTTGTCCGCCCGATGTTTGTGGCTGAGTAGTGTGGAATTAAACCTGTCATCCCAAGTGAAGGGTTCGATTCCACTTTGAGCGCATATCCGAATCTCACCTGATAATGGCCTGCCTATCTCGGGTGATTTAACCCAAGCTATGGATTTGTTTACAGGCTACTCCCAGAAAGTTTGGTAAAAAAAAAAAAGAACTATAATTTAGTGCCAGCTACCTGATAGAATAAACGAGAACTGAAGAAGACTGAGAGTCGATATCTTATTCCCAAAGTGTTCCGCAAAAAGCCTTCTTTTGCTGCTTCCACTGTTTTACAGTCTCCTGATGTATTCTGGCTATTCTAGGACCATGATGCTGGCTATCTTGGCATTGCATGCTTTGGTTCTAGCTGAGAAGAATATAGGCATGAACTCAGCATGTTCAATACGTATTAGGTTTCGCATAAACTGTTAGAATGTAACATCAGAAGTCAGAACTCAGGTCGGCCACAACCTCCCTGGCGCGAAAAGGTACTGTGCAGAGTGGAGCAGAAAAGATGATGCGAAAACAAAAGCATGCTAAGCGAAATCAGCAAATTTGTCCACTAGGGAATAATATATAGATCAATCGGAAGCTTCTGAGATCAGATAGCTATGGAGGCTGCTTGAATAGATTATTGCAGGATGCATGAATCTGTTTCCATTGGACACAGCTTCAAATTTTTTAGTTCTATCGGTGAGAGTTTTGAAGAAACATTAGGAGACATGATCATGGAGGTGCTTAACCTCAATAGTGTTTTTGGTCTGTTGCTGCAGCTTCAAACGCAAGAATCTGTCCTGTTTTACTTTTGATATGTCCTCAGAACTCTGCTCTCACAATTATATATCTGAGAAAAAGGAAGCATCTTGCTTGGGAAGTCTAAAGAAGAAATTTTTTTTATAAAGATAAAGTACCATAGTGAATTTTCTGAGTGATTGTGGGGCTCACTTCTTGTTTTTTTATCTTCTTTTCAAAACTTTAAATTCATTATCATGCCACCAACCACACACATACCAATCCTGGTATAACCATTCAAACATGCGTATGGATTCACTATATATGTAACGGAAGGTAGGAGTCAACTAGTTTGCAAGAGAGGCCTGTGAAATTGTTCATTTCTATATATATATCGCCTTCTCACTTCTCACTTCCTTCTTCATTTCCAAATAGATTGTCCAAAGAAAGAAATGGAAGCTTCCCAGCCTCTCTCCATCGAGAGCTTTTCCTATAGTTGGCTAGTGAACCGAAATCCCTCCGCAGAAATTGCAGACGGTTCCATCAGGGCCTCGCTTGATGCATCCGAAGAAGCATTTTTCATTGAAATGGACCCCAGATTCCCTTCCTCAAAGAGCTTCCGTAGGAACTCCATCTCTCATGATTTCAAATTCGATTTCCCGACTTCGCAACCTCCATCACCTTGTGTTCACGCCGATGAGGTCTTTCGCAACGGTTATGTCTTGCCATTTTTCACCGATCCATTGAAGCTGAAGTCCTGCGAAGCCTCGAACCCAACTTCTTCCCTGCCTCCTCCAGTTCACGTGAAGAGAACCGTGATGCCCGAAAGTAAATTGCGCTCTCCATCTTTGAGGCAGTGCCGGCGATTATCGAGGCGAATATTCCGGAAGTACTTGCATTTGTTCAGGCCACTCGTTCAAATAATGCGAGGACGAGGAACGGGACCTAAAGCAGAGGAGACTCGCAGCGCAAAAAGTCAGGCAATCAAGAACTCCGTCTATCCGGTCGAGTGCTCCCCCAGGATAAGCTCCGCGTACTCCGCAGATGAATGGCGGAGGTCTTGCGATTCAGAGAGCTCCATTTACGAGGCGGTTCTCCACTGTAAAAGATCCATCGGTATGTACCAAATTCACGCCGGTTATCCCTCATCGCCTTGTCATCTATACTTGTGTCCTAGGAAATCTTCAGCAGATGACCAAAATCAATTCTTGACCTCTTTTTCAGGGAGATGAGAATAGAGGCCATAATGCTCCCAGGTAGGGTGTCCAGAAAGAGATGCAATGGACCAAGTTAGAAGAGATGAAAGACAGTTAAAGGCCAAATGGAGATGAAGAGAACAGAACGAGATATGTCCGATCAGCTTTAGGGGAAGGTCGCCATGGGAATCTCCAACTCTAGGAGGAAAGAATATGGTTTTGAACTGGTACTTTAATTTTTCCCAGCGGAGGAAAAATCTTTGGACTGAACTTAAAATGATAATGTCCTTCTTGCCGTGCAATGTTCTTTAGCAGACTCGTCTTTTACTACTAATGTGTTATCGGTTTCTCTCTAAATCTCAGCTGGACTAGTTTGTGAGATTAAATCATGACATTTTGGTACATGCCCATCCCTGCACAGAGTGAGCGCAATGCTCCAAAATCGTCCTTCAGGATGTAGTAATCCTGGTCGCAAAACGAGCGACATGGTTGAATAAAGAGAAAGCCGGAAACTAATTCAATTTGTCCAAAACGTAATTCTGATCTTAAGCAGTTGCCTCGGCGTTACCAGACTTTTAAGTTATCTCCAGCAACAAGACTAGAAAATGCAGATGACTGGAATAATTATCATTTCATAAGAGAGGTTCTTGATACTTTTAAGTAGTCTGGCCGTCCGATTCATCGGGACGAAGTGAGATATTGTTGATGCTACTCTGTCCTTTTGATCTCACCCTATACAAGGAATGCGTGCTGTTAGTCGCGGGTATCAAATGTTCATCATAATGAACTTGTCCTGTCAAATGCAAGCGCCGGACTTGGACAGTGATCAATTCTACTTTGAGGAACATGAACATCAGCATCTCAATCTTGTGCCGCTAACATCTGATACTGTTCCAGTTAATCACACGCACCTGTGCTGCTCTCTGATCTTCGGAGCATTGATCAGAACAAGAGCACGCACCAATGCGTTCAACCTCTCCACATATCTTGAGTTCTCGGCGGAAGCATGAGTCTCGGAAATTCTTCTTCGAGGCGGCATTCAATTGACTCACCTTTTCTTGGCTATGTCTGTGAAAGAGTCTCCTACACATCTTATGCATTCGATTACAATGTAATGATTGTGCCCACATGAATGTCCATCTTCTGCTAGAGCATTAGGACTGTAGATATTATCATGCAAGAGCTACCCCAAGATAGGCAACGAGATTTAATCGAACCATCGCAACTTCTCCTGCAAGGCACAAAGTCGAGTCAAGTGTGCGGCATCAAACAGCGACGCATTTTGCAAAAAATCTATGAACCATGGCGATTAAAAGATGGTTGGATGTTTATCTTTACAAGTCTTACAAGACGAAATACCGGAGTACAAATAGAATGAAACCAGTCTGGACCTTTTGAAGAGAACTTTCACAACTGATATGGAGTTCTTTTAGCTCTCCTTTGTGTGCGACGTCGCGCCTTTTTCGACCTACGTTGCGCCTTTGCCCATCACTCATTTGGGACAAGTGAGGATAGAGTCCTCCATATGTCAAATAGCAAGATTGAAGGAAATGGACAGATAACGTTAAGAACATGACAACGTTTGATGAGTCCATTTTCACGCTCTCTGTCGACTTCTTTCGTTTTGTTTCGTTGTCTACTTCAACTTCTGCCACCAAACATGCACCAGCAAGAGTACCTTCACTCTGCGTGGGGACCAACAACCGCGTCCACGCTACTTGTCGCCTCGCCACCATCAACTCTTCGCCCAGCTCAAGATACTGACTGGACTAGGCTCGAGGTTTAACCGGTGCTACGCGCTCGTCACTCAACAATGCAAAGTTTAGCGGACGGTGATAGAGGCCTTCCAGTTATGGAGACAGAAATACTAAATGAACCACGGAAAGCTTGGAAGGTTTGTTTCAGCAAAACTTGAGAATTAAAAGCCCAAGATCTTAATTTTTTTATTTATATATATATATAATGTATATATCACGTGACATGCCGACATGATATCACCTACCTAATTAAGTGCGATAACCATTGAAACCCATTAAAAAGATTCACGACATACAAGGATCCCTGATTGCGTAAGTCGCGCTGTGTTATCATGTCCATCGTTGCTACATTAGATGGTAGATTTTTCGTAAAATATATGTATGGAATATGAATTATCAAGTACAAACGCATTTTTCTCTATTTTATTTTTTGTGGTTGGGAAATCCACACGAGGTATGAATTTGGGCCTGCTCCAGTCCAAAATTGCAGCTCAAAGTCCAGCCCAAAACAGAGACTCTGCCCACGAAGCACTTGGACTTAGAGGACTGATTTAGTACCATGGGATTCATGTTGCCTTTCTCTCTCCCTTGGGCCATAACATGTACTCCACATTTACAATTTTCTAAATCGAATCTCTAGTCTCGATCTATATCCTTTTCTTTACTTCGCATAGCAAGATGCCGTGCATTGCACAAGTCTCAAATTATATTTGTCTTATTATTCTAAATGTCGATGTCGATATCGATGTGAATTTTCGCCAAAGGAATAATATACAGAGAGTAGTAATAACATAACTATTCGCATCAGTCAAATCTTTTTGCTGGAGTTTACGTAGAGTATTATTTAAAGCGGATCCCCATCATGCAAGTTTATTTCCCGATTGAAATAAAACATTTCAATCATTAGACATAAAATTGCAATATGTATCAAGTCATTGCAGAAGTACGTAGAATATTTCAAGCACGCATAATAGAATGAAACAACGAGAAACATGAAAACACAAACGGTAGTTTTCCTCTATTTATTGGAATCTTTACTTCCGCGCTTGGTAATACTTAGCAAGTTAATGTGCATAGAATTTTCTCCATAGCAAAATGGTTTCTCCACTGTTCTCCGTTTGCTTCTTCCTACTTACAAAGAAAAAGAAACGATTTTTTCGAGATCATAATCCAATTCCATATATTCTGATTTACATTTTGATGGAAAATCCCTTTTGTTTTTTAGCAACAGCTACTAAAAATTCTAAACTATGTCCGCTGTGACACAATTACTCTAAACTTTTTTCTTGACACAAAAAATCACAAATTTGCATATGTGTTATACATTTATCTTCCATTAAAGTTGTGTTAATGAGAACTGTTAAAAACCTACTTACATGAACGTTGGATTGCAAACAGCGTTGACGTGGCAATCGCGTGGCTTGTTTTGACTGAAAAATTATTTAACGGAATCTTGACGCATGATAAATATGTTAAATAAGTACAAGTTTGAGAATTTTTTTATGTTGCAAGAAAAAGTTTATGGTAAACACATGACAATGAGCATGATTTGGAGTTTTTGATGAGTACATGATAAATGTGTCGTAGTGAAAATAGTTTGAGAATTTTTGAAACATTTTCCTTTTGTTTTTAACCATTTGATGTCTATATAAGGCGCAATTCGTTTCACGAAAAATATGAAATTTTTTGAAAATATTTTTCAAAAAGTCATTTTTTAGGAAAATGACCATATTTTTTGTTGTTTGACTGAAAAATGAAAATGGATTGAAGAATATTTTTCGCCGTTTGGTAAGGAATATATTTTCTTGATCAAAATTTTTAATTTTTCTCTTCTTTTTAATTTTTTTGAATAAAAATTTTGATTTATTTTTTATTTTTCTTTTCTTTTTTCTTCTTCTTTGCCGGCCACAGCGAGCCTCGAGCTTGCCCGAGGTCGGCCATCACCATCGGCTGAAGAAGAATGAAAAAGGAAAAAGAAAAAAGAAAAAAGAAAAAGAAAAATACTTAAAAAGAGTTGTGCTTAGTGTGAGTGAAAGAAAGAAAAAGGAAACTGTTTTTTTTTTAAAAAGAGAAAATTATTTTTCTAACTTTTGTATGTATTTTTTTATGAATAATTTATTTTTCATGAATTAAATGTCAAAAATATTTTTAAAAATATTTTTTTAAAAATTGTTTCTTGGGAAACGAACCGAAGCCCAAGTATGAATTTTCAAAGAAAGTTGGCAATAACTCACGTAAGTACGCACGCATCGCTTACCCCAAGAAAGCTGGGGCTACATACCCCGTTCAGCCCGGAGAAAAGCGAAACCCCCCCTCAGGAGTCTCGTTTGCGTGCCTCAGTGATGCAATTCAGCTTTCCCCCACATTTCTCTGACGCACCGCAGCAGTCCTCCTCCTCTCCTTTTAACCCCCCCCCCCCCCCTGGTTATTCGGAGCCGATGATATCCATTTGATTTGATATATAATTTCTCCTCTGTTTGTTTCGGATGTTCTTAATGCCGCGGATAAAGTAGAGATGCACGTACTGTTCTGCTCCTGGGAAACCACCCCATATTTTCTCCACACTCAGCACCATCTCTCCCTCTCAACACTCGACACCTTCTTGTTTCTTCCCCTAGCCATGGAAGAAGCTCTCTCTTTCCTCAGACTCTTGTGGAAGCCCACCATCGCAACGCCAGATGAAACGCGCGACTCCGCTGCCGAAACGGACTCCGGGTCCGACAAAGAAGACGACTCCTTTTTCGAGCTGGAGCTCGCGCGCTACCTCACCGACAGCGACTCCGAAGACGGAACTGACTCCAGCGCCGCAACTTTCCTCCAGTCCAACGGGATAAGACAAACGAGCTCGGCCGAAACAATGACGACCCGCGACGTTTCGTGGTATTTCTCTGCTGATGAACCCGCCGTCTCTTTGTCTCAGTCTCCCGCCGCTCTCTTCTCCAAGCGAAAGATCCTTCCCATGGAACCAACTTCCCAGCCTCAGTCTCCCATCGCTCTTTTCAAGTCGTCTACCAAACTTCGAGTCTTGATGTTCAGGAAGTCCAAGTCCAGGTCCGAGGCGACCCTTGACGTCAAAGCAGAGGGAACAGAGCTCAAGAACAGCGCCAGCATCAACGGCCTCTTTGCTATCAAATCCAGAGAAGCACGACCAGCTCCTCCGGCGACCGATGACGCTTCGAAGAGGCAAAACAAGAATAAACAAATCCCGGGTCCTTCGCGAGGTAAAAAACTTGCGGAGAGCTTCTCCGACGATTCTAGTTTGAAGCTGCTTTCGAAAGACGGGTTGCAGAAGTACTTGAATCTGGTGAAACCCCTGTCGGTGGGCATCTCCAAGAGGTATAGCGACACCGTGAAGTTCCCCTCGGTCGAGTCGTCGCCGGCGACGGCGGCGGCCTCTTCGCCGAGGATGCGGAAGGGGTTTCGAGTGAGGCCGAAGCACCTGCTGGGAAAGAGCAAGTCGGCGGCTCTGGCGACGACGAGCGTGACGTCCTTGCCGGCGAGGAGGGATGACTCGCTGGCTCAGCAACAACACGATGGGATTCAGGGCGCCATTTTGCATTGCAAAAGATCATACTATTCCTCGCGAGGTACACAACGATAATACTGTAGTAGAACATTACTCGGCATTCAACAAAGGTCGTCAAAACGATTCATTTTTTCTGGTTTTTCGCCCTCGACTGAAAGAAAAGAGTTAACTTTGCGTTGGGATATTCGTATTTGCAGATGGGTCTGTGCTATGGCGGTCATCAAGCGATCCTTCCTCTCATGGAAAGTCAACAGATACAATCTGAGCTTCAACTACGAAGCTGGCTTGGAGTTAACTATGCCCCAAAAGACAACACAGGAAGCACGACAGAAGATTTAAGTAGGAACGATGTACTGCTCTGTTCCTGAGTTTTCGTTTTCCATCAGGAAAAACAGAGCTAGAACGTGTAGGACTTTGTGCTGTAGTTTCTCAGTTTTTGTAAATGTTCTTGAAAGAGTGATGCGTGTTGTAACTTTGATCGCATCAATCACTCTGGCTTGTAAAAGAGCAGTGTTGATAGTAATGGTTGATCTTCCTGGTAGAGGTGGTGGCTGTCAAGATTTATGCATCTGTTTTCTCTTGCCCCATTCACTGGTCCTTCTAATCAGTCCCTAGAACCTCACGAAAAAATCATTGCCGTGTGGTAGTAATTCATGTAGTATATGAGAATCTACAAGCGTTTAGTCATTGTTCATTAGAATGGGGCTCTACTAGAATGACCCACGAAAAAGTCACTGCTTGATCTTCTGCATTCCTAGCAGCCTTCATGCTGTGCACGTCTCGTCTCGCATGGAGCATGTCATTTGGCTTTTCAGCCATTAAAGAAATCAAATTTGAACTGTTGACCGTATAGAAGATAGATCTAATAACATCAATATTCAAAAGTGAAGCTTTAGATAAGAATTTGATTTCATGTTTTAAATTATAAAAGAAATCAAAAACTCAAAAGTGAAAGCACATCACCCAAAAGAAAAGACGGGGGCGTTTGATTTCTACGATGTGATGAGATTATTTGGCTGACACAATTACTTCAATTACGTAGCAGTCAATGGAGTGCAGCTTTGTGTCTCTTCTCTATCTGGTACGGTGGTACCTAACAATCTGCCCAAAGGCAATTTTCTTTCTTTCTTTTACTTTTGCTTTTCTATTAGAAACCCAGAGGCAGAGTGGAAGTTCACATGGCTTTGATGGCACCCCAAAAGAAAAATTTCACCCATTTCTACGATCATCCAAAGAGGTTAGATGTTGCTTCAGAAACGTGTGCAGCATCGGAACTTGACGACCAAATCTCACAAGATGAGATCAAATTCGGAAGCAGTGGTAAACTCCGTGCTGTAATCATAGGATAATGTGCCCGGTACCAGCTTCCCTCAAAGGCTTGATCCACTGAGAAGACCCAGTAACGCTTCCATGGCGCGCGAGAGTTACTTTCATTGGCCGCTATCATATGAACTTACTGATGACCGATAGGGACCACAACAGGGCAACCTTAACTTACCAGAAATGCCAACTTCCCCTAAACTAAAGAGCCCTTGTTGACCTCGCTCGAGTCAAATTTCCAATGTGAATGTAGAAAGCGCACGAGCAGGAGACAAGAAGGTATAAGAAAACAAGAGCTTCGAGCGCTTCGAGGGGACGAGGAATGGTGATGATTCACTGCATCACAGGAACCCACAGACACGGAGTCGCCCTTTTCTGGGGTTTCCTCAAGATCGAGGGAGACAGTGCAATGCACCTCTATTCATTCAGAGTTAAACCCAGCAAGAGCCCGACCAAGTCGGCTCTCCTCCAAAGACCATTCGATTTGTTCTGCTCTGTTCCCTCCCTTTGTTCGGATCACGTGCCTCCATCTCCCAACACCAAGCAATTCCTGCTTTGGGGGTTTTTTTTCCTGGTTCACTGGACGAGAGGTGAGTTGAAGGCAATTAAGAGGTGTGCATGACAATCATTCTGAAACAGAATTTCTATTCCAGAAATAAGTTGGGGATAGAAATCCGTTTAGTAATGCAATTTTGTTTTTCTATTTTTGGAATAAATTTCTGTTCCAGAAATAGAAATTGACCCAAAATCAGAAATAAAAATTTCCTATTTCTCTATTTTAGGAATAGAAATTAAAAAATAAAACTCGCTCTTCTCTCTTTCCTGACTCCCTGCCTCCTCCCCCCTTGTCATCTCCACTTGCCACTTGCTCGTTGCCACTTGCCAAAGACGTACATTGTCGTTCGGTGGCTACCGCTGCCCTTCGTCTGATGCCCTCGCCATCGTTGATCCAATGTCCACTGCCATTTGCTCCTTGCCAACTGCCGTCCACCTTCAATTGCCGATTCGATGTCTACCATCATCGCTCCCCGTCAGCTTCCATTCGCTCCCCGATGCCTTCATTGCCATTGGTCCGACATCCACTGCCATCTCTCGTCGGTCGCCCATCACTGTTCACTAACCTCGCCACTGTTTACCCGCCATTGGTCGTCGGTCCAACGTCCACCGCCACCACCCGCGAACGGCCGATGTCCACCATCGCCGGCTATCACTGTTTGCTATCAATCACCCACCGCCCGCGAACAGCCAATGTCTGCCGCTGCCCGCCCGTTGTCATTCATCGCCATCAGAAAAATAGAAAATTTATGTTTTTATCAAACAAATTTCTGTTCCCAGAACATAAATTTTGTGTCGTTATCAAATGCATTTTTTTGCTCAAAAACTCGTATACAAATCAGAAATAGAAAAATCTATTTCTATCTAAAAATTGATTTTTGAAACAGAATGGTTATCATTCGCGCTCTAAGTGAATCTTGCCCTGTTGGGGGAAATTACATCTCACGTGTAATTAATCGTCGTTGAAACATGAAATGTGGGCTTTTAGAAGATTTATCCGTGGAATGGCAACCTGCCCACTCGTATGTGACAAATTTTCCCCGTAGAAATTCCCCCACGACAAGGCCTACCTATATATAAACTATTTTGTAAAGTTTGAAGCTTGATTGATTTTAGGAAAAAGTATAAAAAAAAGTCTTAAATCAATTGTATTGATACCAATTCGGTATTAAACATTTCAATTGAACCAATTTAGTTCTAAACATTTTCATATTAGTACCAATTCAGTCCATCGAGTCAATTTATGTTGAAAATCATTGACGTGGACGTCGGCCGTCCTACGTGACACGACCGGCGCTGACATGGACATTTTAAATAATATTTAATAATAGTTTGGAATTTCTTTTCCTTCATTTTTCTCTTTGTCGGTGGCCAGCAAGGGTCAACCTCTACTAAGCAAGGGTTGGCCTTGCCAAGCCCCGCCTGGGCGAGGCGAAGACCAGTGAGCCTTGCCTTGGCCTGGGCAAGGCTGGCCGATCTCTGTCTCGCCTAGGTGGGGCTTGGTGAGGCCTAGCGAGGGAGGCCTTGCCGATGCTCACCCTCGCTGGCTAGGGCCACCAGTAGAAAGAATAGGGGAAGAACAAAAAGAAAGGAAAAAAAGAAAAAAAAATTAAAAACATTAACTTTAGCGTAAGTCTTGCCACATAAGATAGTTGGCGTTTTCGTCAACGATTTCTGGCTTAAATTAATCGAATTGACTGAATTGATATAAATGTGAAAATGTTTAAAACTAATTTGGTATAATGGAAAGGTTTATGACTGAATTGATACTAATTAATAGGTTTATCATTTTTTGGGTACTTTTCCCTTTGATTTTATAAAAGAGCAAAACTCAAAAAATTCTAAACTATGTCCAACATAATATATTTACTCTAAACTTTTTTCTGTGACGCCAAATGTCTCAAACTTGTATCTGTATGACACATATACTCTCCATCAAATTTTTTCAATAAGAACCGTTAAAAATTTGCCTAGATGAACTTTAGAAAACAATAATGTTGACATGAAGCTCACATGACTTAAGTAAAATAAAAATAAAATTGTTTTTTTAAAAAATCGTCTAATGGAACCTTGACGAATGGTATATGTGTAACATAAATACAAGTTTAGGGTAAATGTGTCATAGTATGTATAGTTTGGAGTTTTTGATGTCACAAAAAAAAATGTTTAAGGTAAATGCTTCATTGTGAATATAATTTGAGGTTTTTTTTTTGTAGCTTTTTCCCTTAATAAATTTATTGAGTTTAGAATATTTGAGCTGTGCAGAGCGGTCCAACGTAAATTTCCTAGTAGCATAAACGATCCAGGTCCAAAACCACCAGATTACCATTTTCCGGAAACAAATCTTGCTTCTCTATCCCTTTTTTTTTACGGGTGTTAACTTTTCATTTTTGTAGAATCATCAATTTTTTTCCAGCTGATATGTCGAATTACCAATTCATTCTAACAAATGTGTTTGATTCATTTTCTTTTTTATTTTGACAAATTTTTTCCCTTCCTCTTGTCGTATTCAGATCTAGGTAAATAGGCCTATTAAGCGTGGACCGACGATCATGAAGCTGGTAGAATAGCCCAGCCCAGCCCATCAGAAGATTAAGAAGTTAAGCTAGGACAAAGTATATACAATGGGGCCAAGAATCACCAAAACTAGGGGTGTGCATGGTCCGGGCCGGTCCGGGCCTCGTATGGAACCGGGGACCGGACCGGTAGTCCCGGTCCCCAAATTTTCGGGACCGAGGACTGGACCAGGACCAGTCGGACCAAGACCGTTGGTCCTGGTCCTGGTCCGGTCTGGTCCCAATAGGACCGGCAAACAAACCAAAAAAACCGTTGTAGCTCCCGATTTCATTTGTCGCGAATTTTGGAGAGCTTGGCCTCGATCTTGCGGAGGTACGGTGGGTTTTGACGACGTTTTTGTAGGCAATGGAAAGGAGGTACTGCGGGTGCCGACGATATTATTATTTCAAATAAGTTCATGAATTTTGACAAATAGCTCACATAATTAAATTACCATACTCATTTTCAAGAAATGTTTGTGTTAACACATAAATTTTGGTTCTAAATTAGTCATTCATCTCCTAAGAAAGTTTGAGAAGAATGTGCATATATATTTATTTATTTTTTTGGATCGGTTCGGTCCAGGCGGTCCGGTCTGGTCCTGTGCCCCCTAGAACCGAGGACCGGACCGCCCAACCACCGGTCCCGTTTATTGGGACCGAGGATCGGACCGGTACCCTCTAGGATCGGACCAACCCGGCCGGTCCGGTTCGGGCGGTCCCGGTCCAGTTTGCTCACCCCTAACCAAAACAAAAGAAACAGAAAATTTGTAGCGTGGAAAATTTATAACATCATAAGTACCTGAAATTTTCTTCATTTTACAATCAAATATCCTTTTCTTTTTCAATCGAGCAACACAACTTTTCAAATGTTACTCAACGTGAGATTTCTGTTAACTTGAGCACCATGTAAAAGAGAAATAATTAAATAATTATCCTTAATCTACTGTAAGAATAACATTATATTATGGGACAAAAAAATGAATAAAAAATAATGATAAATGGTTGTGAGGTCCATTCATTCAAGAATTTGTGGCTCACAACATGTTGTTACTCTTACAGTAGCCTAAAAGTTATTATGCTAGCAAAGCTCATAATTTATACGGAGGTGGACTTCATATAAGGTCAAAAGAACAACGGGGACAGCCATGTCATTTTATTTTTTCAAGTCAACACGTAATTTTGTTTTGCCTTCTTTCTTTCCCTTTTTAAATTTCTTTCCCTTTTCTTATTCCACTTCTTTTTTGGTACCCCACTGATCAATTCTTGCCGTCGTCTCCTCCATCTACTGCCGCCATCGCGATGTAGGCATTGTGATCGCCATAACTATCCTGTCACAAATGGCTATACGAGTTGGGGTTGTGCGGCCTCCGCAAGAGGTTGCAC
>BCNH02000001.1:25068033-25082930 GCA_001662345.2 Metrosideros polymorpha var. glaberrima
GGGGGGGGGGGGGGTTTGAAAGTGATGGCCGTGGTGGTCGTGGTTGGTGGTGGCACGGCAGCTGGCGGTTGACGGGAGGGGTTGATGATGATGGGGGCGATCAGGGTTGGTAAAATGGCGATGGACGTTGGTCGTTGGTGGCTGGCAGTGATGGGCCGGATGGCGAGTGGTGTTGAAGCCTCGAGAGAGAGAGAAGAACAAAGGAAAGAAAAGTAATATGACTTGGCGAACAAGTGGAGACCACGTCAGCGTATTGGACGATCGCTTAACGACGTTAGAGCCTCATTAGTGGTTATTAATGTGTTTCGTCCCCGAATTAAACGGAGGCATGAGGGTAATTCGCAAACTCGAGGTATTTGCTTTAAAAAAAAGTTTAGATGCTTGATTGCAAAATGGGCAGAAGTCGCCTTTTATCAACATCAATTCCACGTCCATTTTGATTTGCTTTGTTATGTTCAACTTCAACACAAGGAAAAAAATATTTTCTCCACAAGCTTTATTGGGAGCACTCTAAGAGTATAATTCTAATTCCACAAGGCCGATGCCAGGTGCGCCTTGGAGGGAGGTGGATCAATTAAGAAGTGTGAAAATCGATCCGAACACCACCTGACCGCTAAAAAGAAAAAGGTTTGCCGACTAATACTACATGAAAAAAAAATGTAATGGTGGTTTGTGACTACAAACCTTCGTTTGAAGCAGAAATAAGGGAGGGACAGAGAGAACTGTCACGAGCATCTACCAATGCAACTTGTGAGGGATAATTGCTTTGCTGATGGTGAGGGCTTTAGCAACATGGCACGTCTATGTCTGCACTTTTTCGTTTTCTCCTTTTCCCATTTTTCTGAACTCCAATACAAGCAAAGCATTTCAGTTTCCATTGTCCAGCTAGTGATGATGAGTTGGGGAGAGAGACCTCCAGCCGAAGATTGGCCTCGCTTTCACGTTTTTCCATGTGAATCTGGTCAGGTGGGGGAACCCAGAAACCCCGACAATATCACCCTCAACGTGCTTCTTCAATCATTGTCTTCTGATGGAGGGCGATTGCCATTGATTTGCAAAGATCTTATTAACGTTTCTTTGTTTACAATAAGCTAAAGCATCGCTCCCCAATTTAGTACTTTTTCATGGGGAATGCTGTTCCCGCTTGGAAATCTTCCTTTGGATTGGAAAAGCAGCATCGTGATATATATATGTTCTGAAGGAAAGTTACAATGTGCATGCCTAACGGTAACATGTTAGCTTTATTTGCTCTGTCTTCGATGCTATGACTATGACCTATCAATGACAAAGTCGCGGTACCCCATTTCACTAGTTGAGGGAAAAGAATTGCAGAGTAGGTTTACTACGACTTCTCCTTTCTAGATAAATAACAAATATACCACTTGAAATGCCGTGCGCTGATTGATTGGTACAATGAACAAAAAAATAGAAATGTACACATGCATCTAAGTTTAGCATAATCAATGATGCTTATGAATGTTGAAACGGTTCGGTCCGTTCTTGCGAATCAAACCCCCAAAAGAGTACTTTAGGCGGTGAATTTCGCACAGGAAGTAGATATCGAGCTCAAGGCAGAACTTCCAAAATGGTCTTTAAATGTTGAGTTCAATCAGATAAGAACAACAAATTCATGTCACAAAAGGATATCCAAACGAGAGGCCAATCGACAATATCCCTCTCCATAAACAAAAGAAGCGTAGCATACACTTGAAAAACCAAAAAAAAACCAAAGAATCCAACCGACTCGAACAAGAAAGAAATTAATTAAGGAAAAGTGAATTACAACGACAACGCATTATCTGCATTTTCATTTCACTTGCACTTCAAGTTTTTGATCACTTTGGCTTTAGTATCCACGTCCATTGTGCAGTTCATTTCGGCAGATTTCTTCTTCTTGAAAACCTTGAACAGCACAACCTTTCCACTCAACTTGGCATGTCCATTCAACGTCAAGATGCCCGAATTGACATCGCTCCTAAACTGTGTAATTGACGAGAATTTCTTAGAATTGACTGATGCCGTCACATTCATCCTTTTTGTGGATCTTGCTCGTGCCCTGGCCTTCGTGATATCAGCACTTCCTATGGCAGCGCCTCGATAGGAGATCGTCGCGCTAGTGTTGTCAAACTTGAAGTGGCCGAAGTTGGTGTTCTTGACGGCGACCTGTGCATGGAGCTGCATTCTGAAGGAAGGCGACGTGGACGAAGTGTTGAGGTTGAGATTTTCGACAGTGACAGAGCCGAGCCGGACTTTCGGGTTCCGGATACGCATCACCAGGAGCACGAAGAGGAGGATGATGGCGGTCTGTGCTATAACGCCGGCTATGACGTAGGCGACAATCTTTCTTTTCCGGCGAGCGTTGGTCGCCATTGCTCTTTTCTTGGTTATTGGAGCAACAATTCAAGGGTTTGATATCGCCTTTATCTTCTTTCCTTTATCTCTCTGCTATGAGCTCTGTAATATTGGAGGCAATCCGACAATGCGAGATGAGAATGAGAGAGAGTGAATGGTGTGTGATGAGTTTTTAAAAGCTTCGAGGGTGTATTTATATGAGGGTTTGTGCATTGATCCGTTATAACACTTTTAGTGGAGGGCCTCCTTGTGCTTGTGTGGATCGTGGATAGTTGCCTTATCGCTCCCTTTGTAATACTTTTAGCCCCCAAAGTTTGCAATAAAATATAATTACTAGGACATTATCTTACGGTTTGCGGTGTCTTTAATAAAAAATAATAACCCTAGATAGATCGGTACCGTTGGAAAGCCGAGGCATCAAGAGGGATGACGTGGAAAAGGGCAATGATTTCAACAAATCCTTTGGACTAAAGCGGGTCGCCCAAGTAGAACATATTCCATGTTGAAAAAGCAAGCTTCTCTGAGAGGTTTCTCATTAATTTTCCTTCTTTTTTTTTGGCTTTCTTCTTTCTGGCGCGTGAATCAGAAGATCCGAATGGCTCACTACTTCTAATCGGAGGATAGTTCAATTATTGTAATTAATAAGGAGGGAAAGAAGAAACAAAGTTCATGAAAAGCAAGAATAACAAAACATAAAATATGCAAGTCCCATTTATAAATATTTGCAATTTCTTTTTCTTAGGAATTGTAGATTTTTTTTTTGAATATAGATTGTGTACACAGAGACACATTTTTAAAAAATTCGAGTTCCATATGATAATACATTGTATTATACGATATGAAGTTTCCCAGACCCATAAATCTTGATAATTAGGGTTTTTCTCGTGGCCATTGAAAGAGACTTACACCCTCTATCTTTGGTTGATTAATTGTGTGGCCTTTAATTAATTACGTTGTGCTCTCAAGACTCTACCATCAAAAGCAAGAACGACCTTGCATCAGGACTGGAGTTCGCATCCACACTGTGTCTTTTGGTCTTCTCATTGCGATTTCAATTATCTAATTATTAGTCCGATATTTCGACAATATAAAGCAATGAACTTCATTAGATAATTAAGCTAAGTCACAATACAGAGTTAGATTACAGCTTCAAGCGTTGGCCTAAGTGCATCCGGTGAAATAATTTCTGCTGATCTACAAAGATGGTCAGCGGTCCAACAACTGATTCGCATCTTTTCTGTTTTCCTATACCTTCAAACCAAGGTAAGAAATCTTGGAAAGATGGCGTGGGAGAGAAAAAGGAAGGGTGAAGTAGTTTCCAAGCAAGCATCCTTGATTAACGCAACGTTCAACGTGCGGGAGCAGCAAAAGAAAAAAGTGCGAAAGCTTCTCATGAAGCAATCAATCGCAAGTACTCTTGAGGAAAAAATGCTTGTGAATTATAGAGACATATACTCCAAATTTTGCAAGGTTGGAGTAATTTTCAAATCGAAACTGAAGATCTACTCGGCTCGAGAAAGGCTCTAAATTGAGATATATGATAGGAAGGTTAATAATGCTAGAAATATGGGCCCAAAAAATAATATAGGAATGAAGGTTCAGATTACTGGATAATGAAGGCCGGAGCCCTAAAACTTGTGTTGGTTCGACATTTTAATCCTAAAACTTTTGTTTTGTGCACTTAAAGTCTTAAAACTTACACACCTTATGCACTTTTGTCGGTCTGCTTGTTTTTTAAGAATGGAAAATCTCAATAAATCTCTCTATTATTCCTTCGTTCTTATGTGGCTTTGTGTTAAAGTTGATAAAAGAGGAGGCCACATAGATTTGCAGTCCTCTAAAGACAAATAGACCAGATAGAAAGGCTAAAGTGCCAATCGAGACGAGTTTTAGGATTGAATTGCACGAAGGAAAATTTTAGGACAAAAATGTCAGAGTAGTGTAGATTTTACTCACGATATGAAATCCGGCTCACAACCCATCCTTCAAAGTATGTACCGTCTCGGATCCAATCAAACCCATCTTTGGGGAGGGAAAATGAAGGGGCCCAAGTTCGTTTCCCATATTCAGTTCTAGGACAAGTCAACATGCTCAACTTCTCAGTTCATAGCAGGAAAAGAAAAAGATACGTTCTTGAATTTAAATTATAAACTAAACTCGAAAAATCATATGTATTGTACAGAATCATTCTCCTAAAGTTTAAACATCAATCTTGAGAAATAGCGAGCCATCGCTGAGATGAATTTACCGGCATATATCATGATCTTAGCGTGAGAAAATTGAATTAATTTACTATACTTTAATTGACAAAGGCATCAATTAATGACCATGAAATAATCAATGTGGAAAATCATGTGAATCCACACATTACCACACAAAAGAAATTATAGTTCCAAGGCTGACAAGTTACTCAACCAAATTAAGGGGGAGAATCAGCTTATGAATCTAGGGCTAGGAGCAAGCTGTTGTCTGGTATTCCCCCAATTTATTGGTTCTGTACTTTTGGGTCCTATAACTTGATACCTGCACAGAAATTTCTACAACCAATCCAAGAAATTATTGACCTTTTCCATCCTTTTACTCATAGAGAAACTCCAAGAAATAATCACAGGCTCATATGGTGAAAAATCAAATCTTTTATACAACACTTAATTTGGTGTTGCAACATTTCGATCGCTCATTTGAATATCTTAACTTTCAAATTACATTCATTCAAGTTACTTCAGCGAGTTGGATCGTTGGAAATACAGACGTCGTATTATTCTAATGATAAAATCTCTCGGACGTGACTATTTTTAATAATGCCACATTAGCTTTTCCGTAAAAAAATTGGCCGATGGAACTTACATGAATGAATTTTGAAAGCTAAGGAACTTTAATAATTGGCTGAAAAGTTATCGCACTAAATTGAGCATGGTACGAAATATTTGATACTTTCAGTATACTATTCTCGGCTTATACATAACTATACCCGAAAAATGCATAATAATTGAATCCATAGAACGCAAAAAAAAAATTGTGGGAAAATAAAAGTGATTAAACAATTCATAAAAACTGACTTGAAGAAGGCCGATATTAGGTTACTAAGTCAGGAGAAATCTAATAATAGAATAATGATTATGGTGTGCTTTATCATGCTTATACCTATGTGAGAAATACGTCATTTCATCAGTGCGGGGTATGCGGCTCGCATCACCTATCCGAATCATGGCACGAGACACATCAAATTTAATGTAACCCCATTAAAATCAACAAGTTCAAGAGTGCCTCTTTTTCGCAAAAAATTATTGGTTTGAGATATATTTTTAAAAAAATTATATCATTTACAAAAATAAATGAACGAAAAATATTTTTATTATCCACGAAAATATAGTAATTAATTGTTGTCGATAATAAAAATATTTTTCACCGACTAATTATTTCAAACGATACAATAGATCGTTTTTATGTAAATGTTTCTTAAATCATTCATTTTTCACAAAAAAATAAACAATCTTCTTGTTCGAAGGAAAATTGTTTCCGAGAAATCGTATTCCAACTTTTTGGTATTTGGATGATGGAAAATTAATCGGTTTACGAAAACGTTTTTCATGGAATGAAAATAACGAGTTTAGAGGGAAAATTACCAAAAAAGTCCTAAACCTATTGCAATTGTGCCAATTCAGTCCTAAACCTTTTACAATCGTGCCAATTTAATCCATTTGACAAATTTTTTGGCCGGCCGGCTGGCAACATAATATTTTTAATTTTTAATTTTTAATTTTTAATTTTTAATTTTTAATTTTTAATTTTTTCTTTTTTCTTTTTTCTTTTTTCTTTTTTCTCCAGCTAATCGCTGGAACTCGGCGACGGCCGGCGAGTTCAAACTTGTTGGCCTAAGGTGAAGCTCGCCTTGTTGGCCACTAGCGAGATCTGGCGACACTCGCCTCTCGCCCCTGGCCTTGCTCAAGCCTCACCTAGCAACGGTGAGGCTGAGCCTCGCTCGATTGAACCCCTCTTATTAGGGTTTGAATCGATGTCGAACACGACTCATATTAGGGATTAAAATTAGGGTTTTTGAGAGGGATTTTGTTGACTCGAGTTGGAGGTCTTTTGTGTGGATTCGAGTTAAAAAGTTGAACAAGTTCATAGTTTGGAAGTTCAAAGACCGGACCGCAGAGTCACAGCAGAATACAAAGTCTACAGAGTTGAGAAGATGAAGGAGTTTGGGGTTGGGGAATGAAGGAGACGGGTTCGATTGAGCGAGGCTTGAGCTCGTCGTCGTTGGGCAAGGTTCGTCCTTGCCAGTGGCTGGTGAGGCGAGCTTCGCCTAAGGCTAGCGAAGTTGAACTCGCCGGCTAATGCCTTTAGCTGATCGCCGAGTTCCGACGACCAGCTGAAGAAAAAAGAAAAAAGAAAAGAATATTAAAATATTATGTTGTCGGTTGGCCGATGTCCATGTCAGCGTCGATTGATCAAAATTTATCAGATGGACTGAATTGGTATAATTGCAAAAGGTTTTGGACTAAATCAGCAAAAAAAAGTTTATGACCGAATTAACATAATTGCAATAGATTTAGAATTTTTTTGGTAATTTTTCCCAAATTTAGATCGAGAGAAAATAACTTTTTCTTTTGGAAAGAGGGAAAACACTTCCCTTAAATTGAACAATGAACATTGGGACCTCCCTCAAGTGAACCAATGTAGGAATGTTAGGTCATTTTCTAGGTTCTCGAGTTAGAATAGTCTCTCTTCATTTGGTTTTTACCCTTTGGTTGGGAAAATGCCACAAAAAATTTCAAACTTTACCCACTGTGACACATTTATCATAAATTATTTTTTGTGACACAAAAAACCCTCAACTTATATCTGCGAACACATTTACCCTAAACTTTTTCTTAGTGATACTAAAAACCCAACTTTTTTCTATGACACCAATTTTTTTGGGTAAATGTTTCACACATATACAAATTTTGAGTTTTTGATATCACAAGAAGAAGTTTGGGGTAAATTTGTCACACTATACAGATTTGGGATAAATGTCTCATATAGGTATAACTTTAGGATTTTTGATGTTATAAAAAAATTGAAATAAATGTGTCACGGTGGACATAGTTTATAATTTTTTGGTGGCTTTTACCCTTGGTTTTTCTCAGCCTCTTTTGTCTTTCCCCAAGAAACACTCATTGTGGCTAGGAAGATTTCTCTCTTTTTCGCTGTTTTTTCCTGGGGTCAAGATGAGGAGCTTTCGCCTTTTCTTTTCAAGTTGTCGACGAATGACGCAACATTCACGGCTTGTGGACGCATACGAGCATGGACAAGTCACGGATGTGCTACGAACTGATAATAATGTCGTCGTGAAGTGCTGGCTTGTGCGAGCTCGTGATCTGTGAGAAAGTACATTTCCAATATAAAATTTCGTACAATACAGCATGTCTATACGGCCTATCCAATGAGACAACGTCATTTTCAATACATAGTATAAAATCGTGTTATACAAATACACTAGATCTGATATTTCACACAATACCATCATTTCACTTGATATGAACATATAAATAGAGTATAAAGCCACGTCGCCTAACAATAATTATATATATAACTATTAATTTTTCGAATTGAACTTTTCTATTTGGCGTCAGAGTACAGGTCAAATCCTAGCATTCTTCCCCCGACTCAATTTCTCGGGGTGGATTAACAACTTGCTCTCGGAATAAGAGCATTCAATATTTGAATTTTGATGCGATTCCTCCCATTAATGGTCATCCTACTTTTGGTACCTAACAATTTTCCATATAAATCAATGACATTTTATGAGAAATGGGCTGTCACATGATTCTCCCTCAGTGAGTTGGCTCAAGGTCGCACCTGTGTCCTCTTGCTAGTTCATCATTACCATCGCGTCTCCGGAATCACGTTGCTCTTCAGATATTTCTCTCTAGACTCTGCTGCTGGGCGTTCTCGACTAATCTTTGGGTATCTGCTGAAGCTCAAGCCTCATATTTTATGTGACTGACTAATCTAATCCGTACGTTTATATTGCAGCTCGATGTCAAGAAGGAACATTGCTGAATTTTGTGCAGATGTGATTCGTTTTTCTCTCGTCGCGGGTCTCAATCATGTCATTACAACAATAATTGGATGGCATCATATTATACCCTTTATAGCAGACCATCATATACATCATATGAGATCTCGTACAGTTCTAAGGCTCCAATGAAAGAATGAAAAAGTTCATAATGATATGTTCTTTATCTACATGGATGATATAGTCTTCAGACCTACCTGCAAGTTTGTCATCTTTATAGCTCCTTCCGAAGAACTCTTAACAATGCATGCAGGTGGCCAAATACTAGACCCCTCCTTGAGCCTATACGTACAGTCAGACATTACGAAGGTAGATATAAAGGAAAGCAAACTTCAAGTAATGACAGATCAGCAAACAGAAAAATTCGGGCATTGGACTTATGTGGTTTGGTCGGTACGACCTATCCACAGGGAGAATAGCATAAGATTCCATTATTAATCTAGCGATGATAAAAACCACACTCGGTTACTCCATTACTCTCAATGTTTTTTCACTTTCACGTTATTGGCTTTCGTTTAACATATTCAAACTTGAGATATAATTATAATAATAGAACTGTTATGATTTTAGATTCAATAATCACGACATGTCACTCATGATATGCATCTTGACCACAAATCTATTAGTTAGGGTGATCAATAACATTGTAGTTCTGTTGGTCTTGCCATTGATTATTTAGGGGTAACATGATATTTGTAAATGGCCAAAGTCGCAGTTTCAGATTTTTTTTTCCCTCAAGAGTCATATCTTGCGTGGATACTCTCAAACTTTTTGATTGCCAGTCTCTTTCATATCCCCACAGCATTGTACTCCCAAAACACAACACATGGAAATTATTGCCAGCAAATCCTTCCCTTTTATCTCTCTCATTCTCATATGCACACCCCTCCCTCCATCTCCACCAACTCCTCCATGGAAGACCATTCACCTTCACCTTCAACTTCACCACCACCACCACCACCATCTCCTCCACCTCCATCCGCCACACCACCTCCATCACAGCCTGCTCTTTACAAGCTAACAGCTTGTTCCATTTCGTACAAAAAGTCAGACACTTACATCACAAACACCCTCCATCAATTCCTAGCCTTTAAACCATGCACAAAACTATCCCCTCCCACCTACATCCTCCGCGACATCTCCCTCGTCGCCTACCCGTCCCAAATCCTTGCGATAGTCGGCCCTAGCGGGGCTGGGAAATCTACCCTCCTTGACATTTTGGCGGCTCGAGTGACGCCCACCCGAGGCACTCTCCTCCTCAACTCTTATCCCATCAACCCTTCCATATTCCGCAAACTCTCAGCCTACGTCCCCCAGCACGACGCATGCATCCCACTACTCACTGTTTCCGAGACGTTCGTCTTCGCCGCCCGCCTGCTCATCCCTGACAAGTCGCAGGTCCTAACGGTCGTGGCCTCTCTCCTGACAGAACTAGGGCTGAGCCACCTGGCTGACACCCGCCTAGGGAATGCCCTATCGGGAGGTGAGCGACGGCGTGTCTCGATTGGGCTCAGCCTCCTCCATGATCCGGCGGTGCTCCTCCTCGACGAGCCGACTTCTGGGCTGGATAGCACATCGGCCTTCAATGTCATGCAGATCCTCAAGAAGATCGCTGTCTTGCGTCACAGGACTGTGATCTTGTCGATCCACCAGCCAAGCTTCAAGATCCTCTCCACCATTGACAGAATTCTATTGCTCTCAAAAGGGTCGGTGGTCCACCATGGAACGCTCTGCGAGCTCCAAAGCTTCTTGCTCTCCAATGGCTTCACCGTACCGCCTCAGCTTAATGCCCTCGAATATGCCATGGAAATACTGAACCGGCTCCCAGAAAACAACAAACCCCAGACGTTCCCACAGTCTTCACCGTCACTTCCTCCATCACCAGCTCATTGCCCCGAGACTAAAACTCCTTCCGATCATCAGCACAAAGTCTCAAAGATCAGATACAAGAGCTCGAGGCTTGACGAAATATTGACGCTCTACAACAGGTCGTGGAAGATCATCTACAGGACGAGACAGCTCCTCCTGACCAACACCATTGAAGCTCTCCTCGTAGGGCTCGTCCTCGGCACCATCTACATCAACATAGGGTTCGACAAGGAAGGCATCGAAAAGAGGTTTGGCCTCTTCGCCTTCACTCTCACCTTCCTCCTCTCCTCCACGACCGAAGCCTTACCCGTCTTCATCAACGAAAGGCCCATCCTCTTGCGAGAAACATCGAGCGGAGTCTATCGACTCTCGTCCTACTTGATAGCAAACACGTTCGTTTTCTTGCCCTACTTGCTCGCCGTGGCTATCATATACTCGGCCTCGATGTACTTTCTTGTCGGCCTTTGCGCCTCGTGGCAAGCCTTCGCCTACTTTGTCCTGGTCATCTGGATCATTATCCTGATGGCGAACTCTTTCGTCTTGTTCTTGAGCTCCATTGCGCCAAACTACATTGCAGGGACGTCTTTAGTGACGGCATTACTCGGGGCCTTCTTCCTCTTCTCAGGCTACTTCATTTCAAAGCAGAGCATACCCAAGTACTGGCTGTTCATGTACTTCTTCTCCATGTACAAGTATGCCCTCGATGCGCTCCTCATCAACGAGTACTCGTGCCTCGTGTCGAGGTGCTTGATCTGGTACGAAGAGAACAAGACGTGCATGGTGAGCGGGAGAGACGTGTTGCAGAAGCGAGGGCTTCACGAGGGCGAGAAGTGGATGAACATTTACATTCTGATCGGTTTCTTCATGTTCTATCGCGTGCTTTGGTTGCTGATTCTGATGCGAAGGGTTTCAAGATCAAAGAAGTGAAATTTGCAACTATATTTTACTCAGCATCATCTATATTCTTCAAGAAAAAATAAGACACTGCCCTTCTTCTTTTCTGTTCTTATTCTCTCTCTCCGATTTTACACTGCTATAAGATCTTCATATGCTCCTCTAATGGCTTCCATTGCTTTATAATTTGTGTCAATTCCAGACAAAACAAGTAGATAACAGTTCCACTTATTAGGATTAAGTTTCTCACTGAAGCTTTTAAGCATTAACCTTACGAAAAACACTCTGCATGGACCAGATTTATAGAACAAACGCAAACCACAATGGCCTGATCGAAGAATCCAGTAAACATGGAGAAGCGAGCTAATTTCAAAATTCAAAGACAGAGTTAGTTCAATTTTGCATCTTGTAATTTAGTTTGTTACATCATGTCAGTTATGCAATGAGTGAAGTTCTACGTGGAACCATCAATATCAATACTTGACATTCTCCTGGCTCACGATGAATTGGGTCCATGCGAGGACGTACCTGAAGAAATATTGAGGCTTGAATAGTATCATAATCACATCGACATCTTTTAACCACATAAATCTGCATGTTGATCCCACAAGCAAATTTGCAACTTGTGGACATGAAAGTGGTGGATCCAATTATGTATTAAATTCGTCCAAAAATTATTCCTCTCCTATGTCAGCCAAGAGCTACGCTATCAAAACGATCATGGGTCCAGTCCTCTCTCTCTCTCTCTCTCTCTCTCTCTCTCTCTCTCTCTCTCTCTTTAAGCTGAAATGATGAGTTCCTATCGGTCAGGGTGTTAATAAAAGTGATTCCACAATTTATTTCTTCCCTGATTATAAGAATTTAAAGAATTTGAGGTCACGGGTTCACAACTATTGATCCACGAAGAGCTAAGCTATAGCGAAGAAACCAAGAAGATGTGCAGTCGTCGTCCTCATTCAAGATGCTTTGTCCGAAGGTGAAATTCCTGTCTTTTCTTGTTTTGGTGTCTTCCCTGAAATCGCTGCATGTTCACGGGTCTCTCTCGTGATGTCGCTCGTGAACTGGTTGTTGGACTGTCTCGAATGGGTGTCCACCTGCTCGTACATGCATCCTCTCTTTAACTGCAACGCCATTCTCTCTGCGATTATAAGGACTAGCAGATTGATTGAAGGAATCAAAAGGTAAAAGCTTAGATCATTGGCTTGAGATTCCAAATCGAAGCATGACCTAGCAACATCACGTTCTTACATATGTAAACTCAGTCCACTAGAGCAAGAGACTGATAATTGACGCAAGGGTCTTACAAATGACTGTGTGCTCAAAAGGTCCTATGTGTGGCCATATATAACAAAATGTCTTTACGAACAAATGATGTTAGATAGGTCAATTTTATAAATATACCAATCATGCCAAAAAGGTTATATGTCCTTTTTACATCTCACTTGACGAATATATGATATTGAATGAGTATGTGTTTGAACTCTTCGAAGGAAAAGTAAGGCAATTTCGATGAAATTTGTAAAGTGATCAAGATAATACCAACCAACATTCGGTATATCCTATAGAGTTCATCAACATATTAAAATTTTTCCAATCATCTATTGTAATTCTAGTGATTTTGTTTATTTTTCAATTATTTTCAGTTTAACTAATGTGACACATTTTTACAATAATAACCAGTGCAAAGTGTAACCTACATCATACTTTTAGTATATATCTTATAGAAGTTTTATTGTAATATCTAAATAATATCTCATGCTCCTTTCAATTTAATATCAGTTAATTCTCATACAACCGTTAAAATATGGGGGCTGGCAATATTTCACCATTATGATATGAATGTCGATATAACATATTAAATATAGCAACATAAGTAACAACATACTTACCATTAATCATGATACAACCAAATTAAGATTTGCAAAGTTGGAAATGATAATTAACTTGAAGTATCAAGAAATGCAAAATGTTTTCATGTAACTATTGGCAACAAAATTTTCACAATAGAAGGAAGGAAAATGTGAATATTCTGATTCTGAAAATAATTCAAGTTAATTCTAGATATTCATTCCTGGGGAAATCAAGAAACATTACGAATTTATTTAAAAATACAATAACATTGTGTCTTTTTGCAAGATATCCAACAAATGCTCTTCGTAATAGATTGTCATGAATGATAAGATATCCATCAACTCTTACCAAAACAAAAGATAGATAATAAATGGTTACAGAAAACAAAAGACAAAAGAAAATAGAGAATTCCGCAAAGAAGGAAACTGAAATATATGGAATTGGAAGATGACCTCGAAGAATTTTCACCATCCATAAATAGAGATGAGCAAATGGATATGAGAAAAGCAAATATTTTACACTAAAAAAAAAATAGAAACAGATAGCTTCCTCCTCTTTTCCACACCAAGCAGATGGCAAGTGAAATTTTTTACCAAATAAAGGAAAGCTATCAAGAAAGGGAACTCACATTCTTATATGCTATCATGTTAGTTTATGCTTTCGAGAGAGGGGGATTTACATTCTTATTTCATTCTTACTTTATCGATTCATTTTAGTTTACGTGCTCAAAATATTGCATTTGCTTACATTATTATTCAATAGATATTACAATTTTATGTCTCATACATTCTTTCAATTAGAAAATAAACCTATATAATGGGTTTTGATCCATTTTAAATAAAACTCCACATAGCTTCTAGGTGAGAAATTGATTGATTTGAATATTTATTTTGTATATCAATATTTAGAAGAATACCATGAATTTACTCTTAGAACTATTGCTAGTAATGTATTCTCAAGTGTTAGATGAAGCCTAACATTCCCCCTCACACGTAAATTGGGCTTTTGTCTGTTCCTAATAGTGATAATGAAAAATTTGAACTTAAGACTTCATGTTAGCAATGCTTATCGAAAGCCCATGGTTGTCTTTCATAACAATTGATATTTTTTCCTCACACATTAGTAGAAGCCTTTTTGTAAGACAAATAACAAGTACACAAATGAAATGTCAAATAAAAATATGAGAACATGGAGATTCAAAATCATGAGTCAAGAACCATACTTCTGTCCATATTCTGCCGACTTGATAGGAGAGGTCTACAGAGGAAAGAGAATTCACGAGCAGAAAGAAGATAAGAAACTTAATGTTAAGAGGGGTGATTACATGAGCGTTAATTTCCATTTGAAAAACAGATTTACTTAGGCAATCAAAATCCATTCGAACAAAGGGAATAACAAAACCTTGACAAATCTTGGTTGACTTCTTGGGTCAAAGTCAAACCCCCCACTTCTCAGAATGTATATTCTAGGGCCGACCATAAGTTTTATTGCAGGCTCGACGTCTCTTGGGCCTCTATTCCTCAACAGCCAGAGCTCCTCCTGCTATCAACTTTATCATTAATCTCTCAGCATGCTCAGATTGTTAATAAAATTTCATTTATGAACTTATGTGACAGGCGGCATTCCAAAAAAAAAAAAACTTATGTGACAGGCTGGAGTTGACTATTAAACATATTCTTAATGACCGAAAAAGTCACTGTAATTTGCCACTTGTTAGTAAATCTAGCATTATCCATCTTCATGAATGATGCAAGAGATGAGATTGTTATAATTTGCCTATTACTTGTCGTGGCAAACCATAAGTCCTATGGCATACTTGCTTAATTCTTAATTGCATTTGCTACATGAGTTTGTAAATCACTTC
>BCNH02000001.1:25089890-25112186 GCA_001662345.2 Metrosideros polymorpha var. glaberrima
ATTCACCATAAAAGTATTAAAATATTATTATTATTTATTTGGAAGCAGAAATTTTCTCATGTTTTATCAAACGTATTTCTCCTTTAGAAATTTACTTCTGGAATAAAAGTAAAAAATTAACTTCTGTTGACACCTAAATTTTGACCAATTCATTTATGAATCAATTGCATGGAAAAATTAAGGGTCATCCCTAACCCCTAAAAAAGAAGAAGGAAAAAATACTAGTTAAATTGCATTTGCATTAATAGTTAAGCCTATACATTTGCATATTTATTGGATCAGCGGTGGGTTGATTGCATTCACAGTGTCGAAGCTTGGCCTCTTTATTTAACCATTGTTAAAATAGAAAGAAAAGTTTCTGGTCAATTTTCACTCTTGGCACACGAGGAGCCCATACAAGGATATATGAATTTTTTTTGCAGAAAAGGGGGAGCAGTGAAAGATCCATGCTAAAAGTATATTCACTAATATATTATGGGAATGGAAACTTTGGCTTTGCTTCCTCGGCAAGGATTAGTCAACCAGGGAAAGAAATAATTGATTGAAGAAAAGAATATATGAAGAGATCGGTTCCTATGCAATATAAATAGACCATCGAGGGCCTTTGAGGAGGGACGACCACATTGAGTAGAGAGGAGCATTCGGGGGCAATTCAATTCACATAAAACACGTTGAGGCTCCTTCGTCGACGACCTCGCTACTCCCTTTGCTCGAGTTCGCAGCTTGTACCGACCGAAGCCCCCACTGCTTCACCTGTCATGTTTTGAGGAATGCAAGCCACGACGACGAGCCCGTTCCTACCTTGTCTCGCATAGACAATGCCACGCTTTCTTTGCACCATGCCGAACTTCCAACAACACACTCAGACCAGGTGTCACACCAAATCGTCCAAGCTTCTAGGCGACAACTTGCTGAACGTTCAACGTTGAGAAATCAGTGTTGCTGCTGCTCCAATTTAGCCTTGCCAACTCGCTCAAAATAGCCTTGTTTTTGGCCTTGCAATATCACAAATTTTGGTTGAATCTCCTTGCAGGTCTTCCAGCCACTATTGTTCAATCTTTGGCGTTACTTTCATAGGAAGTTCCATTGAAGTTGCTGCTAATTGGTCAGCCCTTCATCGACAAGCCGACAGTTAAACATTCCGTGATTGTAAGCATCCCGCGAATCTGTCCCTCCGACGCACCAAGCACGATCGCAAGTCCACCATTGTGCGTGCCTTCGACCGTTGACCACCTTCATCGTCTTGGTCCGTAAGCTGATTGCCGCCCGAGCCACCACCGGCTTATCCTGATCCCGCCGCATTTGAATTTGGAAACGTTACCCATGAAATAGGTAACTTCCTTATCCGATTTGATTTCGATATTTATCATTTTCTAATTTGAATCATTGTTATCTAACGTGCATATCTCCTAGATTCTATTAGGATTAAATTAGGAAACTTCCTAATTCGACAACGTGCATAATAGACAATCCGATATCTAATCCTTGATATTTGATCCCCGCGCACAGAAGGTTGGCCAAACCTATTTGCAATCCATTAGATACAATTTGCCAATTTTATCATGTCGGTTGAACCTATCCACAATCCGTCGGATACGATCCGCCGATAAAATCTTGCTATTTGGATGTGATGGATATTCGGTGCATATCTTTTTTTTTTAGATATTCTAAATTCAAAAATCCAAAAAAATCATGCATTAGATAGGATTGCATTAGTAAGATAAGATTTTAATAGAAAATCTTATCTCATAGGTAGTTTGCATTTTAAAGAAGTATTGCATATAGATTAGGATTGCATTCATTTAGATAATATTCCATTCTTAACTAGGATAAAGTTTTTTTTTTCTTTTCTAAAATATTTCAAGATTTAATCTTGATTAACTCCTAAATATTTAAGATAACTTTCATTTGGGATAGTATCAATTTCATTGATTTTCAGATCCGAAATTCCTCAGAAAATACCAAAAATATTCATCGCATGTGCATGTCACATTTGATACGTCATCTAGTCCAGGTTCATTTAGTATCATGTTTAGATGCATTCATGTAATATTATGTCCAAATTCATTTAGTGTCATGTTTAGGTTCATTTGTCATTTTTTTTAGAAACATCCATTAGTATAAATATCTAGGACCATGCACTAATTTAATTTAATGACTTAGGATTATTAAATGCATGACATATGGTTTAGTCGCATGACATTTTTGCTTGTCATTTAGAAAGGTAATTTTAGGATCCTTATTGCAGTCATATAGGATAAAACTTTAATGCATGTCATTAGATTATGTCTTGCATGCCATGTGAGAGTAGTGGTCATTCCTCATGTTATTTGTATTTTAATATAGTTGCATTGCATTCTCATTAAATAAGTGAAAACCCCAAAAGATAATTGTATTAGTCTAGGTCTTACGCTTGAGAGATAAGCGTTAGGGATTGGGCTGCAGCGTCCAAGTATGTTTACGCTATCCATATCTTGCAATTTATTTAACGCTTCGATTATTTAGTGTTAAATAATGTTTGCGCACTCGCATGAATACCTCACATGTTAAAACTTTTGATTAAAATTAACCCAAAACTGCCTGTTCAAATGTTTTTTTAAATAAAAGAACGGTACCGAAAGGGCGTTAGAGTAATCTAGCGTAACCAAGTCCCCGGACTCATAATCTCTAGTTAGAAGGAATAGAGTATTTCTCTCAATACTTTATTTAGGTGTTTAATCGACTTACCGTAAACTGATTAGTGACGACTTCAAAATTAAATCATTTGCGTGTTAATTATTTGAACTTAAGTCACTATTTGGTAGAACTTGGGAGAGCTCGAGTTAGGTTAGTTAATTTATTAATTGACTTAGTAATCCATTAGCCTAGATTTAGCGAAATTTAGGTCGCGACAACTTCTAGCCAGAAATTGATTTCTGGAGTATAAGTGTTGCAATGCGCGTTGTTAATGTACTATTCAAGTATCAATAAAGACCCAACTTGAGCCTCTATTGGTGCTCATAAATAATGCGATGAGCATCTAGGATCCGCCGAGTAGTGGTCCTAGAGGGACAAGTGAGATGCCATAAGATACGAAGAGGATGATGAAGGATATTTAGTATACTTTAGACTAATTTATTAGAGCACAATCAAAAAAGTACTAGAGGTGATCCCAAAGGTCAGATCTAAAGTATTTCCCAAGCTTGTCCTAACAAAAAATACGATATGAACTCCGGATTGGTCTCTCTCATGTAAGGACACTGACCAAGCACTCAAATTGGGTCGGGCGGGATGGCTGTCAATCACGTCTACTTAGCACTATGTTCTAGGACGCTATCGTCGCCATGATGAGCACATTTCAAACATAAATAAATGTATTGTTAAAACTTATATTGTCTAGTATGGTAGTTCTTCTATTTAAGTGTAATTTATCATACTTCACATTGATCTGTTGCTGTGAAAAAGATCACATTTAAAATGCCATATGAAGGGCGGTGCTTCGGTGCACCGCAAAAGTATTCGTTGTTATTAAATAATACGATAAACAGAATTGTCATGCTCTTTAATAAATTACGAATTTCAACACATCTATGTTACTTTGCTGATTCGAAATTATAATCTTCCTTAATAAATAGGTCGTTGTATGGTGCTCTAGTTTATTTTGAGAATACAACATATAGTTGTTATTCCGCTAAAATAAAATTTAGGAAATTACGTAGTTTCTCCATAGCATTATTCAGCCTATTTTGATGTTTGAATAAAAAAAACCCTTGCATGCAAGCGAACCCCCTAGATTGTAATACCCAGCGAATTGGTTCACGCGGATTATGCCGAAAAGTGGGAGAATTATCAAAAAAGTCTTAAACCTATTGCAATTGTGTCAATTTAATCCTTAACCTCTTTTTTTTGCTAATTCAATCATAAACCTTTTGTATTTGTACCAATTCATATCATCCGGCTAATTTCGGCCCCCCGGCGCTAATGTGGCATTGTTGGCACTGACAAGGACTTTTTAGAATAATATTTTAATAATATTTTGAATTTTTATAATTCTTTATAATTCTTTTCTTTAATTTTTTTTCCCTCCATTTAGGGCCGGGACGCCCTCACCGGCACTGGGCGAGCATTAATATTCATTTGGAAAACAGATTTACTTAAGGTAATCAAAATTTGGAACAAAAGAGATAGCAAAACTTTTACATATCTTGGTTGACTTCTTGGGCCAAAGTCAAACCCCCCAACTTCTCCGAATGCATATTATTGGGCCGATTGCATATTATTGTAGGACTCAATTGCATTTTATGATAAGTTTTGGGACTTAATTACATTTTTTGAAAGTTTTAGGACTTAATTGCACTTTTATGATAAGTTTTAGCACTTTCAGCGCACTTATATCTTTTTTTTATTAGCAAGTGCACAATGAGATTTTGGAATGGCATCTGTTGATTGGTGTTACTGCAAGACGTGATTTGTTTTTGGAGACACTAAATCTTTGCCCGTATTTAGAATTCGATTGCACTTTCGTGACAAGTTTTATGACTTGATTAAACTTTTTGAAAGTCTTAGGACTCGATTGCACTTTCGTAACAAGTTTTAGGACTTAATTGTACCTTTTAATAGTTTTAAGACTCAATTGTACTTTCATGACAAGTTTTAGTACTTTTAGTGCACTTATCCCTATTTGAAAACGGATATTCTCTTGACAAGGAATATAGTTTGGTTGGCTTTGGATATGCTTAATCAGTTGGAGTCTCTTATCTTTTGAGACGCTAGTTAACTTTATTTTAGTCGATTAATCAATTAATCAAGGGGGTTGGTGCCAGAAATAACAAGATCTATGGTGGAGGAACGTGTACGTGCACGTGCAAAAACAATCAAGGAGCATGAAAGCAACGTGATGCTAGTGTCGTGAACCTGTAGACTTGCTAGTAGGTTTGACATCATATTATTGCAAAAGGACATACTATGAACAGTTGCTTTCTGAAAGTAAATAATGATACTGCATGGGTAGGAAGCTTCGGTAATCCAAGGATACCAAATGATTCAAAGCTATAGACAAGCCTCTTGTGTGTATATATATATAGGTGAATGTAAATACTTCATATAGCTAACCTTACTCTTAATGTGTATCTTTTGAAAAAATTCGTGACATGTGTCATTAATATAAATATGTGATGTAGTTCAAACATATATGATGTCAATCTATCATGAGATAAATTATTTCAAACAAAAAAAAAAGTAATTTTTCCATACTTTCTTGCTAAAGAATTTTTATTGAACAACTCTGAAACACGTTCATTATATTGTTTCAAATTACCTCTTCAAAGTTTCACTATATGGATATTTGAGAATTAGGAATGCTTGCTAACATCTATGACCAATTCTTTCCAAAAATAAAAGGTCGCTCTAGCTGACAACAAGGGTAGGTAAAATGTCGTTCCTACCTAGGTAAACACTTATAATAAACTTTAAGTATCATGAGTGAATTTAGTCGTTTTGCACCACTAGTTCATGCATAAAATGATGACTGCCATGTTAGCCAACTAGCCCGCTACTGTGCACGCAAACAGCATCCCACAAACTCAAAGACACCCACCGTAGTCTCTTTCATCTCTGTCACCACCTCCTCAACACCCCTATCTCCGTCGTCGCATCCGTCACTCTCGACCAACCAAATGGACGGCTCCATCCTCCTCTACCCTTCACCTGGAAGAGGCCACCTCGCCTCCATGGTGGAGCTCGGGAAGCACATCCTCGAACACCACCCTTCCTTCTCCGTCACCATCCTCCTCCTCTCCACCCCACCTGCGGACACCCACTTCATCGCCGCTGTCTCCGCCACCCACCCTTCCATGACCTTCCACCACCTCCCCACCATCTCCCTCCCCAACTCCGACCACCTCTCCTCCTCTCCCGCCAACTTCATCCTCTCCACCTTTGAAATAGTCCGCCTCCACAACCCAACGCTCCACCAGACCCTCGTTTCTCTCTCCAAGTCCTCCGCCGTTAAAGCCTTTGTCATCGACTTCTTCTGCAACGCCGCCTTCGGCGTCTCCGCCTCCCTCAACATCCCCACCTACTACTACTACACCTCCGGCGCGAGTGGGCTGGCCACGTTCCTGTACGTTCCCGCTCTCCACAAGAAGTACCCCGACAGCTTCACAGACCTCGACGCGCCCATTCTGATGCCTGGCTTTCCTCCGGTCTCTCCCCGAGACATGCCCATGGCCATCAGCAATCGGAGCCTCAAGGTCTATAGCTATTTCTTGGATACGGCAGTTCAGATGGCTAGTTCCGCCGGTCTCATCATCAACACGTTCGACTCGTTGGAAGCCAGCGCTCTCAAGGCTCTGAGGGACGGCCTCTGCGTGCCGGACGGTGCCACTCCTCCGACATACTGTGTCGGGCCACTGGTGGCTACCGGCGGAGGAACCAAAGGTGGTGACGAGAGGGACGAGTGCTTGGGTTGGCTTGACTCGCAGCCGAGCCGGAGCGTGCTGTTCCTGAGCTTTGGGAGCATGGGGGTGTTCTCGACGAGGCAGCTGAAGGAAATGGCAATAGGGTTGGAGAGGAGCAGAGTGCGGTTCTTGTGGGTGGTGCGGGTGCCGCCGCCTCACGACGAGGCTCGGCACGTGTTAGCCGAGGTCGAGCCGGGCGTCGAGTCGTTCCTGCCCGAAGGTTTTGTGGATAGGACAAGAGGGAGGGGGATGATAGTGGAGTCGTGGGCCCCGCAGGTGGAGGTGCTGAGCCACGGCTCAGTGGGCGGTTTCGTGACGCACTGCGGGTGGAACTCGGTGCTGGAGGCGGTGAGCCGAGGCGTGCCCATGCTGGCCTGGCCGCTCTACGCAGAGCAGAGGTTGAACAGGGCCTACTTAGTGGAGGAGATGAAGGTGGCTCTGTCTGTGACCGAGTCGGAGGAAGATGGAATCGTGTCGGCGGATGAGCTGGAGGAGCGAGTCAATGACCTGATGCGATCAGAGAAGGGGAAAGCAATAAGAGATCGAGTCGTGGCCATGCGAGACGCCGCGACCGCCGCGCTGAGTGAGGGGGGGTCGTCCTTATCGGCCCTAGCTGAGTTGATCTGGTCGATCAAAGCCGGGACCAGCGAGGTGGATGTTCCCGACCGGGTCACGAGCTCCGTGGGAATCGGTGGTGATCTGGGCAGCGCCAGCACAGTTACAATCTCCACTTGAAGGGTTTTGACGTGAAGAAAGTCTTTCATAATAAGGAATCAATTCGAGGAAAAGAAGTTTGTGTCCGCGGGTTGTCTCTCCCGTCCGTGGAGTGAATAACATTTGTAGAAACTGAAGCTTCGGTGATAGGTCTTCGACCTTTCTAAAGTCAGTGAGTCATGTCTGATATTCAATAAAAAATTATTATCGTCACTTAATATATTAATTGAAGGCATTATTATTATATATTCACGTTTTCTTTTTGAATTTAGCTCCTCCTGGCTTCGATGCTCAGGGTTACGATCAAATCCATTGTAATTGCACCCCAGGATAGATCCAATCGAGAATCGTATTATTGAGGGAATGGTCTGCATGTATGTACTGTCGAGATGCGTCCTTTTGTTTACAAGCTAAGAATATTATATGTCCTTTAAGATGGAGAAAATTATATTATGCGCTCGAGTATATCTTGTGACTAGATACGGCAAAATATAAACTTCTTGGTGTGTAGTTAGCTTTCCGAAAGGTAATACGAAATGTTCTTTCCTCATAGTGGATTGGTGCCGAACGTTAATATGAGAGCATACTTGATGTTAGGTGCTTAAATATTTCAATTTGATTCTCTCGCAATTCCTATTAATCATAGTAAAATGACTCTTTCTCCGCTTGCATTTGCAAACGAAACTGCCTAGCCATGAAAGCGTTCACCCGATCATATATCATGTATACATGAAGATGAGTTCGAATCATCGTATTTATGCATTGTTTTGTTATCGGCCCTACTCGCTTCAATTATTGCCCCATGTATTGTATGGACGAGCGAGCGTCGTACCCTCTTGGAATTATTAGAACCCGAATGCTCGGATGAGTCTGAACTCTCTCGGTTGTCTCGTTCTCGTTTGGAGGAAGTCACACCATCGGACATTTGAAAAAAAAAAAATATGACTTTTAGGTGGCTTTCTCGTTTGCTGCAACTCATGCTATAAAGAAATGCTTTATTATTTAACTGTAAATTATTTTTAATGTCCATATGAGTGAAAAGAAAAGTATAGTAAAATTTTAATATAACCCACCACGATCCTTATGTTAGTTAATACCCGTGTTGCGGCGCTAAATGTTTTGACATCCAGTGTATCTTAGAAAGTTATATGGTTAAAGATTAATATTCATATGTACGAAATTTGAAACATTCGAGGTACCGTGTAAATTCAAATTCAATTAACACCCCCCAACACTCTCTTCATATGCGGGGATGACAAAGAAGATAAATAGTCAGGAGAATTACCAAAAAAGTTCTAAACTTATTGTAATTGTGTTAATTGAGTCCCACCCCCCCTTTTTTTTTTTACCAATTGAGTTCTAAACCTTTTTATTTATGCTAATTCGGTCTATCCGGCCAATTTTGGCTGGCCGGCAACGTGGATATCGACTGACGTTGACGTGGACAATAAATAAAAAATAAAATATTATTAAAAGTTATCCACGTCAGCGCTGACCGGCCAAAATTGACCTGATGAATTGAACTAACACAAATGCAAGAAGTTTAAGTCTCAATTAGCAAAAAAAATGGGAGTTTATGACTCAATTGACATAATTGCAATAAGTTTATGTCTTTTTTTTTTATCATTTGCCTATAAATAGTCACTAGAAACTCTCCGAGTTGTTTTGCACAATAGAAATTTCTCCGATGCATGACAAACTACTAATAAAAGGCTTAGATTTGTATCCTGTAAAAGATTTGGCTCTTTAACCACATAAGTTCCATTATAAACGTAAGATTCCTTCGACAACGAACGGGGGAATTTCTACGGTCTTTTGAGGGATTGATCTATCGTCCTATAAACATCGTATCCTAATACATTTTATCGTATGTCTTACACAAAATATCATGAATAGATTTTTCATCCCTTATGTTGCAACGGTCATCGATTCTCGAGAATCGGGGTCTCGGAATTTGCAGAAATGCACTAACTTCAATGGCGCGATTGTGTGATTATAATTAGTCCTGCCTACATCTGCGGGATGGGGGTGACAATACTACTATTTTTTTTTTGGTCAGAGACAAGACTACTATTGAAAGCACCATTTCTTTAGTCATGGAAAGGGCAGGCTCGATTTCGAGAGTTAATTAGGGCATTTTTTTTTTTGTAATAATTCTGTTTTCGAGAATAATTTTTTAGTAGAAATAATTTTTTTTAATTCTGTTCCTTTTTTTCTTCTTATTTCTGTTCCAAATTTTTGTCCGAATTTATTTTTTGCACCCAAATAGGTTTCTGTTCTCGAGAAGAAAAGAATAAGAATTAGAGAAATTTGAACGTCACCAAACAAGGCCTTAATGTGCCATTCGAGTACCAGTAAAGACCCAACCTAAACCTCTATTGGTGCTCATAAATAGTGCGATGAACATCTAGGATCTGTTAAGGATTGGTCCTAGAGGAGAAGTGAGATGCCATATACTTTAGACTAATTTCTTAGAGCACAGTCAACAAAGTACTCGAGGTGATCCCGAAGGTCGGATCTAAAGTATTTCCCAAGCTTGCCCTAACAAAAATTTAAGGGTTATTATTACAAAAAATCCCAAACTAGTACATTTGTGATAAATTTACCATAAACTAATTTTTTACCACGAATAACCTCATATTGGTACACTTGCGACAAATTTACTCCAAACTAATTTTTTGACCATAAAAAACCAAAAACTGATATACTTGTGACAAATTTACCTCAAATTTTAGGGTTTTGTTGGAGAAAATAAACTGAGCTCTATCACTAGAAAATAAACTAATTGAAAAAACGTCAACTAAGTTATTATTATTTCTTTAAAAAAATTAAATTTGGGATAAATTTGTTACATATGTACTAGTTTGTGGGTTTGCGTGGTAAAAAAATTGTTTGAAGTTATTTGTCATAAGTGTACCAGTTTGAGATTTTTTGTAGTCGAAAAATTAGTTTGGAGTAACTTTACCACAAATGTACAAATTTGGAATTTTCTTGATATTAACCCAAAATTTAAATATAAATCTTTGGACCGGTCTCTCTCATGTAACGACACTGTCCAAGCCCTCAAATTGGGTCAAGTGGGATGCCGTCAATCATGTCTACTTAGTACTATGTTCTAGGACACTATTGTGGCCATGATGAAAACATTTCAAACGTAAATAAATGTATTGTTAAAAAGGTTAATACCACGAAAAACTCTAAACTTGTACATTTATAATAAATTTACCACAAACTAATTTTTTTACCATAAAAAACCCTAAACTAGTATACATGTGACAAATTTACCAAAAATTAATTTTTTGACCACCAAAAACCCCAAATTGGTATACTTGTGACAAATTTACCCTCCGTGAGTTTCCGTTAAATTGGATTAACACTACGAAAAACTCTAAACTGATATACATGTGATAAACGGAGGGTAAAAACCTCAAACTAGTACTCTTATCAACTATCATGCGTTATTTAACTCATTAATTTGACGGTAAAATTTAACGGAAATTAATAAAAGGTAAATTTATCACAGGTATACAAGTTTGAGATTTTTTATGGTCAAAAAATTAGTTTGGGGGTAAATTCATCACATGTTTACCAATTTGAGGCTTTTCATGAGATTAACCCTTTTTAAAACTTGTATTGTCTAGTAAGGTAGTTTTTCTATTTAAGTGTTAATTTATCATACTTCACATTGAACTATTGCTGTGAAAAAAAATCACATTTACAATTCCATATGAAGGGTGGTGCTTCGGTGCACCACAAAAGTATTCGTTGTTATTAAATAATACGATAAACTGAGTCGTTATGCTCTTTAATAAATTACGGATTTCAATAAATCTATGTCACTTTGCTGGTTCGAAAATATAATTTTCCTTAATAAATAGGTCTTTGTATGGTGCTCGAGTTTATTTTGAGAACAAAACCTACAGTCGTTATTCTGCTCAAATAAAATCTAGGAAATTACGTAGTTTCTCCATAGCATTATTTAGCCTATTTCGATATTTGCATAGAAAAACCCTTGCATGCAAACGAACCCCCTAGATCGTAATACCCAGGGAATTGGTCCGCGCGGGTTATGCCGGAGAGCTAATGGCCGACCGGGTCGTGAAATTATAAGTATTTCAAATTGTTTGCAGAATTGTAAGTGTTTTCGCAAAACTTGTTCAAGCTCTCAAATACCCGATGTTATATAAAGCCAAAACGACGAAAGACGCATGTTTAAATTGGCTACATGACAACACGGCTTCGTCGTTCTTAATACTATATTCCCACATCATTAAATAAATCATCTCTAAAATAAAATTAACTTTTTCCACGTCGCTCAATAATTAAATTGGTCGAGAAATATAATGTTGTCGAAGCCGAGCGCGAACAAGAAAATAATCTCTCAATCTCACATAATTACAATCGCACTTGAGTCACTCAAATATTTTCAGTTTAGCTTCATAATTTCTCTCGAAATAATCTTTTAATCTCACAAGGGAATTACAAAAATCTTACTACAAGATTTATTGGCTCAAACGCTAGCCAAGATGTAATTCACAAGAAGATGTGTGGCACTGTGATGTAAATCTCAAAGAATTCGATCAAACACCAATAGATGTGCCACCCCTTATTAACTTTTGTTTCGCAATGAAAAACACATAAAACAAATCCTTAAGAATATACATAGAGAATTGATTATGTAACAATTTTTGGATGACTGTGAATCTACCGCCAGAAAGAAATAAATCCCTGGTTGACCGGTCAAAGAAGAAAGCCCACCTTGGATTTTCCTTTTCTATGTTGTTGTCTTGACTGAAGTCAATACGGAAACAATTTTCCGTAAGATTCGCCTTTGAACAATTCGCAATATTTGAACTGGAACTTTTATGTGCCGACCTTCCACAAAATAAAAAGTTCAGTTTGAGTTGGGTTCGTTCGACAAGCTCAAACACAAGAGGTAATTTCAACGTATAGTATCCAAAGCTTTATTTAGAGAGACGATATGTGGTCACCATATCAAGATGTCATTCTCACATGTCTCCACACCTGCACTCGGACAAACTTGTGTTTTCTCGAAATCTTCTTATGATACGTTGCTACACATGAGTATTTACCTTAGTGCATGCGAATTCTCGGACGTGAATTATTAATCGAACGCTCTAATAAAACAAGCGCGAAACTATGGACCATGCATTCCTCATCTTCTCACGTTCTTTATACTGTTAATACACAAGACAAGACCCCACTCCTCATGCATACGAGCAATATTCGACTACGTTTGGTTGTTTCCTACTTGTTTTGTAAATTTTTAATGTGGTTTCTTCTGAAAGCAACACCATACCACGGTTCGCAAACTGTAGCAGCATCATAAGTTGAGTGCACGGAGTGGCCAGCATAGACGTAACCGGAAAAGAGACAAATCTCAGAGGAACTCGTATTATTAAGTTATTCACAAGAGTTTGTTTTCTTTTCTTTTTTTCGCTCTCGGTTCTTCTTCGGATGCTGCGTGTACCGTGAGTCCCACTTATTGATCTTATTGCGACCGTGATGAGGTTATTGTTGGGTTGATTGATGGGACATGCAGGGGCGATAGTAATTCTTGCCGGATGGTCTTTCTCTGTTCGATAGTTGGGAGAAAGAGCTGAAAATCCATCGCCTGTCGGTCAACCTCGTGAATCTTGTCGGAGTCTGAGAGCCCGTTTGAGAACATATTTGTTGCCGAAAACAATTTCTATTAACTATTTCTATTCTCTAGATGAAATTCTGAGTAGAAAAATATATTTGATAACTATATAAAATTTATATTTTCAAAATAGAAAAAGAATAGAAATACAATTGGTACGATTATAAAAATTTCTATTCCTGACGGTGGCTCATATGGGTCATTAGCGAGTCGTGATTTCGTGAATGTAAAAATAAGAATTATATTACATTGAGCTTGTTTTTCTAAAATGATCTTATTTCTCTTTTTGTTCTCAGGAACGAAATAACCGATTTTTTTTACTTTTTTTTTCGTTACAAATTTATTCCGTGGCCATTGATCTATTCTGACAAATAGAAAAATTAACTGGCGTACACAAACAGATTTCTGTTATTTTTTTGTTTCGGAAAATAAAAATATAAAAACATAGAGAAAATAAAAATGTTACCAAATGCGCCCTGACTTGCTGAGAGTCTAAGACGGTCAAAGCTTCCACACACTTGACATTAGGGTTTAGGCTTCTTTTTCTAACGGTGTGGACTTTTTGACCGCATTGCTTCGTTTTAGTCGCTTAAACAATTACTTAAGTGAGTGAGTCGTAGCAAGACTCTGACGCGGAGGAAAAGTGATTCTTGTGTCGTGAAGTCGTGGACTTGCTCGTAGGTTTGCCGCTTTGTACATCTAATCTAAAGATCGTGAAATGAGATTTGGACATCGCATCGGTGCAAGAAGAAAAACTACGAATCTCGACGCTTTCTGAAAAGTTAATAATCATCTTTTTTCTCTCCCATTGATAATAGCATGGATGTGTCGCTACTATAAAGATACCAAATGATTCAAAACTATACTAAAGTTATTGTGTGTCGGTGAATGTAAACACTTCTTATAGGCAACCTTACTTCTAATGTATACATTTCCAGAAAAGTCTGTAACACTGTGTCATTATTCTAAATATGCGATATCAAATATAATACATGGACATAATATATCAATCATGAACTACTGGACTTATTTTTAATAAGAGAAATGAGTGGATAACGTCTCCGTGAGTCTCACAAGAGTGACGGAGCCGCATCAACCGCTTATTTAAAGCTGGAAATTGGGTCACTTGTTTCACCAGTTTCCACTTTCCAAGATTGGCGCACTACTTGAGAAAAGAAAAATTCACAAACTTAACTTTTTTTTGCCATGTTGACACCTAAATTATAGTCATCATAATTAGTTATTTATCGTGAAAAGTACCAAAAAAGTCCTAAACATATTACATCGGTACCAATTCAGTCCTAAACCTTTTTACATTTGTATCAATTCAGTCCATCCAACCAATTTAGGTCGGAAATCATTGACGTGAACATCGGTCGTCCTATGTGGCATGGCCGAATTTTTTTATTAAATTTTTTTTCTTTTTTCTTTTTTTTCCTTCCCCCTTTTTTTCTTTCCTTTTCTTCTTTGGCCTTGGCCAGCAATTGGCCACAAGCGTTTGCGAGGGCATCGTGGCCCTCACTTGCCACGGGCGAGGGTCGCCCTGACCGCCTAGGCAAGGTCGCCCTTGCAACCTTGGCAAGGTCGCTCTTGCGACATTGGCGAGGGCCACCCTTGCCGGCTTCTGGCAAGGGCCACCTTGGCTGAATCTAGCGAGGGCATGACTCGAGCCTGTGGTTGCGATGCCCTCGTCGGCGCTTGTGGCAGGTCACTGGCCATGGTGACCAGCCAAGGCCAAAGAAGAAAAACAAAGAAAAAGGGGGGGAAGGAAAAAAAGAAGAAGATAAAAGATAAATTATTAAAAAATTATTAAAAATTATCTACGTCTGCACTGCCTATTCATCCATGCCATGTAGGATGGTTGGCATTCACGTCAGCGATTTCCAGCCTAAATTGGCAGGATGGACTAAATTGATACTAATTTATAAAAGGTTTATGACTAAATTGGTTTAATTGAAAGGTTTATGATTGAATTGGTACAAATGCAATAGGTTTATAACTTTTTTGGAACTTTTCCCGTTATTCATATGGAAAATTAGGAATCCATCTCGAGCCCTAAACCAAAATATCATTAGCATAATTTGTATTTGCATTACAGATATTAGGAACATTTAATGGGTTCACATAAATTGCCCTTTAATTGGTCTGATTATAAAAGTGCAGAATGGGTTTAAGCATGGAGGTCCTAAACTTAATTAAATATTCATGACTAAGGCCATAAGGTGAAGAATTCGGCCGCCCTGATTCCCTCCATGATGGCCAAAAATCACATGTGCATAGCACATGAGGAAGTTATAAGCTAGGAAAGAATGCATTCCCTGGAGAGATGAAGCATTTTACGTGCGAAGTTCGGTAATTATGGTGAAAATAAGAAGGGATATTTTAATTTTCTAGCATGAGGGGATTAGTGATATTTACCCGATCTAAATTAAGAAAGTGTGATCTCAAGAAAACCCTACTCTCGCACCTATATAAATGTTCTATTCTCTCGAAAAAATTGAGGACGGCTACAATACACGATACACATGGAAAACATTGAGAGAGAACTTCAAGAGCAAAGCGCAGCAAAGCCTTGCTCGACCGCAATCGCCCCAACGCCAACGAGCAAAACTCGACCCTTGTACTCCCTCGCTAACCGGAGGACGACCAATTTGTTCTAGCTCCTTGCCACCGCACCCAGCATCCCCGGTGGTTGTCTTGCAGCACCTCCAGAAGCGCCGGCGAGCCCCTACATCACCAGCGAACTCCTGCACTCGTCTTAGCATCTCCGGTGAGATTCCAGGCGATTGCAGCAACTCGGCCACCACCTGCTATATTCCCAGCGATCCCAACAGTAACACTAGCGGCGCAGGTGAGCTTCAGTCGCGCCGGATCTTCCTCCTGCTGGTCGTCCATAGCCCCTTTGCAGCGCCCAGCGACTGCCAGCTAGCTCCTGCAGTGCCTCCTAGCCCAGCATCAGTGATCTCGGCGTCCCAACAAGCCATCCACCACGCCCAACAGTTCGCTGCCACACTCATAGCCCCTGCTGCCGCTCCTGATCAGTCCCACCATTGTTCCCAGCAATATCACGGGCCCGGCGTCCCTGCAGCCTCTCATTGCGGCGTCTCATCCACATAGGACACCGGCTGCCCTTGCTCCGCTTTGCCTCGTTTTGGTTGATCTAAGTTAATCATTATTCAAGGTAGGTTTCGGGTGTCAAATTGACCCGTCATGCATAGCTTTAATTAAAGTATATATTATGTGAAAGTTCAACAAATGCCAAGAAGAGACTTATTGCAGTGTACAAATTTTCACTTGTTCGGTAATTTTTTGAAATCTTAGTAAATTAGGTAAAAATACATGTGTGGTTTACTAATTTAATTTAATCGTGTCTATAATAGGTGGAAATGTTTTTGCGAGTGTGTTACAAAAGAATTGAGATTTACATTTATGTACTTATTCAAACTGTTAAAAAAGTTCTCAAGCAATAAATGCGCTTCCTTCTTGTTGGTTTTCATTTTCCTTTTTGAAAAAAGAAATATTGTCCAATATCTGGGAATATTCTATCAAAATTCTTTTCCAAATTTCATCAGTTTGCCAATTCCCCTTTAAAGGCAAAGTGTGGTAGAAAAGGCACTCCCTTAAAAAAAAACAGGTAATATTTTTGCTTTCTTACTAAAAACTTTCTTTTTTATTTTAAAGAACTATGAAACATGCTCAATCGTAAAGTTTCATATATAGATATTTAAAAACTGAGAATGGTCCACACTACATTATGATCAATTTTTAAATGTTATAAAAACAAAAATTCAAAAATAAAAGGTTGCTCTTTCTGACAATGAGTGGGAGATGATTTATTCTTTATTGTTAAATGGAAAAATTACAAAAAAAAATTATGAACATATTACACTTGTACCAATTCAGTCACAAACCTTTTAATTTGACCAAATTAGTCATAAACCTTTTGATAATTTGCTAATTCAGTTCATCTGACCAATTTTGACCTAAGTTCTATGTGACACGGCCAATTGATGTGGATTTTATTTAAAAAAATTAATTTAGTTTTTATTTTTATTTTTTCTGAACTTTAAATAATTTTTATTTTATTTATTTCCTTTTTTCTTTTTTAAGGGCTAGTAGGGGCCACCAGCCAAGGCCCGTCTACCCCTGCCAGCCACTTGGCAAGGGCCAAGAGCCCTTGCCCAATGGCCAGCTAGATTGTCACGAGCCCTCGCCAGCCACTGGGTGAGGGTTGCAAGTCCTCGCAAGCCATGGCGAGGGTCGCGGTCCTTGCCTAATGGCTAACTGTGGCCAACCCTTAATAATAAAAGAAAATCAAATCAAATCAAATTTTTTTTTTTAAATGTCCACGTTAGCGTCAATCGTACCACTTAGGACAATTGGCATTTACGTCTTCATTTTCTACTCACATTAGTCAGATTGATCAAATTAGCAAATTGTCAAAATGTTTAGGACTAATTTGGTGCAAGTGCAACAGGTTTAGGAATATTTTAAATAATTTTCCTTTTTTTTTGGTCGGTGTAATTTTCCCATTCTTAGATACACACATATAAGACAATAATTATCAAGAGTCGTGGATCCCTTTTGCACCACTAGTCCATGCTATAAGTAATGGCTACCCAGTGCAGTTCAACAGCATTCCACCTACTCAAGAATAACTTCTCGTCTATTCCATCTCTGCCACCAAGTCCTCCTCCGCCTCATCTCCGCCGCCGCATCCCTCATTCTCGATCCACCAAATGGACGGCTCCATCGTCCTCTACCCTTCACTCGGAAGAGGCCACCTCCCCTCCATGGTAGAGCTCGCGAAGCACATCCTTGGCCACCACCCTTCCTTTTCCGTCACCGTCCTCCTCCTCTCCACCCCACCTCCGGACACCCATTTCGTCTCTGCCGTCTCCGCCTCCCACCCTTCAATCACCTTTCACCATCTCCCCGCTGTTTCCCTCCCCAACTCCGACCACCTCTCCTCCTCTCCCGCCAACTTCATCCTCTCGACCTTCGAAAGTGTCCGCCTCCACAATCCAACGCTCCACCAGACCCTCGTCTCTCTCTCCAAGTCCTCCGCCGTTAAAGCCTTCATCATCGACTTCTTCTGCAATGCCGCCTTCGGTGTCTCTGCCTTCCTCAACATCCCCACATACTACTACTACACCTCCGGCGCGAGCGGATTGGCTTATTTCCTCTACATTCCCGCTCTCCACAAGAAGTACCCCGAGAGCTTCAAAGACCTCGACGTGTCGATTCAGATCCCTGGCTTCCCTCCTGTCTCGCCCCGAGACATGCCCATGTCCATCAGCGATCGGAGTCTCAGGGTCTATAGCCATTTCTTGGACACGGCGGTTCAGATGGCTAACTCGACCGGCATCATCGTCAACACATTTGACTCGTTCGAAACCAGCACCCTCAGGGCTCTGAGCGACGGTCTCTGCGTGCCGGACGGAGCCACTCCTCCAACGTACTGTGTCGGGCCACTGGTGGCGACCGGTGGAGGAACCGAAGGTGGTGGCGAGAGGCACGAGTGCATGGGCTGGCTCGACTCGCAGCCGAGCCGAAGTGTGCTGTTCCTGTGCTTCGGGAGCACGGATGTGTTCTCAACGAGGCAGCTGAAGGAAATGGCATTAGGGTTGGAGAGGAGCGGAGTGCGGTTCTTGTGGGTGGTGCGGGTCCCGCCGCTTCACGATGAGGCTCGGCGCACGTTGGCCGAGCTCGAGCCAAGCGCCGAGTCGTTCCTGCCCGAAGGGTTTGTGGATAGGACGAGAGGGAGGGGGATAATACTGGAGTCGTGGGCCCCACAGGTGGAGGTGCTGGGCCACAGCTCCGTGGGCGGGTTCGTGACGCATTGTGGGTGGAACTCGGTGCTCGAGGCCGTGTGCCGTGGCGTGCCCATGCTGGCCTGGCCCCTCTACGCCGAGCAGAGGTTGAATAGGGCTTACTTGGTGGAGGAGATGAAGCTGGCTCTGTCTGTGACCGAATCGGAGGATGACAGACTCGTCTCGGCGGACGAGCTAGAGGAGCGAGTCAATGAGCTGATGCGATCGGAGAAAGGGAGAGCAGTGAGGGATCGAGTCCTGGTCATGCGAGATGCCGCGGCAGCTGCACTGAGCAACGGCGGGTCGTCCCAATCAGCCCTGGCTGAGTTGATCGGGTCCCTCAAAGCCGGGTCGGGCAAGGTGGATGTTTCCAACTCGGTTACAAGCTCCATGGGAATTGGTAGCGATTTGGGCAGCGCCAGCACAGTTACGATCTCCACTTGAAGTATCGTTTTCTTGTAATTTTATGATTTTTGAAAGAAAGAAATAATTCGAGGGCAAAGAAGTTTGCGCTTGTGGATGGTCTCCCATTCGTGGATATATAGCAGTTCTAGAATTTAAATTGAAAAAATTAGAGATGGGTTTTCGATCTTCACTAAAGTCAATCCTTTGGTTTCTTGTGGGAATTTTTTTTGTCTGGGGTTAGCAAATGTACAATGAAATGTTTAAGTTGCCATTCATTAGCAGAACAGACATAATATATATTTGTGGGAAGCAAATCTTCGTTCCATTAATAAGTTGACGACTTTAGAAATAAAAAATATATAACCATATGAATCTCAATAGTTATTTTCTTGTAACTTAAGAATAAGAAGCAGTCAAATTTATTTAATTGTAAATACTGAACCACTCTTCGCTTGTAATTTAAAAAGAAAATTTTCTTTACACGGAATATAGTTTGGTTGGCTTTGAATATTTTTAAAATTTTTTAGTCTTCTATCCTTTGAGACACTAGTTAGTAGTTACCTTGTTTTAGTCGCTTAAACATGTAATCAAGTGAGTTAGTTGTAACGGGACTCTAACGTGGAGGAAACATGTTCATGTAAAAGCAAAAAGAGAGCGTGAAAGAAGCATGATTCTTTGTGTCGTGAAATTGTGTACTTGCTTGTAGATTTGCCGCTTTATAAACCTAAATATCATCTCTAGTCTATATATAAAAAAACTTAAATGAGATTTTGACATCATATTGTTAAAAAAGAAAAGAAAAACTATGAATTTTGGTGCTTTATGAGAATAAATAATATGCTAGAAATCATTGTTAATACAACAATATCAAATGATTCAAAGCTATATATAAGTTTTTGTGTATCAGTAAATGTAAACATTTCATACCCAACATTACTTTTAATGTATACTTTTTTAGAAAAGTATCTGACACACATCATTATTTTAAATACGTGATATGATTATAGTATACTACATGGACAGAAGATAATATTCTACCATGAGCTAAACTTTTGTTTTCAAAGTAATTCTTTGACGTTCTTACTTCTTGCTAAACATATCTTATTTTGAAGAACTATGAAACATTTTGAATGCTAGAGATAATTAGTATAATTTTCCTAGAGGCAGCTGAGGGAAATGGCTTTAGGGTTGGAGAGGAGCGAAGTGCGGTTCTTGTGGGTTGTGCGGGTCCCGACGCCTCACGACGAGGCTCGGGGCGTGGCTGGCGACCTCGAGCCAGGTGTCGAGTCGTTCCTCTCTGAAGGATTTGTGGGTAGGACGAGAGGGAGGGGGACGATAGTGGAGTCGTGAGCCCCCAGGTGGAGGTGCTGAGCCACGGCTCCGTGAGCGGGTTCGCGACCCACTGTGGGTGGAACTCAGTGCTCGAGGCAGGGTGGAGGAGAAAAAGCTGGCTCAGTCTGTGACCAAGTCAGAGGAAGACGGGCTCGTCTCGTAGCCAGTCAATGAGCTGATGCGATCGGAGAGAGGGAGAGCAGTAGTGAGAGACTGAGTCCTGGCCACGGGAGACGCCGCTGCGGCCGCGCTGAGCGAGGGTGGGTCTATCTCTGTCGGCCCTGGCTGAATTGATTGGGTCAATTAAAGCGGGTTCAAGCGACGTGGATGTTTCACGTCCGGTCATGAGCTCCATGGGAATTGGTGGAGTGATTTGGTCAGCGCCAGCATAGATAGATGCAATCTCCACTTGAAGTATTGTCTTCTCGTTGTTTTCTGTAGGATTTTGACGTGAAGAATTCTTTTTAAAATAAAGAAATGATTGGAGGGCCGAAAAGTTTGTGTGCGGTGGATTCTCTCCCATTCGTGGAGTACATAACCATTCTAGAAACTTGTGTTTTTGGAAGGACTAGCGATGGGTTTTCGAATTTGTCTAAAGTCAATCCTTCCGCATGTGTGAATTGAATGGCCTACAATTTATGAGGACGCCATTTGAAAAAACATTGGGTGGCCAAGTGGTACGTAAGATTTATACAAGAGAATTGATTATCTTAACCTATTTTTTTGCCACAAAAATAAATAATAAATAATTAAAATTATTGTGAGATTCACTCTTTCGAAAATTTGTGATCCGCAACATATTATTATACAAATAACATGTGTACATAATTGAGCCCACTTCACCAGCAACTTCAAAGATATTATTTTTATTTTTATTTTTCGTTTCCTTGTCACTCTGAACAGCAAGTTGCTTTGCCCAATTTCTCAATCCCCGTGGTCGCTCCTTGCCTGAAGATCAGCCTCTCCTTGATGGTGCCAAGCAATCCCCAGAGTACGGTGGCTAACCAAGCCACACAAATCACAGCACGGTCGGCCTTCAGAAGCAAGACCCAGGTCACTCACTTTGCAATTTTTGCCTCTGCTCCTCTCAACTGGCCTGAATGCAGCATCTGCTCCATCAATCTCAACCGCAGAGTAATTTGGGTTTTCCTTTCCCTTTGCCCACCAATCTTGGAGCCATTTTCCCTGAGACGCCTGTGAAAATCTTGAAACCCAGAAACAGACAACCGAAAAAACAGAGACCCCAAGAGCCAGCGTGACTGGGAATCCTCTCTTCTACGTGTGAACCCAGTTCTCAAAATGAGGCAATGAATTCCATCATTGCAACTACTGACCAGAAACATGTGATCCAATTTTTGTTTTGGGATTAAACTTAGGGATGTCAAAGAGAAAGAAGGGCCTAATTTCTTTAAAAACCCCAAATTTTATGTTTAGTCTCAATTCTATCTTGAACTCTCTTTTTTTTGTCTTGGACCAAACCCTCCAATTTTAGATCTAGTCTCATATCTGTCCCGAACTTTTTTTTGTCTAAGATAAATCACAAACTTACAATCTATTCTCAAATTTATTCCCGTGGTCCAGTTCCAATTCAACATGACATTTATTTATTGATAACAAATCCACACAAGCAAAGTAACATGAAAAATTATCTCCAAAATTAGGGATGACCAACGATGATTTTCGGGCAGAAAACTATTGTGGACACATTTGGGATTAGAGGAAAATTTGTTCTTAGACCAAAAAAAAAAAGTTCAGAGTAAATTTGGGACTAAAACTAAAGTTTGGATTTTTTTTAAATAAAAAAAGTATAGGGTAGATTTAAAACTAGACCTAAAGTTTAGAGTTTTTTTAGATAAAAAAAATTCAGAATAGAATTAAGACTGATGTTAAAGTTTAGAATTTTTTAAGGAAATTAATAAGAGAAAGAAAAAAA
>BCNH02000001.1:25112205-25125099 GCA_001662345.2 Metrosideros polymorpha var. glaberrima
TCAAACGATCAAGGCATTTACGTAAATATGACGTGGCGCTGCTTACGCATCCAATATATTTTCCGCAAGGAAGTGAGGCGTGGATAAAGTGACGGTTTTTGGGAATATATACGTCCCCCGAAGGCGCAAACATCGTTTCTCGGTCACGACATTTGTCGCTATGACGTTTCAGAGTCCTGGTCAATTCCGTTGTCATTGCATGCGTCAGCATCGGTCAATTCATGTTGACTATATTCTCCTTGCCGAAAAAAAAAGAACCAGGAGTATTTAATTTGTATTCTTTTCCAGTGGTTACCTCTCATGATTACATTGATTAGATGCACTTAATAATGGTCTTTTTCGTGTGTGATTTGATTTGCTTCCCTAAAAGGAACATGAAATTTGCCTTCCATCACAGAGGAACGGTGTTGAGTGTTTAAATGTTTCCTTAGTCATAAAATATTATTTGGGAAACCCACATCTGCCCTACACATGATCTGTTCTTTAATCCTAACTATAACTCTTAAGCATTTCAATAGAAGAGAATTTCAGTTTTGATTCCCTTGCAATTTCTATTAATCACTGTTGACACCTAAATTTTAACTCTCATTTAGTTTTTATTTAGAATTTATTAAATTACACACAAAAAAATAGGGACCGACCCTGGCACCTACTAAAAATATTTAATTTGATTACATTTAGTTTGTATTTAGACTTAGGAGCATTTTCCTTTAATTTTTAGCATAATTAAATCATGCATTTTTTCATTAAAATTTTGAACCGAAGGCAAAATTGAACCGAAAAAGGACTTGCGGACTGGGCCAAAGTTAATCGAAAATTCGGCCAAGGCACGGAGGGAAGCGCTCGAGATTCACAGAGGCCTTAGGGAATAATTTGAGGTTAATTCATCCCGCTTAATTTGATATTTGGGATAAAAGTCTTTTTAGTAATTAAAAATTCATTAATCAATTAGAAAAAGGCTAAAATTGAGCCCGCAAGAGGAATAGGAGCCCACAAGGGGGCTAAGCTCGACCAAGGCCACTCAATGGGCTAGCCAAACCATATAGGGTCCAAATTGAAAGGAAAAACAAGTTTTGGGGTCAATTTGCAAATATTAAAAAGTTCGGAGACCAAACCGTAAATACCCAAAAATTGAGAAAACCCTCGAGCTTGTCTATATATACCCTGTTATACCTCTGAATCGAGGGGGGGCTTGATCAGAATTCTCAAGCTTAAAAATTCGAGAAGAGACAGAGAGAGGAAGAGAGAGAAAATGAGCTCGGTAAGAATCCACTCGCCGAGCCACTTTCGCTACCACGGCGCCACCTCCACACGCAACATCTTCCTTCCGGAGAGCCACAAACACGAACTAGGCACATCCTAGTTTCATTCCCTCCAGCCCTCTTTCCCAGAAAAATCACCATCGTGACGAATTGGGTCGAAGAAAACCCATCAGCGATCAGCCGCAACCTAAAAAACCTAGAAAAACATAGCGCAGACTGACCGACAAGCAGTTTTCGGAGCCGGGTTCCAGCTGTTTTCCGACGTGCCCAGACCTTGATATTTGGTCATAACGGAGCCTGAATGACCTATTTTCAATCCATCCAAGAAGATCGAACCAAGGAGCCATCAATACAGAGATCCAAGCCCCAAACAAGGCCTGTCACAGTCCCTGTTTCTGCACAAAAATAGGGGCCGATTCTGGTCATCACTGGTCATCGCTCTCCAACGCTGCTCCGCCCATCTTCGGTGGTCGAAATCTCCTTGTTGAAGTCCCAGAAATGTACCCATCGAAACCCATAAACTCTGGTGCTGATTTGAATCCACGGGAGCCTCTAAAGTGCCTTCCTTGAAGTCCTAGAAGTGTACCCACTGAAACCCATCAACTCTGGTGCTGATTTGAATCTACGGGAGCCTCTGAAGTGCACGCCCATCACCCATTTGACGAAAGTCCAAAGGGAATTCGTGGAGAATGAGCTGCTTCGCTGCTTGCCGCTTGCCGTCCGCCCTCTCCAGTAGCTCTCCGGTGACCCTAGAGGTCCCACAGCACTCGCAGAAGTCGGCCCTAGCCCTCGATTCGCGATTTCTAAAGAAGGAAAGTCAATGCAAGTCCAAATTAGATAACTCCATCATCCGAATATTTCTTATTGATAATATGACATAATTTCGAATTATATGATTTGAATGTGCATATTTTAGAATATTTCTAGATTTAACTTGATTTTTAATTATTATGAAAAAAATTCTAAAATAAAAAAATAATTCATAAAAGGATTTTCCTTTTATTCGACAACATGCGAACGTGGACTGATCTTAATCATAAGATCACACCCCCTTGCATGGAAATTTGGACCGTCCAATCTACAATCATGTAGATTTGATTCTCCAAATTTATTAGTCGTTTGAATTATTTTTGCTAAAATAATTCGGATATCTTTCCTAAATTAAAAAAATTGAAATTCTTTTTTTAAATCAAAATAAGTAGGAAGGTAAAATTTACTAAAGATTCCACCTTTAAAATCATCTTTAGAAAAATATGATTTTTTAGAAATCGTATCTTATAGGTTTCATTTCATTTTAGAAAGATAACGTTTCCTAAAAACGATATCTCATAGGATTTAGTTTCATTTAAATAATCTAGCATGTAGATTAGGATTGCATTCATTTAGATTTATTCCATTCTTAAAACATTTAGAACTAGGATAAGATTTTCCAAAATATTTTAGGATTTAATTTAGATTAATTCATGAATATTTAGGATAATCATCATTTAGCGTAATTTTAATTCCATTAAATTTTAATTCCGAAAATCATAAGAAAATACCAAAAACATTCATCACATGTGCATGTCAAGTTGGGTACGTCATATAGTCTAGGCTCATTTAGTATCATGTTTAGATGCATTCATGTTAGCCCGTCATTAGATTAGGTCGTGCATTTAGATTAATTTCATGCATTTCGTATAGGTTAGTCTTTTTCCTAAAAAAGCGAAAATCAAAAAGAGGAAACCTAATTGTTTGGTGTGTGCTCCGTGCCATTTATCACTTAACTGGTGGATTTTTATTTCATTGATTGCGTACTTGTGTAATAACCTATGCTTAGTGCTCTAGGTTAAAATCCAATTAAGCTGCTTACCAATAATTTTTTCATAAGAATGAAAGGTACCAAAAGAGCGTTAGATAAATATTTAACGTAATCAAGTCCCTTGACTCATAATCTCTGGTTCGTAGAAATAAAGTAATTCTCCCATTATTGTGTTTAGGTTTCTAATCAACTTACCAAGAAATGATTAGTGGCAACTCCAAATTGAATATCTTTTAATTGAAAATTAAATGAACCTAAGTTGCGATTAAGTAGAACTTGGGAGAGTTCGAACTAGATTAGTTAATTTTGATTAATTAACTTAATAATCCTTTAGCCTATATTCGGCAAAATTTAGATTGCGACAATCACGGTGATACAACTCTTTCGCTTCTTGCGATTGTTAGCAAAATAGCCCAACGACATGGCCTGCCAACGTTGATCATTAGTAATAGTGAAATCGACAAAAGAAAAAATTATCCAGAAAGTCATAAACCTATTGTACCACAGTCAATTCAATCATAAATCATTTGACAATTTGCCAATTTAGTCCTATACCTTTTAGATGCGCTAATTTATTCATAAACTTTTTTATGATTTGGCAATTTTAGTCATAAAACTTTTTAACGATTTGCTAAATTAGTCATTTGACCGGAAAATTGCTGATGTGGCTATCTAGTCAACACCAGATGTTCTACATGGCACAGTCAATGCTGATGTAGACAATTTTTGTAATTTTATAAATATTTTTCTTATTCTTCCTTCTTCTTTTCTTTTTCCTTCTTTCCTTTCGTCAGCCATTGCCAAGCCTCATCGATGGCTGGTGGAGGTCAGTGGCCTCAGGCGAAGGTTGCCCTCGCCTAGGTTTGGGCGGCCCTCGCCCTGGGTCGGCAGAGGGAAAAAGGGAAAAAGAAAAAAGGAAAGGAAAGGAAAACAAATAAAAAAATTTCCCACGTCAAGGATAGACAAAATTGGCTGAAAGGACTAAATTGACAAATTATTAAAATGTTTAGAACTAAATTTGTAAATCATCAAAAGTTTTAAGACTAAATTGGCACAATATAAATGTTTAGGATTAAATTAACACAGTTAAAAGATTTAGAACTGAATTGGCCGCCGTCTAATAAGTTGAGGACTTTTTGGATATAAATTGTAAAAAGATTTCTCACAAGTAGTAATTACAAGGATATCGATTGTGGTCTTTACACCGTTGATGAACGCCGGCGGTGGCCAACGGATAATACCTACAAATGATCTCTTTTAACAACTTTAGGTTCTGCTTTTTGAACGGTAATCTTTGGTTTCATAGGGCTCACTCTCGAGGGATCAAAATTTAGGTGGGTACGTGTTCTTATCTGCTCTTGGGTTAGTTTTTCCGTCACCTCAGAAGGGACGAAGATATGCTGTCACCGGATAAAGTCCCCCTTTTCCTGTGCGACCAATCCATGAATGCCATTTGGACATCTTATTGTGCACTTGTTAACCCCAGAAAAAAAAAATCCCACAAAAAACCAATCTTTCTTCCTCTCGAAATTTCATCGAGGCACTGCCTTGGAGGAAATTACCAAAGAAATTATAAATCTATTATAATTATTTCAATTCAATTCTAAATCTCTTTTTCTTAATTAAGTCATAAACCTTTTTCATTTATGCCAATTTAGTCATTTTGGCCAGTTGACGCTAGGGGTGAGCATGGTTCTCGAGTAAAACCCGGAACCGGGGAACCGGAACAGGAACCGAACCGCGGTTCCAGGTTCTAATGCTTGAGGGTCCGGTTCTCGGTTCCATTTTTTAGGAACCGCCGGAACCGGAACCGGAACCGAGAACCGGACACTAAAAAGAAAAAAATAAAAACCCTAATTCAACTTTTTCTTCTCACTTTTAGACTTTTAGTCTCTCTTGCAATGTCTATTATATTTGTTCTTAATTACTCTACACAGGTTAGGGGTAAAGTCATATAGTTGTTAAATTCCTCTACTTTACTCATTTGTTTAGTATTTTTTTTTTTTATATCTTTCTGTTGTTGTTTAGTCTTTTACATAGTGTGCTTAGTTAGTCATTTAGTATTGAGCATGCAAATTAGGATAAGAAAACTTCAAATGTATGAAGCATCTTCCATGCTAGCTCTATATGGCTGCATTATTTGTTTTGCTAATATATAAATGTTTCATCTTTATTTTGAAATTTCTAATTATTATGTTCTTGTTGTGTATGTGTGAATTGATTAACAACATCATAGTTGTAAATTAAGTTCTGCATTTGGCTAGGAGAGATTGATGAGAAAAGAATATTCCATGACTGATTGATTTAGTTGAAGCCCTTCATGAAGAATTGCATACCCTGTCATTTGTTAACATTGAGAAGACTTCACAAAGCTGAAAAGCAAAACTAGAACACCAAGTGCACCATTTTCATGTTGCTCTATTCAGTTACTAAAGTATCAACCCACACCAGACTCAGCGTTTAAGTATCATAATGTAAAAATTACAGCATTGAGAATGATAACTACAACGTTTAAGTATCGATACTCTAATTTAGCGTCGCATTAGTTTTTGTTGTCTATGTTTATCGCATTAGTACATCTTTGTTGTTTGATGAAGGAACCTGTAAGAACTTGGAACCTGTGACAGGGTAGGTTCCAGGTTCTAGGTTCCAACGGGTAGGTTCCAGGTTCCAAAAAATGAGGAACCTGTAGGAGCGGGTAGGTTCCAGATTTCAGGTGGAACCTACCCAGAACCTGGAACCGCTCACCCCTAGTTGACGCTGATATAGACAATTTTTAATAATATTTTTATATTTTTTGAATTTTTTTTCTTGTCTTCTTTCTCTTTTTCCCTTTTTCTTCAATCTCTAACCAATTGCTGGACCCCGATGACTAGCCTAAGGCGAGGGCCGGTGAGGTCGACCTTGGGCAAAGCTCACCCCCACCGGTCACAGGTGAGGGGGAGCCTTGCCAGGGGCGGGTGAGGCTAGCAAGGCTTGACCTCGCCCGCGCTAGTGGCCGGTTGACGAGGTCCAGCGATCGGCTAGAGGAAGAAGGGACCAAAAAAAAAGAGAAAGAAAAAGGAAAAAATCAATCAATCAAAAAAATATCAAAAAATTAATAAAAATTATCCACGACAATACCAGCCGCACCACGTAGGACAACCAGCGTCCATGTCAGCAATTTCTGGTCAAAATTGACGGATAAACTGAATTAGCACAAATACAAAATGTTAATGACTCAATTGGTAAAAAAAAATGCATAAAACTGAATTGACACAATTACAGTACTTTAGGTTTTTTTTGGTAACTCTCCAACGCTATTCATATTAGAGTTTGGGTCTTGATTTCATATTTGCCCATCGTAAAATTTCCGTTATCCTACTAACGTTGTAGGCTTCATTTTCACGGCGGCCTAAAACTTTTCGGACAAGCGGTTGCGTTATCTAGCTTTAAACACATGATAGTTGTTAAGCCCATTTGGAAAATTTAAGAGTTTTCCGTGGGAATTAAAATAATGAAGTGCAATGGTTGGAGAGAATGTTAGGTAATTTGGTGCAACATTGATAGTTAGGTATGAAGGTTTCGGCTTTTCAGATGATCCATTGAATTAAAAAGTGCTGGAGATGGCAACCTCAGCGGTGCTATATCTTGTTTGGGCCACCACGCTATCGCCGCTACTGCCACCACCGTATCTATCCACGCATCTGGACTTAAACTCGGTACGCAAAGTGCCACGTAGCGGCTTTAATTTGAGTTTAGCTGCTGTCAAGATAGTGATGTGGGTGCCAAGTCAACACTATTTACTTTCTGGCGTCCATGTAGATAGATTTTTAATTGTTGTAATTGACAAAATTTTGACGAATGGTAACGGACTGTTTTGTAATGATTTTGGTTCTCTTATTAAATTTCCGGAAATAAATTTGGAGCAAAAACAAGAATTAAAAAAAAGTTAATTATTTGATCTAGAATCACTTTTAAGAAATAAGACCCCCAAATTGTCCCTTCTACTTAGGCACATCTCGTCCTCGTCCTCCATCTGGAGGCTCACCTCCCTCACCTGCATCCCCCCTTTCTCCTCCTTCGCCCAACCGCCGCACATTACCACCACCCCACACTGCACCGCCTCCATCGTCGACCCCCTCTCCTTGGCCTCCACCGACGTCATGAACCTCGCGTGCAACTCCCCTGTTAGCTAGTGTCGCTACACCAACACTAGCGCCTGGCTCGACAAGTCCATCGCTTGCCGACCCGCTGGGTTGATCAGGACGCAGCTCAGCCGGAGCTTGTCCCTGAACTCGTGCCGTGCCTGTTCGGCGTCCGGGAAACGTATGGCCGTCTAGATAGCATCCTTAGGGTCTAGGACATCAATCCGGAATGGAGAGCACTGAAACCACCCGAAGTTGGTCTCCACGATTTTGCTGAATGTGATGTCACCATAGTAATGGATGTCAACGGCAGAGATCAGTTGTGAATAATGAGGGCCCGTAGTCGTGAACGGACGGGGACACGACGGAGGTGAGGAGGGAGTAGAAGTCGGAGAAGGAGCGGGGGCCGTCGGGGAAGATGAAAATGACTTGAGAAGAGATATTATTTATGAGAATAGAAATTTTTTATAGTTACCAAACGCGTTTTGATTTTTTAAAACTATATAGGAAATAGAATAAGAAAAAATCAATTTTGAAGGGAATTAATTTTTTAGATCAGAATCGTTGCTAAATACACTGTAAATGTATCATATGAGTATAAGTTTAGGATTTTTTATATTATAAAAAAAATTATGATAATTGTGTCGTAGTGAATATAGTTTAGGATTTTTTGTGACTTTTTGCATATATATATATATATTCCTGATTCAAAATTGGCTATACGGAAAGAAGACAGCGAACTACATAAGCTCCGGCACGGTGGACCCCCTAATGGCCATTTTATTATGATCAGAGGATAAACCCGTGTTTCCATCCACGTCACCACTTGACAACAACGTGTCGTTCTCTTCCAAACGGATGCGACGTCTTATCCTTCTGGTTGTGGACAGGTGGGCCCCACTGAGTTACGACAGGGATGGACTCGGGCCCACCGGCAGACTTTGTTGTCCGATGTATGTAAAACCTTCCAATACGACAACCTGTATATGTAACGTTGTATCGGTTGTCTATGGCCAAAAGGACAAAAAAATAAAATAAAAACAGAAGATGTCGCGAGGTGGCAGACGTCGGGCGACTGTGTTGTGCCGCAAGTGCATTGTGAATTACGTGTTCGATACTACATGTTTTGAAACAGTAACCGCACTGCCTAACTCAATGAAACGATTCCTTTAAAAATATCATATCTTTAGAGCACTGCAACCGGGGGTGCTAAGTTTTTTTTTTATACTGTTGCGGTCCGCAAAACCACCCGAAAAATGGAGATAGGTAACACAAAGGGAGATGATAAATTTGCAAGGACAATCCAAGAGACATTTTATTTTGACCCATAAAAGAGAAAGGATCTTGTTTGTATGGGGGAGAATCATAGCGCAGCCTTCAAGATAAAATTCGACCATGCACCATCCTTCTGTTTACGTTTACGAAAAGAAATACATAGAAAGCACCTGCCACTTTGTTCCTAACGCACGTCAATTCGCCTCCCTCGAACGTTGCAAACCCAAAAGACGACAAGAAAAATTCATCGGCCGACGGCCGGCCGAGAAGACCAGCGAAATCCAGCGCATCTCACTCGCGCTTCCACGAGTCAATGAGTCCGGCCAACGCTGACCGAGACGATCCGCCGGGGCTCGGAGCAGCCTTAGCTTCTTCCTTCATGGCGAGCGCTCGCTCTCTCACCATCTTGCCCTCCTCACCCTCCATCAACTCTCTGACTCGCTTCTCCACCTCCCCCGAACTCACCGACCCGTCCTCCGACTCGTCCACCGGCAGGGCGATCCTCATCTCCTGCACCAACAGCACCCTGTTGTGCCGCTGCTCCGCATAGAGCGGCCACGCCAGCATCGGCATGCCCGCGCACACTGCCTCAAGCACCGAGTTCCATCCGCAGTGAGTCACGAACCCGCCCACCGAGGGGTGGCTCAGCACCGCTACCTGCGGGGCCCATTTCTTGACCACGAACCCCCTCTCTTTGGTACGTTCCAGGAAACCCTCCGGAAGCAGCGAGCCGAAGTCTTGGTCGGGCATCGCACACGTGGCGGCGTTTTGGTTCTTGTCCTCTGATGGGTTACGGATCACCCACAAGAACCGTTGACCGCTCCTCTCCAGCCCCCTCGCTATTTCCTTCAGCTGTTCCACCGAGAAGACGCCCAAGCTCCCGAAACACAGGAACACGACGCTCCCTCTTGGCTGCGAGTCCAGCCATGTCAGACATTCCGGAGATCCGCCGTCGTCGCCTCCCCTGCTCGAGATCAGCGGCCCGATACAGTAAAGCGGCGGAGTGGGCCCACCGGGCACACACTGGCCGTCCATGATGGCTCGTATCGCTCTGGGCTCGAGCTTCTCGAAGGTGTTGACTATGATCCCGGCTGAAGTCTGCATCTTCAGGGACGAATCCAAGAAGCCCTTGTAGGCCTCGTCGTGGCGATCCTGCAACGGTTTCGCAACGTCGGAGGGCGGTATTGGCGGTGTGCCGGGGACATCTATGGGGGCGTCCAAGTCTTTAAAGCTTTTGGCAAACTTGTGGTGAAGAGTTGGGACGTAAAGGAAGAAGTTGAGGAAACCGGCACCACTAGTGAAGAAGTAGTAGCAGGGGATGTTGAGCTCACGCGCAACTGCGACAGCGGCGACGCAGAAGAAGTCAATGATGAGGCCGCGAACGACGTGGTTTTTGGAGATAGAGGTGAGGGCGCAGTGGACGTTGGGGTTGTTGAGGCGGAGGAGCTCGAGGGCGAGGGTCTCGTAGTTGGGGGAGGTGGTGGAGAAGTCAGGGGGGAGGGTGGTGGCAGGGAAGTAGTGGAAGGCAATGGAGGGGATAGTGTCGGAGACAGAGGCGATGTAGGCGGTGGTGGAGCCGGCGTCGTAAGCTTGGTTGGTGATGAGGATGTGGATGGAGAGGGAAGGGCGGTGGGTGAGGAGAAGCTTGCCGAGCTCCACCATGGAGATGAGGTGGCCGATGGCCGGTGACGGATACAGCACGATTGCTTCCTTCATTTCTTGGGTTTGTTGGTGTTGCCGGAACGACGTTAAACTTGAAGCTCTCTGAGACGGAGGGTTTTGGTGAGATTCATTTGTTTCTTTTAGTCTGGTTCGCAATTAGTCTTCTCGAGATCGACGTGTTATTTAATATATAGTAACAATTAATTATAAATTGGTCTCACCCCTGGGCCATTATTATCAATGAACAAAATGAGTTTAGTCATTTTCTGAACCAACCTATAATGTCCATCAAATCTGAGTGTTCATATTCAGTTTGATATATGTACTAGATTCATGATGTCGCGTTCGAATGAACATTATAGGTTGGTTCAGAAAATGACTAAACTCATTTTGTTCGTTGATAATAATGGCCCAGGGGTGAGACCAATTTATAATTAATTGTTAAGACGAAATTGATCCCCCACCATGATGATCTATAGGGCAATAGCTTCTCATTGGTTTGGGCTGGCATTTCATCGGATCCTACCTTCATTTGATCATTTCGTCATCTTAGTGCTATAAGGATATTACGATCCCTTGCTAATCCTGTCTAAATGACTTGATCAAGTTGTAACTGTTTCTTAAACTAGCGAAACTCCTAGACGACTTCGGAGGGGTTTTTCAAAAGCATTGATTGTGTTCGATCTACTACTCCCCTTTCTTTCGACAATTTATCAATGTAGTCCATTCGGCTAATTTTGATTGAAAATCATTGACGTAGATGCGGGCTGTCCTACATGGCATAATCGATGCCAACGAGAACAATTTTGTAATTTTTGTAATTTTTTATTATAATTTTCTTTTCTTTTTTCGTTCTTCCTCCGCCGATCGCCAAGCCTTGGCAATAGTTGAAGATTGGCAACAAGCGATGACTAGCGAGGGTTAACTTCACTGGATTTGGCAAGGGCCAGTCTCACCTGAGGTCGACAAGGTTGACCCTTGCTAGTTGTTGCCTTTGGCCTGTCGCTAACCATCACCGAGGCTCGACGATCGGTGGAGAAAGAATGGGAAAAAGAAAACGAATATAAAAAAGATGTTAATACCACGAAAAAACCCAATTGGTATATCTGTGACAAATTTATCATAAACTAATTTTTTTTACTACAAAAAACTCTAAACTAGTATGCATATGACAAATTTACCACAAATTTTAGGATTTGTTGAAGAAGATGAACTGAGCATTATCCCTAAAAAAATGAGCTAATTAAAGAAACCTCAACTAAGTTATTGTTTTTATTTTTTTTAAAAATTAAATTTGGAATAAATTTGTCATAGTGTACTAGTTTTGAGTTTTTTGTGATCAAAAAATTATTTTTATTTTTCGTCTCCCACCGTCCCCCCTCCGTCATCGACCGCCGTCCGCTACTCGCTGCCGTCACCGCCGATTGCCGATGCTGTCGCTGGCACCGTAAGGGAAATAGAAATTTTAAATTGTTATCAAACAAAATTTTGTTCCAAGCACAGAAATTTTGTATCGTTGTCAAATGCTTTTCTCTGTTTAGAAATTGATTTTTGAAACAGAAATTATGACATTCGTGCCCTAAATGGCCAGCCCGGCTCATCTTCCCTGTCGTTCTCTGAAGATTAGCGACGAACGTAGGCACGCGCGCGTGAGGAGGATGAGAGAACCAGCTGAGCAAGGGACTCCATGGCGCGATGATCTCCCACGCTGTTCCTTCTAGAAACGCTGAGTAAGAGGAATTCACAACCGGTTTTGGCTTTTTCTGTGATGTGGGTAGGCATTGGAGAGTGAGAGCGAGAAGATTGGTTCGTCGAGAGAGGAGAGGAGGAGGCGGGTTCTGGTGAAAAAGAGCGTGAGAGACGCAAGAGGGGAGATGGTATCTTCCGTTTCACCGGGAGACTCTCTTCATCATCCCTCAAGCCTCACGATCACTCCTCCCCCATAGCCGAAAGCTTCTCTGTTATACCCGTTTATACCAATCAGTGTGTACGAGAGAGTGGAGCCGTCATTCAATGCATTTTCGTGGACGCCAAACTGGTGTATTCGGTGTCACGGTTTCTCGTTCGACTGTCACCCGTCGTTGTAGACCTAGATTTCGAGAAGCATCAAGAGGTCCCTGTTCTGCTCTGCCTCTAGCCGAGAAGGTCCGAAGTGAACCAATACCGCTAGAAGCTCCGTTGCCAGCACTCATCTTTACCGGTGACGCCCTCCAGAATTTCCTTGCACAAGATTGACGTACATTTGCGATCGGAATCCCTTCCTGACAAGGTGAGAATCCCTCACCCTACTCTCGGTCACTTTTGGAAGAAAACTCAAACATGTGCCCGAAAATCTGCGATTTCTGTCTTGATCATGCGGAAGGGTTGATGATTCAGGTTCCCTGTAATGTTATTTGAAGTAGTTTAGCATGAACCGTTGCCTGAATTTCGAGCATAAATGATCCAACCAACTCGCCGACCATTTGTTCGATGAAATGCATGAACCGAATCCGTCTCAGTTTACCTCCGGTGTGGCTTACTTTGAGTGGACGTTATTGAACATGTTGATTCCTGTCGTATGTCATTATCACTATAGAGTGTTGCTGACTCCGTGTTTTTGTTCCATTTCCGGATCTGTTTGTCCTTAGAGTCTAATTTGACCTTAATATGGTCTCGGGCCAGTTCGCAGCCCATGTTAGAACCGGGCCAAGGGCCCACGCTGAGTACCCATTTTCAGAGTATGAAAAAATATTTTTAAAAATTTTTAAAAAATAATAGTAAATAAATC
>BCNH02000001.1:25125698-25192032 GCA_001662345.2 Metrosideros polymorpha var. glaberrima
TAAATGTTGTTTGGTAAAAACTAACATTTGTAAAAAAAATTTCTTTTTTTTCCTCATATGAACTCAAATGAAAAAAAAAAAAACTCAACTGTTGCAGGCCAAAATAGCCGCCGGCCGACCAGATCTGGCTGGCGCGCGACCCTAGGCGACATCGCCTGAGGTCGCTCGACCCAAGTGACAATCACCTAAGGTTGCGCGATCCAGGCGAATATTGCCTATGGTCGCACGACCCCCAAGCGACCTCAGGCGATGTCGCCTGAGGTCGCGCGACCCAAGCAAACAGTCGCCGAAGGTCGGCAACTAGGTGACCGACCTCTGGCGACCCTAATGGCCAGCCTCTGGCGACCCTTAGGCGGTGGTCGTCGACCTTCGGCGAACCTCAGACGGTGGTCGTCGGCCTCCGTCCAGCATGCTGAGGTGAAGATAAACAGTGCAAGTTGTATTTCAAAAATGCAACTTCCAAAAGTACTTCTGGACCTGCTTTAGGCTAAGGAATCTTAGGGAGCTTTCAAGATGCAATTGCGTTTCCCCAAAGTATGCCAAAAAATGTTGCCAAACGGGATTGCATTTGCCCAAGTGGCTTTACGGCCCAAAAGCCCTTTCTAAATGTTGAACCAAACGGGGCCATAGTCTAGATATTTTAGTGAGTTACCTTTGATAGAAGTTTAGTCTTAGTAGATTAATCTCGTAGGTAAGAGGTTGGACTCAATTTGAATTTAGCCTATGGGGATCCTGTCCTCGGGCTTATAACATGGCCATTTATATTCTTTGCCCAACAAGTATTGGGTTTTCATTTTTGCACTTTTACTTTGAGCTTTTAAATATTTAGGTGTTTAATTCTCGCATATTCAATAAATTGGTTGTTCTTCTCCTTTTTAGCGTGGCTAGGGTAAGCCTTAGGATCATAATAAACTCATAGAAAAATATTGCATGAACACTTCACAACATCTAATGACATTTAGGACTCATAATTGGAAAAGACCGTGTTACCACTTAGATGAACAATACTACCAAGCTATAGGTATCGAAAAGGCGCTAATTAGACGATTAACGTAATCAAGTCCCCAGATCTAGTGAATTTGTGATTGTGTAGAAAACGAGACAAAACTCTTGTGCCTTGTTTGGTTTCTAGCCGACTCTAAAAGGCTGGTGGCAACTCCTAGAATCCTATAGGTTAATCAAACTGAAAACGAAATCCAACGTCGCGCGGGGTACGAGCTTCGGAGAGCCTGTGCTTAACTGAGGGTCGTTGGCCCTAGTTTAGGCAATACCCCTAAACTCTCCTTCTTCCCATTTCCTCCTACAGGAAGCTCAGAAAAGAGGGTCACGACATGTATGTTACCTAAATTTTTCCACACATCCACATGCGCATCCATATCATACTTTCGCGTCATCCCAACGGCCCTGTCAGCTGAATTTGGTCTAATTAGATGTCGAAGGAATCGAATTAAGAATTTTGTAAAACTAAAAGGAGTTGATTAGATAAAATAAAGGTAAAAAAAACTTAATTAGAAAAGAAGTAAAAGTATAGGGACAAAAAGATAAATAAATAAAAAATCTCTTGAGGAGAACTTTGGGTATGTACTTTTATGCCTGTTCAGGATCAATCGATCAAGATTACGCATGAATGGGTAATTTGTGCTGAGCAAAAATTCCTAAACTTACTCAAATATCTAAGTGTTTCGCTTGAATTGGATTCAACGACGACATATCTTTCACTAAAAGCTGTCCTTCAATTTTCATTAGAGAAGACAAGTTTTGTGGTGACTCCAGATTAGAAATATCACAGGTAGACAAGAGAATCGATAATTTCATTTCAAATGAAACTGAACGTACACAAAATGTGATAGAATTTAATTGACGACAAAGTCTGAGAATGCGGCCATTTTAACAGAACTGAACATACACAAACTATACCGGAGTTTAATCGACAACAAAGTTTGGGAACAAAAGATGCAACACGAGAATTTAATTGACGAAGACGCACCTAAGATATACAACAAAGATACACACCAAAATTTGATTGACGACGGAGATCTGAATATTACAACTAAGAAACATGCTACAAATTTAATCGACAATGTAAATCTGGAAACTATAATTACATTGCAGGAATTTAAAGATAATTGAAAAACAACATGTTTGTTTGTACACGGGGTCCTCCGAAGAGTATGAGGTGGCTATTTAAAGCCTACAATCGACAGTTATCAATAGATGTCATAAACAGTTATTGAACAGTTACATCAACGATTACATTGATTCTATTACCTTGATAGTTTCTTAAACTCCACCACCTTGATAATTTCTTCGACTCCACCATCTTGACAGTTGCTTTATTTCAACACGTTGACGGTTACTTTTTTTTAGGTAGACAAGAATCAAAACTATACGAACATAAACTGTGTTGGAATTTACTCGACAACAAAGTCTAAGAATGCATCCTTTTCAACGGAACTGAACGTGCACAAACTATACCAAAGTTTAATCGACAACAAAATTTGAGAATGTAAAGATGCAACGCTGGAATCTAATTGACAACGAGGCACCCAAGATATTCAACAAAGATACATGCCGGAATTTTATCGACGACGGAAAACTACAACTAAGAAACACGGTGAAATTTTATCGACAATGCAAATCTGAAAACTATAACTACTGTGCAGGAATTAAAAAATAATTGAAAAATAGCATGTTTGTTTGTTTGTGCGCAAGGTACGAGGTGAATCGACAGTTATCAATAAAAGTTACAAACAGCTACCGCATGGTTATATCAACGGTTACATTAACTACATTATCTTGACAGTTTCTTTAACTCCACTTCCTGATGGCTTCTTCAACACCACTATTTTGACGATTGCTTTATTTCACTACGTTGACGATTACTCCTTTAACAGTTGCATCCGAGATTGATGGCTCCACTTTTTGTTGATTCCTTTAAGTTGTTGATTCATCAAGCTATCGATAATTATATATATAAATGACCAAATTTTATTCTCATCTACTAAATCTATTATTTATCCATAATAACCAAAAGAGTAAATGTCACAAAAAAACCCTAATCTTTGCCTTATGTGACACATTTATCTCAAATTTTTTTTGTGACACAAAAAACTCTAAACTTTTACCCGTGTGACACATTTACCCCAAACTTGTATGGTGTGACAAATTTACCTTAAATTTTTTTGTGATACTAAAAGTCTCAAACTTTGCCCTCTGTGACATATTTACCCCAAAAATTGCCTGATCCAAGGGCATTTTTGAATATTCTATTTGATAAAAAAGTGAAAATAAAAAAAGAAAAAAAGTTTTTGGGTGAATGTGTCTTTTTATTTTAGATGGGGTAAATGTTTCACACAAATATAAGTTTAGAGTTTTTTGTGTCACAAAAAAAAGTTTGAGGTAAATATGTCACAAAGAGTAAAGTTTGGAGGCTTTTGGTGGCTTTTTTCCTAACGAAAATTAGTCTCTTTTTTTTTTTTTGCAAACACTATGTAATCGCGTCACACCATTGCAGATATATATATTATACAGCTTGCAATGTCTAGCCAATTTTAGACGTTTACGTGTCCACGTACTACTTGTTATTGTTATAAAATCACGCCTTTTTCACAAATGCAAAGAGATATCGAATATATTGTATGGTCTAGGATATTCTAGTGCTTAGCTTGAAAATCCTACTCTTTACACAAAAAATAATAATAAACAATAGAGTGAATCATTGATCATACTATGAGATATGAATTACTCGCACTAAACTCACTTGTTAACAGCTTGTCTGTTTCCAATTCAGCAAAAGCAAAAATTTCTATTTTACTCTTTCTGCGAAATTGAAAATATTATCTGATTTCAAAAAATTATGAAAATATTACATGTACATTTAAATGTCAATACTTATAAAATTTGAAAGTTTCGACTATTTTGAGTTAGAAAAAAATTCAAAACGCGAGCTCCGTGAAATTTAGATTAAGTAAAATGGAAAAATCAATTCAGAATTATCTGTAAGTCTTTAGTTCTTGATAGAACAATGCCACATGTATTAAGGAACCTTATTAAATTGAATTACCAACAAAAATGCTTGAATGCCACGTACTTCAATACCCAATTTTATAGAGATAAAAGCACTTAATAAAATAAATTGTTGTAAATTTTCTTGGTACAACTGCATTTTTTCATCTTATTGACGTAAATGATGGATGAGTGGATGTTACTGCATTCCAATAACTCACTTCCGCTTCCACGACTCAACGAGATTACTCGATTCAACGCTTGACGACCCGCCCGGACTCAGAGCAGCCTCGGCTTCCTCCTTCAAAGACTTCACTCGCTCCCTCATGATCTCACCCTCCTCCGACTCCATCAACTCTCTGACTCGCTTCTCCACCTCCTCCGAACTCACCAACCCGCTCTCCGACTCGTTGACTGGCAGGGCAATCTTGATTTCCTCCACCATCAGCCCTTTGTTCTGCCGCTGCTCCGCGTAGAGCGGCCATGCCACCATCGGCACGCCTGCGCACACTGCCTCGAGCACCGAGTTCCACCCGCAGTGAGTCACGAACCCTCCCACTGAGCTGTGGTTCAGCACCTCTACCTGGGGCGCCCACGTCTTCACCACCAGGCCCCTCTCCCCTGTCCGCTCCGAGAACCCCTCTGGGAGAAGCGAGCCCAGGTCTGGGTCGGGCATCGCTGACGTCGCGGTCTTCTGGTCTGTGTCTTGTGGCGGGTTGCGGACCACCCACAAGAACCGTTGGCCACTCCTCTCCAACCCTGTCGCTATTGCCTTCAATTGTTCAACTGAGAAAACACCCAAGCTCCCGAAACACAGGAACACGACGCTTCCTTTCGGCTGCGAGTCCAGCCACGTCAGACTATCCGACGTGCCGCTGCCGCCCTCTCTCTTTCCCTCTCCGCTTGTGATCAGGGGCCCGATGCAGTACAGCGGAGGCGTGGGCCCTTCCGGCACGCATTTGCCGTCCCTGATCGCTTTTACTGCCCTGGGCTCGAGCTTCTCGAACGTGTTAATTATAATCCCAGCAGACGTGCGCATGTCCATGGAGCTCTCAAGGAAGAGCTCGTAAGCCCTGTCGTTGCGGTCTTGCACCGGCTTCGCAACATCGGAGGACGGCAAGGGCGGCGTCCCCGGGACATGAAGAACGGTGTTGAGGTCCTTGTAGCTCTTACTGTACAGCTTGTGAAGAGTTGGGAAATATAAGAACACGGTCAGGATGCTTGCGGCGGAGGTGAAGAAGTAGTAACAAGGGATGCTGAGCTCATGCGCGACGCTCAGAGCCGAAGCGCAGAAGAAGTCGATGACGAGGGCATGGACGACGTGCTTCTTGGAGATGGAGGTGAGGGCACTATGGACGTTGGGGTTGTTGAGGCGGAGGAGCTCGAGGGCGAGGGTCTCGTGGTGGGGGGAGTTGGTGGAGAAGTCCGGTGGGAGGGAGGTGGCGGGGAGGTGGTGGAAGGTGATGGAGGGGCAGGTGGCGGAGACAGAGGCGATGTAGGAGGTGGTGGAGCCGGCGTTGTAGGCCTGGCTGGTGATGAGGACGTGGATGGAGAGGGAAGGGCGGTGGGTGAGGAGGAGCTTCCCCAGCTCCACCATGGAGATGAGGTGGCCGATGGCCGGCGATGGATACAGCACCACTGCCTCCTCCATCTGATGTGTACGAGAACGCGGTGGAGAGAGAGAGAGAGTATTCTTCGAGATGTGTGTGAGTGATGTGTCGCACTTATGTAGGGAAGTAGATACAGGACGGTTTGTTTTTGTTTTTGGGCCATCGATGATTCGATATAGAGTAGTTTGAGAATTTCATGTCTGCTTTTCCGAGAAGAAAAATCAGTGAGGGAGAAGCATTTTTTTAAAATTTTAGGTCACTTTCTATCTTTGCTAACTTTGCCAATAGTTGGAAAAAAGTAGGTAAAGGCGATTGTGAGATTGAGAGTGATGTCCGCCGACGATCACTTCCGATCTCAATGATTAAGTATTCGTCACAGTCTACTCATAGTACAATATATATAAATCATAATGGCATCCATATTTTAAAAAAATTTATGACTCCCAATATGCCTAAAAACTGCTACTTAGCAAAACTCAAAATCTGAATAGTGGTGCCACCTGCACATTTGTCAAACAATCAATCTCAAGTGTGCAATATTTTCTCAATGACGAAGGAGGGTGGGAGAAAGCGACTTCAGGTCATTGCTTCGGATTGTGAAAAGTCGATTTCGGATTAGCTTTTAACTCGATAAGATAGATTTACATCATTGGTGAACCATAACTGAACTTACATACCTAAACATATATAATTTGAACGATCCAATAAAAATTTATCATGTTCATATGTGAATTGATATCGTAAGTGAATCATCGTACTTGCATATCTAGCATAAACATAGATTGCCGTGCTATGGTTGCGCGTGTGCGTCGTCAAAGAACTCGCCCTTGAAAATGTAAATATAACTTTATATAGCTTGTGTACACTAGATGGGTTCTAACATTCATGAAAGTGGCGGTCCGTTCCTATTTTGATTACTGATGGTTTTTAATAATAGGACATGCACCAACTGTCTATAATAATTTATATCGTTAAAAAAACTTGTAGCACACTTCGTCATCTTTATATTAGCGTTAGGTCGATCTCTTAAATAGATCTAAGCAAAGCTCACCTTGCCAACTTCAGGTACTGGTTAGTGCCACGTGAAAGCGCTAGCAAGCCCTCACCATAGACGAATTAGGTCCATCACTGTTAGTCTCGCCACTAGCAAGGACGGTCTCCATTCTCCTCCTCCCTCTGCCCCCATCCTCCTTCCTCTCCTTCTCTTTCAAATTCAAACTTCCCTGTTCACGTTGATGACATGGCTTGTTCCATCATGAGACATTGTATTTACATCGTCAATGATGTCATATTGGTAATACTAATGAAATTACCGATAGAAGAATTCGATTGCGCATTTAACGAGAGTTAATAGACTCGATCGCACAATCGAAAAAAATTAGAGCACTTCACGTAATCTGACTAGTGTGCTAAAACCTACTTTTTTAATTACAATCACAAGAAAGTTTGGGATGAAGTAATGGAGCATACTAAAATGGCCAAGAAAGTTAGGTTTGGTGTAATTGAGTGTGCAATGAAGAAATAGTTAAACCTAACTATTTATCACAATTAAGATTGTTAGGGATGATGTAGTTGAGTGTACTGAACCATTCGGCAAATTTTCTTCCTTGGGCTTTCGCTCGGTTACGTAAACGGCGAATCGAACCCGATGTGCTGTGAATATATTTTTAATATGCACCACCGTCGTTAAATCGTGCGTATCGAAATTAAGGGCCGTATGATGTGCTGGACTTATCGAAATAGCTTTTTTGCACATCTGATATTCAGACGGCATCTACACGTCATGCGCAATCATTTTGGTTTGGACGCACTCCCAATGTTTCATTTTCCTCCAATAGCCCTTACACCCAAGCATCAAGCCTTTGTCAAAAGCAAAAGCTCCCTTAAGGACATATCCAATTGCAACGAGAGAATTATCCAAAAAAGTTTTAAATATATTGTACAACCACAAATTCAATTTTTAACTTTTCAATTCACCTTTTGATAATTTTTTAATGTAATTCATTCGGCTAATTTAAATCGAAATCGCTATTATTGTGGCCATCCAATCAACGTTGACTGTCCTATGTGGCATGATCGACGGCTAATGTGGACGAAATGGTGTCCATTTGCAATATTTTAAGTTTTATGAATTCTTTCTTTCTTTTCTTTTCTTTTTCCCATACTGTTCATCTTCTTCCTCTGTCGAGGCCTCAGTAATGGCTAGCGAAGGTTGCTGACCACAAGCGAGGGCATGCTATCCCTTGCCAGCCATCACCTATGGCTGGCACGACCTTCACTGGTGTCTCGGCAATTGGCAGATGAAGAAGATGAACAGTAGAATAGGATAAGAAAAAAAGAAAACCAAAAAAAAAGGAAAGGAAAGGAAAAATATTAGAAATTAAAATAATTGCAAAATGATATGTTTCATCCACGTCAATGATTTTCGGCTTAAATTGGTCATATTGAGTACATTGAAAAATCGTCAAATGATTCAGGACTACATTGAGCAAATTAAAAAGTTGAGAACTGAATTGGTCGTGGTACAATAGGTTGAGAACATTTTGGACAATTTTCTCCAAACCTAACTAATCCTCAAGAAAAAGGGAATTTTTATTCAGTGGGTCTATGTCAACTGCGACCAGTTGATCACCTAACATTCACACTTGACATTCTCAACCGTTGTTAGTGCGATACTTTTCAACATCAGGACTTCGATATTTGCATTACCACGTAGTTCCAAAACGTAAATTGACAATTTCAATAGGTTCATTACCAAATAGACCAAAACTGCAGAATCTAATACTCCTCTACTTGTCTTTCTCATGTGACATAAAAGTTTAAGGGCAATATCGATCTTACCTAGGTACGAGTTATTGATGATGTGGGTTTGACATGACTCCCTGTCATTGTTAGGAAAAATATTAGAGGAAATGGAATCGAAATATAATCTGACTTTGAAAGCGTGTAATTACTCCCTTTTATGATCAATTTGTCCCATGAAGTTGCTTAAGTTACTGACAAATTTTCTTCAAGATACAATAAAGTCACGGTAAGAATACTGGATAGTAATTTCAATAAATCTCCTTAAACTCTCTACGAAACAACGAAAAAATGGTTGTATTTCTCTTTTTCTTGTTTTAAGGAAGACGAAAATATGAAAGAAGTTTTTTGTTCTACTCGTTCTGAAAAGAATTGAACAGAATTGTCCTATTTATAACACAAATAAAAAGCACCTTTTGGTGTCTAAACTGCTAATACAGACACACTCATTCATGTCTGAAAAATTGCAATTCGGACATAACCCTTTATGTGTGAAAACCGCCATTTGATCATCACAATTGTCAATTTTGGATGTAACATTTCACGTGCTAAAGCTGACAGTTTTATCCGAACAGTCACAAGTAAAAAATAGTCAAATTAAATTTATATAATAATTAATTTCGAAATAAAAAAGTAATTGTTGATTAAGGCTTATTTTTATTGAATCGTTTAGATTATATATGTTTAGGAGAAAATTACCAAAAAAGTCATAAACATATTGTAATTATGTTAATTCAATCCTAAACTTTTTTTTACCAATTCAGTCATAAACCTTTTGCAATTGATCCATTCAGTCCATTTGGTGAATTTTGGCCGCCCAGCGCTGACGTGGACGCTAATTGTCTGACGACAGAATATTTTAATATATATATTTTTATTTATTTATTTATTTTCCTTTTTCTTTTCTTTTTCTCTTTTCTTTTTTTCCACCCTCCCCTACCTTTCTTCTTCCTCAAGCCGATCACCGAGCCAAAGGGGATGACCGGTGAGGCTCGCCCCCGTCGCCACTAGCAAGGGCAAGCATTGCTGTCGCTAGCGAGGCCCAACCTTGTTGTCATTTGGCGAAGCTCGCCCTTGCCAATGGCAACGGGGGCGAGCCTCGCTTGATGGCCGGTGAGGTCGTCCTCGCCGGCCGTCCCCTCTAGCCAGTTGCCGAGTTTCAACAACTGGCTTGAGGAAGAAGGAGGGGAGGGGAGGGAGGAAAAAAAGAAAATAAAAATTCAAAAAAATATTAAAATATTCGGTTGTCGGCCGGCATCCACGTCATCACCGGCTAACCAAAATTTGCCGGATGGACTGAATTGGAACGATTGTAAAATGTTTAGAACTGAACTAGTAAAAAAAAAAGGTTTAACACTGAATGGCACAATTACAATAGGTTTAATTTTTTTTGGTAATTTCCCCCTAAACATATATAATCTAAATGATCCAATAAAAATTTATCATATTCGTCCGTGAATCAATATTGTGAGTGAGTCATCGTATTCGTATATCTAGCATAGTTCTTTTTTTACTAGAGATCGCTGTGCATATTCATCTTTCTATAGTTGCACGTGTCCATTGTAAACAAACTTGCCCTTGTAAATGTGAATGTAACTTTATACGGCTTGTGTAGACTGCATTAGTTCTAAAATTAATGGAAGTGGTGGTCCGTTTCTATTTTGATTATCGATGGTATCTATTTATAGCACATATACCTGTAATCAAATATTACCTCTAATTTAAACAAGAAAAAAAATTACTTCGAAAACTAATGGAAGTGTAGACTAAAGAGGTTCTAAACGACTTGATAGCACATTTTATCATTTGATTAAATTTATTATCTTTTTATTGCACACCTGTAATCAAATATGTGAACGAGTCATTGACTTTTTTTTGTGTGCAAAAGAGTCCCATGACGGCATGGTGCGCATCGACCATCGAGTCCTTTTGTTAGATGCTCGTAATATTGCTTATATGACGCTAATAATATTGTATTAAATTGCATATGAAGCTATGCTTGGTAATGTCCCATTCTTTTCTTTTCTTTTTTTAGGGTAATTACTACGAAAAACCTTAAATTGGTACATCTATGAAAATTTACCCTAAACTAATTTTTTTACCACAAAAAATTTCAAACTAGTACATTTGTAACAAATTTATCCAAAACTAATTTTTTTTACCACTAAAAAATTTCAAATTGGTACATTTGTGACAAATTTACTCCAAATTAATTTTTTAACCACAAAAAATTCTAAACCGATAAACATGTGACAAATTTACCCCAAATTTTAGGATTTGTCGGAGATGATAAACTGAGCCACGTAGATATAAAATGAGCTAATTGAAGAAAAGTCAACTAATTTATTATTTTTTTATAAAAAAAAATTGAGTTTGGAGTAAATTTGTCACGGTTGTACCAATTTGGGGGTTTTCATGATAAAAAAAATTAGTTTGGGATATATTTATCATAGGTAGACTAGTTTGAAGTTTTTGGTGACAAAAAAATCAATTTGGAATGAATTTGTTATAGCTGTACCAATTTAGAAGTTTTCATAGTCAAAATTAGTTTGAGGTATATTTGTCGCATATGTATCAGTTTAGAGTTTTTTATGGTCAAAAAATTAATTTGGAGTAAATTTGTCATATATATATACTAGTTTTGGATTTTTTGGTAGTAACCATTGATTTAATAAATTCGAAAGAGGAGAGAGGGAAGAGAATGTTGTAAATCCTCACTGGGCATTGAAGAGGGCCAACGGGCCATCTTTGGCTCAGCCCCAGGTCAGCTCGATCTCTTAGATAGATCTAAGCAAAGCCAACCTTGCCAAATTCAGGTGCTGGTTAGTGCTATTGGGAAAGGGCTAGTGAGCCCTCGCCAAAGACGAATGAGGTCTGTTAGTCCTCGCAGCTAGTAATTAAGGCTGTCAAAAAAGCTCGAATTGAATCGTTCCAAATCGAAAAGTTTTGAATATTTTTTATTCGGATCTCTTTTGATTCGGGTAAAAGACTAAAAAATCAGGTATTGTAAATGAAACACCTTCTCCCAGATCTAGAAAATCGAGATGCAACACCTTTTCCCAGATCTAAAAAAACCTCCTTCAGATCTCGAGCTTGTTCGACTACTCTGCCTCCGACTTCTCCACCAACATTATCCCACCCAAAGCCTTCGCCTGTCGCCCGTCGTGCTTCTCTAGCTCACCTGTACGACGGACGGTGGAGGCGCAGGGCAAAGAGATCCGCCATGGAAGGACATCAACGCAGCCGCGGCAAGTAAACGCAAGGACACGCCATGAGAGGGGAGAAACTTTTTGAGATCGGGTTGTTGCTTCAAGTAGATTGAAGAGTAGCGAGTGGGTGGTGATTGCGAGATGCTTGTGGCATTGAGTTTATTTACAAGAGTACCAGAAGATGGCTGCTTTGATGTAAATCGGTGTAAAATTAAAACAGCTGATATTTCTTCTTTTTCTATTCTACATGGGAGTTTGACAGAAGTTGTTTGTGGAGTTCATCATGGAGAAGTTGTTTTGTCGGTTAGGGTTTTATCAAATTCGAATATCAACGGACATAAAATTCAACTGTTCGGTTCGGGTCAGGCGTCACGGCTGCCCGACTCGACCCTAGCTGTTGAGCAAGGACAGTATCATCATCATCATCATCATCCTCCATTTTAATTTTAATTTTAATTTTTCCACATTGATGATATGACTTGCTCCATGACATGGTATTATATTTACAGCAATATTTATGTCATATTGATTCGATTAATTAAATCACCAATAGAGAAATTCGATTGCACACTTAACAATAGTTAGAAAACTCAACCGCACATTAAAAAAATTAGAGGAATTACATACTGTGATGAGTATACTAAAACCTACATTTTTAGTTACAATCACAAGAAAGTTGATGATGAAGTAATTGAGTGTACTAAAACAATGGACAAAGTTAGTGATGACGTAATTAGTGTAATCAAGAAAATTAGAGGATTTATATAATTTGATCGGTTTACTTATGTGACATCTTTGGATTAATTCACAAAGACGTCTTTTGACGTAACAGCAGGCTCTGCTTTGGAACTCCAAAGTTAAGCATGCTATCAAGATGGGCGATCTCTTGGAAAAGTGTGTGCTATACACTAAAAGACAAAATCGTGAGGCTTAACATAAGGCTGGTCAAAGCAAATAATAGCTCAAGTGAATTAATCCAGGAATATCACAACTTAACCCTATCCTTTTAATCACAATCAAGAGAGCTAGGGACTATGTAATTGAGTGTGATGAAACACCGGGTCTTTGTCAAAGCAAAAGCTCCTTGATATATCCAATTTCCCCGAGCACCGACTATAGTTGTCCTCAAGAAAAAGGGAATGTCTTTATTGAGGGTCCATGTCCACCGCGACTAGTGGATCTCCTAACATTCACCCTTCTGTCCACGATTCATCAATCGTCTACATTAGGATTTCGAGATTTGCATTATCACACAATTGCAAAATGTTAATGGACAATTTCAATAGGTTCACTCCCAAATCGAGCAAAAGACCACAATCTAATACTCCGCTACTGTCTTTCTCCCGTGAGATCAAAGTTTAAAGGCAACACTGACGTTACTTGGATACTATTCATTGATGATGTGGGTTTGATTTGTGAGTCTCACGAAATTCAACAACTAAGTTATTGGATTCATATGGATCCGATTCATGTTATAGTTTCTTGTGTTTGGGAGAAATTCATTTGGAACACGAAGCCCCTATTATTGTCAAGAGCTTTCAAAAGCCAATTGTTGTAATATTTCTAGAAACATAAATCACGTAGCATATCAATATCATATTTAGTATCACACACATCACCAATTGTTGTAATATTTCTAGAACGAGGTGATAGAGAGGAGGATATTTAAGTGAATGTGTTCTAACTGCAACCCTATGGTCACATGGAATGTTCATGCTTTTTAGCTAGCATTATATCGACCTATTGCAAAGTTCGTATGGAGATGATGTTCACAATTTGTAACTCTACCAATTAAAGAAGTTGGAGGAAATTTCCTCCAATTAGGAGCGGAAAATAATAATGACTCTCGAAGAAATATTGGGTTAGATTGAATTGTTGTTAGTATGTCAACGTAGATTAGGTCATTGATGATTAGGGATGCGCAAAAAAATCGGAAACCACCAACCCATACCACCCGGACTGGACCGGTACACACGCGCACACACTCACACACGTATTTTTTTAATTTCAACTCTCTCATGCCTTTTAATAAAAGAATTTACTCGTCAATCCTCACCCAGACCTCCACCTCCTCACGCACGCTTTCTCTCAAAAAAGAAAGAAACCCTAGCCCTCTCAACTCTCTCGCATCTCGGTCCATAGATAAAACCGTTTAATAAAAAATATTATTAACTCCATATAATTACTCTTCTTCTCACATCATTCTGCTTTTAAACGAGTCCACCAACTTCGCCATTGCCACCCGCGACGACCCTCCGTCGCTCAACGCCTCCCTCGCCGCATCCCTCATCTCCGCCACTAGCTCCCTCACCTCTCTCCCTTTCTCCAGGCACATCAACTCGGTGATTGTCCCTGCCAACTCGTCCGTCGTCACGAACCCCCCATCCGACTCGGCCACCGACAGTACCAGCTTCATCTCCCCCGCTAGGTACGCCCTGACCAGCTTCTGCTCGGCGTAGAGCGGCCAGACTATCATGGGCACACCGGCGCACACCGCCTCCATCACTGAGTTCCACCCGCAGTGGCTCACGAACCCGCCTACCGAGTCGTGGCTCAGCACCGCCACCTGCGGGGCCCATGACTTCAGCACCAGCCCTCTGTCCTTGGTTCTCTCAGTGAACCCACGCGGAAGGATGGCATCCGTGCCTGAAGAGAGAGAGGAAATTGTTGGGTGTACTAAGAGATCTTCATAAAACTCATGATTGGGAGCTCATGAACTGAAACATTTTACTTCTGACCGTGATTCGGAGTCCCCTGTGTTATTCTTGCACCACTTGATGTAGACAACAGACGGAAACATACCTGGATCATTTTCCGGTTTAATAGCTAAGTTGCGCCAGATTTCATCGTCCGGTGGTGGGTTACGCACCACCCACAAGAACCTGACCCCACTCCTCTCGAGCGCATGAGCAATATCTCTGAGCTGCTTCGACGAGAACACCCCCATGCTGCCAAAGGTCATAAACAAGACGCTTTGGCTCGGCTGCGAGTCGAGCCAGCTCAGGCAATCCTGCTCACTGATGTGATCGTCGGCCGCCACGAGCGGCCCGATGCAGTACACCGGCGGAGTTCGGCCGTCTGGCACGCACAGTCCCTCCGATATTGCTTTGACGGCCCTCGGCTCGAGCGCCTCAAACGTGTTGCTTATGAGCCCGGCAGATTCCGCCAGCCGCATGGACGTTTCCAAGAAGTGTCCATAGATTCTGCTGCTGCGGTCCAGCATTCTCGACGGCATGTGCTTCGCCGGAATGGGCGGTATGCCTGGGATGTCGACGTTGCCGTCTAGGTCTTTCAAGCTGGTGTTGGTAAGCTCGTGTAGGGTGGGGAGGTAGAGAAACGCCGCGAGAGGGTTCGCGCCGGAAGGGAAGTAATAGTACGCAGGGAGGCGGAGCGCGGCGGCCACCTCGGCGCCGGAACCGTAGAAGAAGTCGACGATGAGGGCTTTGGGCTTCTGTGACGGCTCGGAGGCGGAGAGCAGCTCAGACAAGGCTTGGTAGAGGTTGGGACTGTTGAGGCGGGAGTACTCGAAGTACATGGCCGGGTTGTCAGGGAAGGCGGTGGCGCCGGAGGAGAGAGAGGGGGGGAGGGAGACGGAGGGGAGGTGGCGGAAGGCGATGGAAGGGATGGCGGAGGAGACGGAGGAGATGTAAGGGGTGATGAAAGGGAGGAGGTGGGGAGGGGAGGAGATGAGGACGGTGACGGAGAGGGAAGAGTGGTGGCGGAGGAGGGACTGGGCGAGCTCCACCAGGGACATGAGGTGGCCTCTTCCCGGTGATGGGTAAATCACTATGTGACATTTGTCTGTCGTCTCCATCATGGGTTTGATGCTTCTGTGGATTGTTCTTCTCTTCCGCGGTGGCTTTATGGCATCATTCGGGACGCAAGCAAATGGAGTAACTAGAGAAAGACTGGTTGATGGAAGACTCATGGTTTAATTCTGATGTTAGTTGAAATAGGGTTCATCAAAATCTCTTTCTTCTGAATTCTGATTAGAGTGTTGTTGACTGCACTTTCTTGCAATTCTAATCATCATGCTCAATTCCAGTGAGGATTCCTGCCCACTGAAATATCATAGGCTCTATATGCTAGAACGGCCAGTGGAAGACTGGAAGCCAACCACTCTTTAAAGAACTCCCCTCATTTTCTTTTTTCTTTTTTCCTTTTTTTTTTTAAATGTTTAAATGTTGCTAACAAGTAGGGGTGTACAACCGGACCAGGTTCACCTAGGAACCGGACTGGCCTACCCAGCCAGAAACCAATTCCCATTTGAACCGGTCCGAGAACAAGGTCCAAATTTAGGGAATCAGTATGATTCCCGATTCCAAGTGAAGGCCCACTTGGTAGGGGTGTGCATGATCCGAGTTGGTCCAATTCCCGTATGAAATCAAGGACCGGACCTGTAGTCCTAGTTCCCAAATTTTCAGGACCAAGGACCGGTCCGATCCAATTCCAGTGGGACTAGTAAACAAATGCCGTGTCCTTTGCATTTCAGATACGTGCATGTTTTTGGAGTCAGCATTTACGTTGCTGTTCTAGGGTTGGTACTAGCCTTCGCTTCGGGCATGTACATCGTGTTGGCCAAAACCATTGGGTTGGTGATAATGGGTTATACCATGGCGGAGCGCCGGGGTCAATGGTAATGATTTGTTTGATCGGTCGATTCATGAACCCAGATAACAGATTTGGTTTCCAAACATGTCCACCTGCAAGATCCATCGGGAACTTGTTGGTTGGTTCGGACTATTGGCAGGGAACCTAGTCTTCGATCTTCACATACGTGCAAATTGTGATGGATAAGAGAATGAAAACAGAGAACATACACTAGTTGATCATGAAATATGGCTGCACTTTTTAATCGTGTATGTCCACCATGGAATTCAGCAAATATCATTGAACGGGTTTATAAGCAAATAGGGCATTCGTGAACTATTAGCACATTATAAGACTGAGCTCTAAGGCTAGACGGGAAGTCATGATTTTCCAATCATGTTACAAGCTTTTTTACGCGCAAAAAAGGGAAACCGCAATATTATTGATTTAAGCTTGAAGAACATTTCATGTTGCGCCTAACTAAATAAGTTCAGTAATCTGCTTGACTCATTGATATAAGCCGTGGAGAAAAGAAGAATTTATCCCTAGAAACAAGACAGTGCAGTTGACCAGCACCTATGTCCGATGTTAGGGGGACAAGCAGCAGCAATTCAATTTTCAATACAAGCTCAGCCTCACTTATCACGTCAAAAGCTCCTCTATTATAGCAGCAACAATTAGACTGAACCGACGTTTTTGCCGCTACTCGTAAAGCATTATTCGTGACAGATTTGGATCTGGTCAATCTTCATCAGATTCTGCAATTGACGAAAGAAATACAAGTCAGACAGAGAAGGATGGTTCCTGCTGTAAGATAGCAATTTCCCTCCCTTCTGCGGCTAGTTCATTGGACCCTTCTTAATTAATCTAGGTTCTAACACGGATGAAATCGTACCATTTATCACTTCCATGATATCTTCTTTGTAGACACCGAGAGGAGAACCATGAACAGATAGAAGCATCTCCCCAGGCTTCGGCAACCTTAAGGTTTTAGGTGTCACCCCTATGGAGAGCCTTTGGCTACTCAGCTGCAGAGGGCAAGCAACGAGGTGAAAGAGAATTACATCCCACATGAAGCAGAAGTATTTCAACTACAAAGGAGCGGAGGACACTACTTATTTGATGACTGCATGAGTGCTGAAATTTTCAGCACTTCATGTTATTCTGTGCATTTCAGTACTTTTTGTCGGTAGTTGACTGAATAATTTCAGCAAAAAAACCATTTAAAATCATATGTGAAGGCACACCTTCTTACGAGTCTTGGTTGAACATAGTAACTTGGTGCATCTTTTACTGATAGGTTTTACATGGGCAATAATGTCACCATAGTTACGTCAAAATCCCTAGTAAAGCTATGATAGATAATACACTTCCTGCAGCAGCCTCATAATTTCCAATAAGGTCCACAGTTTATATCATAGCTCCTAAGAAACATTGTTTACATGCTTTCATACTTTGGTTATATTATAAGAAAAGCATATATTACCTATCTACCGAAGTATCCATTTCCATCTTACTCCATAACTTCTAAAATGATGCAGAGGGCCTATCTCAACTTTACATCAAGACTTTTTTCGCAGACAGCTTTACATCAAGATGAAAAATCAAAATTAAGTTTACATTTCAAACAAAAAAAGGCTCACTGGCCTCAGATATAAATGATGAAATTCACATAGCTGCATATTGTCATAGATTATACGTGAAATTTAAAGCACGTGATATCTTCTATAAGAATTAGTAGAGGATATGAGTTTTTACTGAGACATGATGAGGTGGGTTGTTCGTTACACTTAAACGTTAGGCATGCAGTATAATATTTGTGTTCTAAATAACTTTTAACCTACACTTTTAACTGCTCCATATACAGTTCAATACAGGCTTTTTGTCAATCACAACATCTTCATCTTAAATGGAAAAAAGATCTTCAATTATGTTTTCTCAACCATCTCCATACTGAAATGATATATGGATTTAAGTTACTGATAAAATGACTTAGGAACCTTAAATTTGTTAATCGCAATTCATAAGTAATGTTGGCAATTAACTGTTGTTTCCCTAGCATTTTAGAAAAAGATGACTTATCAAAAAGATATCAAACAGCCGAATTGATTCAGTCTTTAAACTTCAGCATAAAAAATAAAAAATAAAAAAAAACCTTCAGCATCAAGGAACCGAATTATGTAATTTAGCACCTACCTACTCCAAACTTAATTTCAGTACTGCATTGTCAATCCTGGTTTTTTAACTTCATCAGTCCCATTTCTTCTGGTTTTTATTTTCCGAAAAAAAGTAAACTCCCAAATCTTCATGTCTCAAATGAAAACCATTTTATGGTCCATGTACTTAAAACCTCCTATGTAGGGAAGAAATTATGCATTTTACTATTAATGCGGTTACAAATGTACCTAAGCGCAGATGTGATTTTCTCTCCAAGATCTTGTAAAACCAATTCAGCAACAAAAGAAAAGAGACCTGGCATATGGCACTAAAGACACTCTGATAGCAGTTTTCTGAAGAACATGCTAAGTGCTCTTGGCCACTATATTTATTCAAACTAAGCATAAAGGATTGGCTCAACTTTTGGAAATGAGTTCATTAAAGCAGGATCAAAAAGGTAAAAATAAATCTGAATTAATCACACTCATGACATTTCGTTGGAGGGAAACAGACAGAACTTATCTCTTATAATAAACTTAAGAAACAAAATTTGCCAATAGATCTTTCAAATAGCCAAGTTTGATGAGAAAGAGAGGGGGGGTTGGTTTAGAAGCTAACCCCTGGAGTTCTAAGAGTATCTGGCAGCCCGAGCATCTGACAGTCCGATTGCTCATCCAAAATCTATAACGATTATTTGAACATAAGATGAAATTCATGAGTGAAGTTAGCAGCAAAGTCAGGTTAGGTACAAGATTCTATAAACGACCTAAACTCATTAAATGAACTGATATTTGTAAAAGGGCAACATTTAACATTTTCATCAATAGCAAGATGAGATTCCTATATCAGATACAGTCTCTGACTAAAACAAGAACAAAGAAGAAATAATTATTGCAGACTGGTTTGAGTATCTATTGGTTAAACATTAAAAAGGAAAAGACAGCTGGTGTAAGAGGCAAAAGATTCTTAAGGGTGTCTCTACTTAAGCCCCATAATCTAATAGCACTAAAAGCTAGAGGATAGAAGCTTTTTAAGAACATACAAAGTCCCTCATTTGCAGATGTTCCGAACTCAGAAGGCCTGATTTCCCTGCAACAATCGAGTAGATCCACTGAATATAGAAGTGGGATTTTGAATATCTTTCCTATGTTGTGTTTGCTTCAAGAACAAACTGTACCGCCTTTGCTGGAGAACTCAAAGCCACCAAAGTAGGGAACTGCATCAGATCTCTCAGGATGAGCTATGGACATCCGGTGGAGAAGTGAAGCATGTAGAGTTTTTCCATAAGCGTTGTCCAGACGTAATTTTCCATCTTTATCTCCCCAATGGACTTCAAACTGCCCATCTTCTCTGTCTAGATCAAATGATAGACGTGGAAGATTTTCAGTGAAAAACTGTAGCACGGGACTTGTCATCTGTTCCTCAGTCATATGAGAGCGCAGTAGACGTAACTCAGTCAGCAAATGCTCAATCTGTACATCACGAATAGTTCTGATTGCTGCAACTCTTCTTTCCACTGTGAACATTCATTAGATAGGTAAAAAACATAAGGAAAGATCCAACAATACACCTACACAACCGTAAATATTTGAAGCCAACCCATCTCAACTTCTCATGGAAAAACCACCTAGCAAGGAAAGACCACCAGGATAGATGCTTAAACAATTTAGGCAAATCCACACTGATATAAGCTACTATCTACTGCAGTTCCAAGTTTCCCCCAAAAGTATCAGCGAAAAGTCGGTTGTGTTTTACCTGAGAATGTTTACATATATGGTTGATCAATGTTACTTTGGATTAAGAATCTTTAAGCCAACACTTAGCATATATGCAATCTGACTATCAGCAACTTAACTGACCAGCAGATTGAAGTACTCCAAAAGCTCAAGAACCTAAAACCCAAATTGTTCTAACATCATAGAAGGATCATGGTCATTCAAATTAAAGGCCTAGAGAAGTTGCAAGAAGATAAACCGCATACAACAGTGGAAATGATCATAATAAATAGATGCAATGCAGCTGAAGATATGAACCATGCACCTTCCGGGACCGTCGAAGCATCAACTCGGGCATCATCTAATGGCCTTTCCTCATCTCCACCGGGTGGTGGAGCAGGTTGTTTAACAGTTCTCTTCACTCTTTTTCTTTGCATTTTGAGATTTTAGTTTGTGCGTCGCACACATATACGGTCAAATTGGACTTGCCGCTAACAAAATGGACTTGTATGCAGCCTTCAATAGAGCACTATAGGAACACTGCGAGAGCCTGAAGAAACATAGGCATTTGACAATGCAAGTTGACATTAACAAAAGAGTTCTCAAAATTGTCTAGTGTACCCAATTTTATCACACTATAGAAGTCTAGAAACAAGTAAATTCATGTGTCATTACTCATTAGTATGGCCGTCAAATAGGTGGTCGGGTCAGGTCAGGTCGAGAATGGTCCGATCATATCAACCCATTTAACTCGTTTTGACCTATTTTGCGGGGAACCCATACCTGACCCGGCTCATACCCATATTACCAAAAAACATTAATGTTCACTAAAAAAACCCATACACACTCATCTAAACCACTTTAAGCCCTTCACATGTATGTGTTGATTAAATAAAAACTTCACATCAAATTATAAGAGCAAATTAAACATTAAAAAAATAGTAAATAAAACAAAGAACGTAAAAAACCTATAAATTGAAATACTTTTAAAGAACTCTTGATAAAGAAAGTTCGATCAGCTAACCATTGACATGAAAATAACATTTGCTTCTACAAACTCTTCTAACACGTGCCAAATCCGTTGTCCACAGAACGAAATTTGTAAACTTTTGTTAAACCACTGCCAACTATTCTAAAAGCTTAAGCTATTAAATGAAGATGTAGTTGAACATTTAATTACTCTAACACTCCCCCTCACACTTCGTCTGATCTTTTTGCCTAGTACTAAGTGTGGAAATATTTCATTAGGGAGGTAAACAGGCGTCTGGAAAGATTTGAACGCAAGACCTCCTGCTCTAATGCCATGTAAAATTTTGTTGAACCACTGCAACTGTTATAAAGGCTTAAGCTATTAGATGAAGACGTGGTTTAACATTTAATTACTCTAACAAAATTAAGCAAATATTAGATGGAGATGAAGGAAATTAAGGTACCAGTGTACATGTAAACCTGTATGCACCAGGAGTGAAATTGTGATAGCTCACCAGCCTCACCATAACTTCCAACAATCACAACAGAGATGGCACTAGGCTTCTCAACTTGGCCACACCTACACACACACACTCACATGTTATATTTCTATCAAACATTAAATCAAACACTTGCCAAAACTCAGTGGGACTTTGTCCAGTGCATCATACAAGCGAACACAATGCATAGAGCAGTAAGAGAAATCAACCCACGAAAATCTGTCTCTAAATATCATCAAGCACAATGTTGACTCCAAGCCATTCCACATCAGTGGTCGCCCTGAAGACACAATGCATAAAAAAACCAGAACATAAAGATCAGGAAGACTCTCGGTTCCCTCTGCATCCAAATCCGGCTTAATATTTAACAAATTTTCTTATCTCACACAAATCACATCAAGACATACCTTCAGTTTAAACAAAACCGATATTATCTCTCAATCATATATCAAAAGCATTTTGTCGAACAGGTTGTGTACGTTTTAGCCGAGGTGTGTATATGCAAAACTAAACGATTCAAACAGATGATGATGCTAACACGAACTAAAAGCTAAATCCCATCCCATAAAACAGTGCCTCGTACAAAAAGGAGCTTGTAAGATGAACAAACAGTACCTAAACAAAATTCAAATTCAAGCAACAAGAGGACAAATTACCGCGAAAAAACCGATAGCCCGACAAACTTGACCCCAGAAACTCAAACGGAGGAAGTAATCAGGAGTTCGAAACTCAAAAACTGAAAAGAAAAAAAAAAACCATTGTAGACAAAAGAGAAAAACCTTACCGTTTCGACCACCAGCACCGGTGATGAGTACAGTCAGCGGAAGCGCGTCGGCAAAGGATGCAACAACAGTCAGGAAACGCTTCCTCGACGAAGAAGAAGAAGGAAACCACGACGAGTTCTAAGCGAAACGAAGCGAAGTCGAAGAGACCCTAATTCGACTGGCTGCAGCGTCGGCCATGGATGCAGCGGCAATGACGAGTACAGTCGGCGGAGGCGCGTCGGCCGTGAATGCAGCTTCCTCGGCGAAGAAGAAGAAGAAGGAAACGACGACTTCTTGAAACGAAACAAAGCAAAGAGAAGAGACGTGCAGTTTTCCTTGAAGGGTAAAATCGCCATTCCGCTTAAATAATTTGAAATTTTTGCTCTACTCACTTTCCCTCCTTTTCATTTCCTTCCCGTATATAAAGTGGCTACGAACGATTGGAATAAAGTTAAGAAACATATGACCACAAAAAAAAATTGGAAGAAACAAAACCAAAAAATAAAAAAATAGATGAGAGACAATTTAAGTTGAGGAAAGTTTCAAATAAGGGCGATTTTTTTTCAAAGAGAATTTGGAATGATTCTTTTTTTAAATAAGGGCGTGAAGTGACCAATTTAATCTCAAATAAGAGCCCCACCTCACTAGTCGGCCAAATTTTCATCAGCCAACTTATTCCAATTGCAAAATTGAGGCGATTTTGTTTGAAATTTTCCGTTTTTGACCCAAATTGAAGATGAGGTCTGCTCCTTATAATGAATACTAGAGAGTGTTGGGAAGAATGCCTGCCACCCATTGAAAAGACATGCAATTGCATCCCGGGTGGTTCGTTGTTGGGTTACCACTACAATCGTCGAGCTTTTCACCGTCCACCAAATCCGCCAACGAGCTTCGCTCCACCACATGATGTTCCTAGTGTGCGGACGAAGATTCGAACCAGATCATACAAATGAAGAATCATAAGAACTGATGGGGCTGGGCAATGAAGGAAATGAGATGCTAGGCATGCTCAACTAGTCAGACCACTTTTCTTGCTGACGGATTTTGATTTTCATAAAGTTCGAAGTAGATGTTGGCAACTATTACTTAATGTGCAGGTGGTCAGTGATATTAGGAGGAAAAATCGTCCAGAAACAGCCTCTAAGAACCCTGACATCAATTTGGGGCTTCTTCAATTTAGGTCAAAGCAAAAAATTTCGGACAATATGGCCTTTGATGTTGCCACCTGAATAAGCCGCCTAGTGAAGATTTAGCTGGCCGGTAAGCTCAAATACTTATCAGAGATTGGCTACTTCAAGCTCTTATTTGAGACAATGTTTACTTTAAGCTCTTTATTTTTTTTATATGGCCATAATTTTCAAGTCTTTATTTGAAATTTTTGCTCAAAGTAAAAAAAAATATATATATATATAATAAAAGCTCGTGAACAGCAAGAACGAGCATAAATTCACGAGGCAAAATAATTAGTCAACAGGAATAAACACATATCTTCATGAATTTCGCGACCTACATATTCAGATTTATTTTATTTAACCAATATGCATTTTTATATCCTATATCAATTTGCCTCAATTTCGTGACGCCAATGCTTGGTCCATCGAATCAACAACTCTTGAAAAGGAGACTGATGATTGGCCTGAGAAGTTATCGCATGGTTTATACTATAGATCACTTGGACCAAAATCATATGACCATTAGTCATGTGGCTAAACATTTATACTTTTTGAAGTTTCATATGTCACTACTACTTATACATAAATTAAAGGGAAAAAGTTATAGAAAACCTCAAACTTTGCCTATTGTGACACATATACCCTAAACTATTTTTTATAACACCAAAAATCTCAAACTTATACCCATGTGACACATTTACCTCAAACTTTTTTGTGACACCAAAAACCATAAATTTATACATGTATAACACATTTACCTCAAACTTTCTTTTAGTGACACTAAAAATCCAAAACTTTTTTCTGTGACACCAATATTTTAGAGTAAATATGTCACACGAATACAAGTTTAGGATTTTTTATGTCACAAGAAGAAATTTTGGGTAAATGTGTCACACCGTACAAGTTTGGATAAATGTGTCATATAGATATAAGTTTGAAATTTTTTGTGTCATAAAAAATAGTTTAGAGTATATGTGTTACAATGAGCAAAGTTTGGGTTTTTTTTATGGCTTTTACCATAAATTAAAAATAATTATTGAAATCATTACATTGAAAATTAGTAGGCAATATAAATCCATAAAAATGTGCAAAAACCTATAACTTTTTATGAGACCCAAACGTATATTTTCTAAGGGTTGCAACGAATCTCAACCGTTGATTTTTTCTTGAATGAAAGCACACGCGTAGATAGAGATATCTAAGCAGAAGATTATGGGGCTTGTCGTTGCTTCGAGAGAGCAAAACCACAGAAACACTTGCACCCTTTTTGGCCACATGATATATTTGGACAAGAATATAAGCGATGCATTCATTGATCTTCCACGTAGTGGGTAGATTATGCTATAATTACTCATCATCTCGCTTCATTCCGCTTCTAAATGAGTCCACCAACTTCGCCATCGCCACCCGCGATGACCCTCCCTCCCTCAGCGCCTCCCTCGCCGCATTCCTCATCTCTGCCATCCGCTCCCTCACTTCTCTCCCTTTCTCCGAGCACATCAACTCGGTGACAAGCCCCGCCAACTCGTCCGTCGTCACGAACCCTCCTTCCGGCTCGGCCACCGACAGTACCAGCTTCATATCCCAGGCCAGGTACGCCCTGATCAGCTTCTGCTCTGCGAAGAGCGGCCAGACTATCATGGGCACGCCGGCGAGCAACGCCTCCATCATCGAGTTCCACCCGCAGTGGCTCATGAATCCGCCCACCGAGTCGTGGCTCAGCACTGCCACCTGCGGGGCCCACGACTTCAGCACCAGCCCATTGTCCTTGGTTCTCTCCGTGAACCCAGGCGGAAGGATCGCATCTATGTCGGAAAAGAAAGGAAAGTGGGGAGCGTACAAAGAAATCTCAATAAAAGTCGTGCTGAGAGCTCATGAAAATTATTTGACTTCTGGCCGTGATTCGACGTCCCCCGAATTATTCTTACGCCGCTTGATGTAGACAACTCACAGAAAGGTACCCGGATCATCTTCTGGTTTAATAGCCCAGTTGCGCCAGATTTCATCGTGCGGTGGTGGGTTTCGCACCACCCACAAGAACCTGACCCCACTCCTCTCGAGCGCGTGAGCGATCTCTCTCAGCTGCTTCGACGAGAACACCCCCATGCTCCCGAAGCTCATAAACAAGACGCTTCGGCTCGGCTGTGAGTCGAGCCAGCTCAGGCAATTGCCCTTGCTGATGTGATCGTTGGCCACCACGAGCGGCCCGAGGCAGTACAACGGCGGAGTTCGTCCTTCTGGCACGCACAGTCCCTCCGATATCGCTTTGACAGCCCTCGGCTCGATCGCCTCGAACGTGTTGCATATGAGCCCGGCGGATTCTGCCAGCCGCGTCGACGTTTCCAAGAAGTGGCCGTAGATTCTGCTGCTCCGGTCCAGCATTCTCGACGGCATGTGCTTCGCAGGAATCGGCGGTACGCCAGGGATGTCGACGTTGCCGTCGAGGTCTTTGAAGCTGGTGGTGGTGAGCTTGTGCAGGGTGGGGAGGTAGAGAAACGCCGCGAGAGGGTTTGTGCCGGCAGGGTGGTAATAGTACGTGGGGAGGCGGAGCGCGGCAGTGACCTCGGCGGCGGAGCTGTAGTAGAAGTCGACGACGAGGGCCTTGGGCTTCTGCGACGGCTCGGAGGCGGAGAGCAGCTCAGACAAGGCTTGGTGGAGGTTGGGGTTGTTGAGGCGGGCGTACTCAAAGTACATGGCCGGGTTGTCAGAGAAGCTGGTGGGGGCGGAGGAGAGAGAGGGAGGGAGGGAGACGGAGGGGAGGTGGAGGAAATCGATGGAAGGGTTGGCGGAGGAGACGGAGGAGATGTAAGGGGTGATGACAGGGAGGAGTTGGGGAGGGGAGGAGATGAGGACGGTGACGGAGAGAGAAGGGTGGTGGCCGAGGAGGGACTGGGCGAGCTCCACCAGGGAATTAAGGTGGGCTCTTCCCGGTGATGGGTACATCACTATGTGACGTTTGTCTGCTTCCTTCGTCATGAGTTTGCTGGTTTTGTGGATCGTTGTTGCGCTGCACTTGTGAACTTGCCTTCTTCCGCAGTGGCTTTATATCTCGCTTTGTTATGCTTTATCTTTTCCCTTACTTTTATTCGGTTTTTTTTAAGAAAAAAAACCACAAAAAAACTTTAATTTTGCGCACATTTATCATAAATTATTTTTTATGACATAAAAAATCACAAATTTGTACCGTTGTAACACACACACACACACAAAATCTCAAACTTATACATATGTGACGCACTTATTTCAAACTTTTTTTATGACACTAAAATCTCAAACTTTTTTTTATGATATCAATTTTTGGGATAAATGTGTCACAAATATAAATTTAGAGTAAATGTGTCACACTGTATAAGTTTTGGATAAATATATAAATTTGAAATTTTTGGTGTTTTAAAAAATAATTTGAAATAAATGTATTGTAGTGGGTATAGTTTAAGATTTTTTTGTCACTTTACCCTTTTTTTATTGCCTTTCTATGATGACTTTTCGGTAGAGACCCTTCTTAATCTCTGAAATTTCTTCCTATTTTTTATTTTATTTTAGAGAACACCCATTGTTTTCTATTACTCTTTTGCAGGAAAGTGTAATAACTTTTTTCCCTTGCTCATATATATTGAGCAGATTGATATAATTATATTTGCAAAAGTTTCTTATGCTCAGTAAAAGATTCTTGTGAAAAAATAAATAAACAAAGAAGGGCGCCACCTACCACTGTTCAACAATAGCATGTCTATTCAGCGGGATAGATATCCAATTGAAATCTTGTACAATCAACTTGTTCAATTAGTCTTTTAGTTTCCTCTCGTAGTACTGGGTAGATTCGGATTATTGGCAAACATTTGTTATAAGTAGATCAAATTCAATGAGTAATAATAAGGAACCGGCTAAGCTGACCATTCTCCATTAAATTGTAAAGTGACGGTCACCTTCTAACCACATGTTGAGCATACATTTTTTTTTAGACTTCTGTATCTTTTTTTTTAAATCACCAATATCACTGGTACTTTTTTTTAAACCCATTGATAATATTTAAACAATAAAAAATAAATCAAAGTGATAATATTCAAACAATAAGAAATATATGAAGAAATTGGAAGAAATTTTTAAAATACCGGATATTATTCTTCGGCCAAAGAAGAATATTATATGGATATTGTTCCCAAATAAATAATAATAATAACTCAAAAAATAGAAATATAATTATCTTGTACACTTTGAATGAATTGGCTTCTCATTCCTTTTGCTCAAATCGAATCGCTCTAGAAGGACTTTCGGTGGCCCAAAATTACGACCATGTATTGATTATGTATAAAACGATGGAAGTAAAGAAAATATCAATATGAACACTATCCATCTAAATGAGATTAGAAGAAAAAAATTACGATTAATACCATAAAAAACCTCAAACTGGTATATATATAACAAATTTACCCCAAACTGTTATATCTGTGACAAATTTACCCTAAACTAGTACACCTGTGACAAATTTACCATCCGTTAGTATCCGTCAAAATTTACCGTGAAACTGTCGAGTTTGATAACACGTAACAGTTAACGAGGTGTACCGATTTGAGGTTTTACTCTCTGTCTCAGGTGCGCCAGTTTGAAATTTTTCGTTGTATTAACCCAATTTAATGGAAACTAACGGAGGGTAAATTTGTCATAAGTGTACCGATTTGGGGTAAATTTGTCATAAAAGTACTAGTTTAGGGTTTTTCGTTGTTAAAAAAATAGTTTAAGATAAATTTATCACATGTATACCAGTTTGGGGTTTTTGTGGTAAAAAAAATAGTTTTTGGTAAATTTACCATAAGTGTACTAATTTGGGGTTTTTCGTGGTATTAACCTAAAAAATTAAGCATTATATGTCAAAAATATATAAACACAAAATAAAATTCGACAACAATGAATACCTCATACTTTCTTGTAATAAAAAGAGCAAAGATTAACGATCATGTCTCCACAATTATATCTTATTCAATTTCAAAATCCTATAATAATCTATCATTCAAAGTGTACAAGATAATTACATTCCTATTTTTTGAGTTATTAAGTTTTTTTTATTTGGGAACAATATCCACATAATATTCTTCTTTGAAAGTAAAGTTGCAAGTAAGTTCTTCATATATTGCTTATTATTTGAATATTATCACTTTGATTTGTTTCTTATTATTTGAATATTATCACTTTGATTTGTTTCTTTATATATCAACGGGTTTCAAAAAAAAAAGGTACCAGCGATATTGGTGATTTTTTTTAAAAAAAAAACATATGCACAAAACTTAAGAAACAGGTGGAAAAAGTTCTCCATTTCCTCTAAGGTCAACATGTGGCCAGAAGCTAACCGTCACTCCACAATATAGCGGAGTAACTTCACATGTGCCTATTTTGTGAATTAATCTCAAATTGTACAGCATTTCCCTTGGTTTTATGATTTTCAGTCGTACAAAAAGTCTTGCGGAAGGGAATGTAAGAGATTTTCTTTCCTTGAATCCTAGACGTTGTCCGCATTTGTAGTTTTTTTTTCTTTTTTGTCATAATGAACATTACATGTATCATTAAGAATCAACTCTACCATAACCCGCGACCCACTCTTGAAAGGCAACCATGGGGGCATTGGCAAAAATTGAACTCAAAATTATCAAAAATTTATACTTATGAGTTGTGATTGTGTAAGTCTGTCCTTCTTAGCTTACCTAGCTTGCCATGAGGACTAGTACATAGTAAGTTTTTGTGTGTTGAGACGCTTTATATAGGTGTTACGAGCAAATGCATGTAATCACAACGGATTTACAATCGATCTATAACTTAGAAGACCATAAAAGCTCCCTAGACTAGCGACTTATTATCAAGAGCTCATACCTCACCAAATACCTTATATTTGGCTATCAAAATCTTTATTAAAGTTAAAACTTTCTACTTACTAGTGCTTATACCACATGTAATTTCACAGAGGCATCTCTACATACTAGTCCTCAAATGAGAACTGAAGACGCACCATTGATCTATTGATCTATGTAGTAAGAAGGTATCTTCCACTAGAGTGTTAGTTACTGAGGGTGCGTTTGATAACTTTTCAGAATTTTTAATTCTACTCCAGAAATAATTCTGAAGTAAAAATACGTTTGGTAAATAATAACTTCTGAAACAGTTTTCTACTTCTAAATGAAAATTGTGTTTGGAAAAGAAGTGATTCTCTAAAACCAAAATCAATTCTTGCTAAAAGTGATTCTTTTCTATTTTCACTTCTCATTTTCTTTTTCACGCTCGTAGGCCGCCCTCATCGATCGCTGACCACCGCCACCACCGGCGGTGACTAGTGACCGCCCACCTTGCCAAAAGCAGAAGTAAAATGAGGGTACATTTAGTAAACATGATTTCTCATTCTCTTCCATAATCAAAATTCTGAAATGGAATGGATTTCAAAGGCCCCCTAATTTACCTCATCATTGTAGAACTTGACAGTCGTCTATGGAAATAGATATTTCTGGCAATAATATCTGGGTAGACCGATTATGAACATCTCATTCATGAAAAACTTATTTAATCATCTATGTCGAATTGCTAAAGTGAGTCGGAACCGGTCCACCAAATGTGTTCAAACACGTGGCTCAATTGTTTGGCCCTTATAGAACCCCACGATGGAGCATGATTCGATTAACCAAATGACAAGTTCTCGTCCACTTTTTCATCACATCACCGGTAAGAAGACGCGTTTTTCATGACAGCGAGACCAGCGCCTTGGCCTTGCCTTTCCCTAGGGCCAGTTTCCCTGGATCAACACATTTTTTTCTGTCTCATGGAAAGACGGATCAACTAACGTTCAAAGCTGCTGAAGGAAAGGAAGAAGATGAAGTACCCAGCGTCACAAACACGAGTAGCGATCGTGGAGGTGGTTATCAATATAACATAGACTTTGAACAAAAGCCAGAAATGAGTTTACTGAACTGGATGAGTCGATGACATGATGAGTCGATGACCTCGTCAATAAGAGCACTTCGAATATTCCACAAAATTACATCTAATAATACACCTTCTACACAAATAAAACCACGACCTATCATTGGATTCACAAAAACTACAAAGAACAAAGAAAATTACATATATCACCAACTTCATTAAATTTCTGAAAATATTTTCTGCAGATTTTTTAAGATCTTGGACACCATCACAATGTGCGGCAGCATTGTTATGTCAGTCGTGCGTGCAAACAGCAGCAGACACAAAAGGGAAAAGAGCAAGAACAGAAGCCAGAGCTCTATTGCTTCTCAATTTGAAATTCATGGCAGCAACTTCATTAACACCAGCACATGTATTACCAACAACTTGGGTTTTTTCTATGGGTAGATATTTCTACAGGATTCAGACACAATCCATAAAGCATGATTCATGAAACTAGAACAGAAGCAGCCAAAATGTAAACGGGCAAGACCTCTCTTGTAGAGTCACAAAGGTCCACGAGCCTAATACTCCCATTTCTTCACCTCCATACCTTCAGGAGGACTTCCCTCCACCTTCTTCGACCCCACTTCTTTCCAGTTTGTGGACAGGACTGTTCCATTTGACTCCACCTGTTAGACGCATCATTACAAGTATGAGCAAAATCCAGTTAACGCAATTGTATATAAGGCAGTACCAAACCTTTGCTAAAAGCCTCCCCATTGAGGAGAAGATGGAATGTCAAACATGAAGAAAAGATGACCTTCGCATGCCCGTCATGAAAGAACCAAATGTACACAAAATCATGCCATGCATAGGCTACAGCTATGGAAGATAAATCCAAGAGCCTTCAGTCTTACAAATGATTTTCTCATTGCTCTCCTTGTGTCTTCATCGGCATCCTTGTAGATATCTTGGAAAAATTTGTTCAAAGCTGCATCCCCATCCAACTTTTCTTCTTTCTCCTGAAATGCAACCAGCGAAAAGACACCTCAGGTCAAATTGCAGTTCTCCACAACATACTGTTGTGAAAATGAATTCTACACCCTAGCTTGAGATAGAGAACCGACAGAACAGGCTGACAACAAACCTCCTTCTTCACTTGAGCTTCGAGCTTATCCCAGTCTACCCTTTTTGGTTTTGATGATGGATACGAGGGCCTATGAGATCCAGTGCCTGTGAGTTTCATTTGGCATGCTCATCAATAGTTAAATCTCCCAGATTATTCAACAGTATTAGAGGAAGTAATCTTTCTTCCAGACAGCCATGCTCAAATGGTGGATAAATCATGTACAAACCGTCAATGGTCCAATGACCAAAAGTAGTCTGTTATTGCATTAAATAAAATTGTTTGCAAGACTCCATTAGGTTGCCATCTTCCAGAGATGCATAAGCTTCTTGTTTAAATGAACTTTTTTGTTTGTAATATACTTTGAATTGGTACATCTTATACCAAGCACCAGATATATATAGGGAATTCCCCCTAACAATTCCAATTTCCTGGAGTCCAAGTGAGACAAATTAGCAGCTATTAATCTATCTCAGTCTAAGAATTAATAACACTTTCAGAATGAGTTAAGTAACAATGTGTACCTTCAGAATGCGTTGAGTAACAGTGTGTACCTTCAGAAATTTTATGGAAGTTAGCAAATCTAAGGTAATGTTGCAAGACATCAGGTATGGGTCCACATATTTAAGAGGGTGGTTTTTTTTTGGTGGGGGGAAAAAGAATTTCAGGGGGGGGCGGAAAGAATTTCAGGAGGTTTGACAAGCTGCATACAAGAAAGAACTAAAATTGGAGCACTTTCACTATAGAGACAAAGAAAAAGCGGAACATGTACCTGAAACTACAGCAACTTGTTGAGGAACTGTGCTGTCCTTGCTAAATTCAAGAGAAGTCCAGTTTAATGGCTCAGCTTTAGCAAGGCGGACTTCGATTTTGCTTGACAAGACTTCATATCTGCACTTCTCTGGTGCAATCTGTTAAAAACGGAATAAAATTGGATAAAAAGGCCAATAGAAAGTACATTCGCTGGACCCGACTTGGTACTCAAGGAAAACTAAAAAGCCCTAGTGATCCTATTTGAAGAGCACGAACAAGAATCCTGTCCCAATAAATTGAACCCAAGAAAATCAACTAATTAATGGATAATTAGTGACTCTCATATATGTGATAAGACCTATAGCACAACGACCAACTCACACATGTTAAATATATTGGCCGCTTTGCCTACATTTGAAACAAGTAATTTCTTCCAAAATTTTGAAAATTGAAAAAAAAAATCTAGTTTAAAAAACTTTAGCAATGGTACCCAACAATCAAAGGGATGCGCTAATGAGAAAAGAATTCCACAGCCATAATCAACATGTCAAGGTTATTATATTTTGAAAGGTTTCTTAAATATATATCAACTTGCGAAAAACGCAAGATTTGAGTAAAAAGTTGCAGTTTAATGTAAAAGTCACTAAAAACAAACTTATTATAGAAGCTACTCTGCTAAAAATTGCTGGGTTACACACCTTTCCAAATAGGCGGGGTTGAAAATGATATGCATCCTCACCAGGGACATGAATGATAACGCTAAGCTGCAAAGGACATGAATCAAGTCAATGTCCATCCTATTTTTCAAGCAGAAAAAAAGAGCAATAGGCCCAACATTGATGAGCAAAGAATCCCATGTGACTAAAACCTTACAATTTGTTCACCAAAATCAACCACAACATTTTGAGCTGGTATGCCCTTTGCAAATATAGTTATAACCACTTCCTCAGGCTTCTGGTAGAATTCATGCCTGCACTTGCAAAAGAGTAGATGTCAGATTACTGATAAGCCTGCTTAACTATGGAAAGGGCATGCATTCTAAGATCTTTTTCTAATGGATGCTATAAAGGCCTTTAACTGGTAGAAGCATAACAACTGTGAAAGCATGACTAACAATACGCTGCAAACTTCCAGAGTCCAGACTCCTTGGCACCATGATGATTTTGAAACTAACAGAACAGAAGTGCAGCTCATGTACAATTGATCCGAAATAAATTCTTCAGTATTAAGCATAACGCGTATGACCTGTATTTCGGTTTGACATTCAGCTGTGAAGTTGCCTGATTGGGAACCTCATTCACAATCTGACTACTTTCCTGATCACCTTCCACAGGTACCTCCTGGGTTGAGGCTTTTTCAAGTGGCTGGTCAAGTAGATCACCAGATTCCTCTAAAACATAATTCCACAGAGCAGTTGATCATTAAGATGTCATTCGATTTGCACAATGTGAAACAAATCATCCACAAAGATCAGCACAAACATACATACTCACGAATGAAAGGTGCTTAGATCATGTGAGAAGGTTGGCCTGTTCTAGGGGAATAACAACAAGCTAAGCTTACTCATGCAACTAAACTAGATTCTCATCAAGTTCAAGTAGCTCCAAAACTAAATTAAATTAATTTCATTCTTCAAGCAAAAAATACTCAAGCAGCTTGAGCACCTAATCAAATGATTGGTTATGGATCTCTTTTAAATAGATTTGTACAAAACTCTGTATGTAGCATTATCACACTGCTTCTCATTGGCATAACAAAGCGAGAACCCAAGTTTGAGCTCAACTCAAGCTCATATTAATCAAGTTGAGCTCAAGCATCTCGAGTATCTAACAGAATGAAGATCAAGATAACAAAATAAGCTTCACTTAACTCAGTTCAAGTACTGAGCTTTTATTTCTCAGGTAGAGTCAAGTTCCAATAATATATTGTTACATCCACTTGTTTCAATTACCCATTTATGGAGATTTATTTATCATCAAAGTGATTTGGCTGATCTAGTACCTGCAATACGCTCGTCGCACTTTTTGATTAAATTGGTGAATCTCGCATCCCCAGGAGCCAGAGAAGAACCTAATTCAAATGCTGCTTTGGCGGTCTGATACTCTTCAAGCTTATAACAAGCATTGCTGTGTGAGAGAGAGTGAACGAGTATGAACAAAGATGATCCATGCAAGTTCTAGAGCTACATAGCAACTTTACACGTATTACTTTGTAGGGAAGAACACGGCACTATATTACATTTGGCATGTGTGAAATAAGATATACCTATCTTTTTTATCCAACACATGTAGGACCTTCTAAACATTAAAGTGAATATCTGTATTGACATATTGAGCAGTAATTGTAGGCGGGAATGGAAATCAAAGATAATGAATAGACACGGCGCATTGGTCAGAAACAGAAATCTTGATCATTCTTCCAAAGAGCACCATCTACATTTTGTCTACCAAGGATGATTTGTCATTATGACATTACCACGACCTCACTATATTGATAAAAAGATGAAAAAAAAAAAAACAAGTTTCAACGCATAAAGAAACTGAATGGTACTAACCCCTTGCGAAAGTATGCTTTAGACATTGAAGGATCTAACTCGATTGCTTTGTTTGCATCAGCAACAGCCTCTAAAGAGGAAACAAAAAACACCAGACAGATTGTCATAATTAGTAAGCAGAGTGAACCTAGCTAACAGAAAAGGGCTTCACTTGAAGACCAACAAGAGAAAGGTCAACCACAGTCATATATATAAGTTTATCAATTTATAATGCAAAATACGAAAGTACATCTTGATCCTCCATCTTGATCATCCACGAAATCTATATACATGTCGAGATAAAGGATAAATTTTCGTGTCCAATTTTCTCCGCTCTTTCTTTATCTCGCACCTGCTCTTCTCTGAAACAAGTAAACTGGAAACAAAACAGAAAGATCACTGGCTCTCTACCATCTTCCATTCTCTAACCACGCAGTTCAGTATTGAGAAAACCAGACAAAGCAACCAACAAGGCGAAATCTCAGACCGATGTATTAGCTGTATACGAATTTCTCATCCCGACAACAAATTGCGCGTAAAGCCCCAAAACAGCAACCAAAGATACCGCGTGATACAACATCAACTGATTTCTCAATTAAACCAAAGACTCGATTAAAGGATGATGGAGAGGGAACAAGTGTACCGGTGAAGTTGGATAGTTTGAGGTTGGCCTGAGCGCGGTCGGCGAAGAGCTCGGCGTTATTAGGGCTGAGGGAGATTGCTTGAGTGTAGAGGTCGACGGCGAGCTCGAAGTGGTCATCGATGAACGCTGCCTTCCCTCTGGTCTCGAGATCGGACGCCATGGCCGAAGGATCTGAGAAGCAGAAGGATCTAGAACCAGAGCAAAGCCAGTGGAGAGAGACTGGGCAATACAGATTGGGAAAAGGGAGGACGACGAGGATTGACTTTTAATAAGTTGCGATTTTAATGTAAATCCGCCATAATATAATTTTTATTTCCAGTGTCTCCTGTACGACGAATCAAGTCGACCTAAATTGTAGGCTGAGACGGTAATTTCACGATGTAAAATCACTTATCTGAAATAAGAAAATATTTTAAAATAGAAATCTCTTCAAATATACTCTCAGTAAAATCTTTTCGTAAAAGATCTAACTTCCGATTTCCTCTTCCTAACAATTTAAGATCCTTCTTGTTTAGCCAAAAGAAATATTTGTTGTCCTCTTTTGTTTTATGTTTTCCCCTTCAATTTAACCTTTCTCGTCCCATTTAATATTGTAGTGGCTTTTTTGTTATCCAAATAATTAAAAAAAAAAAAGGAGTCTGCTTCTCTTGTTTTTAGAGATTTTTTTCGCACCAAAGGGTCGAAGGCACTTAAATGCATTTTGCAACTCAAATTTATGTTACGTGTATTAAAACATGTCGCATCGCTTGACTATGGAGTTTATATTTATCTATATGTGATATTATTGGTTAAAGTTTTTGGATGTACGTCCACCTAGCTCATCGAATTCCGCATGTCACTCCCTATTTGACTAGTGTATAAGAGGGCTATTCAATATTTTATCATTTATTTATTGTTTATATATATGTGATCTCCTTTTATCAGTTTAAGTTTTTTTATTAGATTTTAATGAAAATGAATGTGGATTATCAAATCGAATAGAAGAGCACATGGAGTAAGATTATTTTTAATTGGACTTTCATTAGACTACCCTCCTCAGTTGTTTCATCTAGCAAGAGGAAAAATACCAATAAAAGTCATAAATTTGTTACATTTGTATCAATTCAGTCATAAACTTTTCAATTGGACTAATTTAATTATAAACATTTTTGTATTAATTCAATCCATCTAATCAATTTTGGCCGGAAAACGCTGACATGAACACTAGCCTTTGACCATCCTCCGTGGTACGGCCAGCATTGACATTGACAATTTATAATAATATTTTAATAAATTTTCAACTTTTTTTACTATAATTTTCTTTTCTTTCTTCTCTTTTTCCCTTTTTTTCATTTTTTCATTTCATTTTTTTTCCTTTCCTATCTCTTCCCTCTGGCGAAGGAGAGCGTGGCTAGAGCACAAAGGACGAAGGACAGGAAGAAAAGAAAAAAAGGAAAATAAAAATAAAAGAATCGAAAATAATTAAAATATTATTTAAAAATATCTACGTCAGCAGCCGGTCTGGTGTCCACATCAACAAAATCAGCCAAAATTAGCTGGAAAGACTAAATCGACTCTATGTCAAAAGATTTAGGACTAAATTGGCACAAATACAATATATTTATAACTTTCCCGACACTTTTCCCACCTTTTTCCATTAGTACTAGTTCAATCCATCTGGCCAATTTTAATTAGAAATTGCTAACATGAACACTAGTTGTCCTACATAGCACCATCAATGCTAAAGTTGACATTTTTTAATATTTTTTTTAAAAATGAAGTTTTAGTTATTTTTACTTTCTTTTTCCTTTCGTTTTGGCCGGTCACCAAATCTAGGAGAGGCTTTGCGGCCGGCAAGGCCACAATGTCCACATAAAAAAAAAAGTTACAAAAATTGTACAACGTCAGCATAGGTGATGCCATGTAGGACAAGCAACATCAATCTCAACAATTTCCAATCAAAATTAGTTAAATGGGCTATATTGACAAATTTTCAAAAGGTTTAAAATTAAATTGACCAAATTAAAAAATTTATAATTAAATTGACACAATTGTAATACATTTAAGACCTTTTTTGGTAATTTTCCCTTTTTCCTCAAGTGTCAAGGATGCAATCATAGCATTTCTTTTATAACTTCTTGTGCAGGCATTGAACTGATAACTCGGAACAAATGCTAATCAAGGATGCAAAACTTAGGACCTCGGTCATCAACCTCTATCTCGGCTAAATGCAAGGAATGAGCAGTGCCACAGAGTTCAAATTTTGGGCCAGGACAACAATGTATCAGCCATGGGATTCACATGGCCTTTTGCAGCTAAAATCAGCCACCTTCGATACTCCTGAACATTCAGCGAACGAACTGAGATGGTACAATGATACGATCTACTGTACCATTCATCTTGGGCGACTAATAAGTTGACAAAAAAATTATGAATAGAACTTATAATTATACCCTTGAAAAAACCTTTTGGGCAACAACATATTGTACATTCATTCGGTTGTTTAGACAATGACTGAGCTGCAATTCTTTTCCTGCCTGTTCTCTCATGAAATCTTTGTATTCAGTAGAACAGGAAAACTGAAGATTCGATGATATAAAACCAGCATCTTACATGCCCCACTAGCTTAATTAGTAGAGTTAAATTACATAACATCTACCTGAAACAGCAAAACAGATTGAAATGAAGAGATTACACAACAAAGAATGCGTTTTATCAACCTTAACCCTATGTAACATATTAAGCATTTACACTTCTGAAACCTAAGCTAATAACTATCTGCGAGGATTAAAGGGTTTTCCTTTACTGAGTGACTGGTAACTCTAGATGCAGCAGCAACAAGAGACTTCTACTGGTGAAAGACAATACTCTCCCAGTATAGGGAGAGAAAAAAAAAGACAATAGACTCTCCCGTTAAATTTAGCATCATGCCACTCCATCATACCCTTTTGACAGTATCGCCATGGACAGCTACAAATCCCTCAGTTGTGAGAGTTGCAACTGCATTCCTCAGCTGGATGTATTAAGGTCACGTGTGAGTTTATTTTTGAAATGGCAGACACTTGCCACAAAAAAAGGAAAAAAGGACAAGAAAGTGGCACTTGATTATAGACAAAGATATTTACATCGCTAAGGTGAACTTCCCCAAGAGAACTCTGTTTCTTGAGCTCATTCAGCAATTGCAGCATATTTTAGCATATACCAAATGTGAGCCATGACATGCAGCACATCTGGCCTCCCGTGTTATTAACTACAATGAGTTGTAAGACAATCTGTTCCATAGAACATACATAGAAAGACCTACCTCCATCAATCGCATAGAGGGTCAACCAAGTTGCATTTTTTCCATTATTATATTACGATTATCCCTTCTCATCCTTTCACTGGCCGAAACTCCGGTAGTGATCAGATCCATGTCGATGGTGCCTAGAAAAAATTAGTTAAAGTTCAGATCTTGCCTGATTACGAGATCCACACACACACTATGTACTGCAGTAAAGAATCACACAGCTAAGGAAATACCTGTTGAATGATCGGTTGCGGACTGCTGCATTGCAACTTCCAGGAGTCGAAATGCTTCCATCACATCTCGCTTTTCAACCTGTGTAAAATCAAGATCTTGATAGTTAAAGTATTTTTAGACCCTAGAAACAAGGTCAAATTGCAGTATGTGGCCTTCACTAACACATTCTGAGAACTGAATCCGAGCTAGAGCTTCACTAAGGCAAATCAAACTCTCAATTTGCCTAGGTGTCGCTGTTATCACCTGTCCAAGCATATGTTATCATCAATGCACCAAAACCCATAAGAGGGAAAAGAATGAATGAGAAACGTGAAACGTGCACCTTCTTACTACTGCCAGGGAAGTTTCCTCTCCTCCTCATCTCAACATAACCCCGTGTCAGCTCTTCAGCAGCTTCATCAGGTAACTGCGGATGAATGTGTTTCCAAGTGTAGCTTACATAGGCAGTTAAAGTAGGGAGTCCAAAGCGTCCTGCTGCACACTCTGCGAGTTGTGAGGATCAAATTAACTGATGTTACAGAGATGTTCCTGATGACTATAAATAAAGATGAGTACTAATTCTATCAGTACCTCAGTATCCTCAAAATGCAGAGCAACAATATGCTTGGCCAGGCGTCTGTCCATTTGCTCATCAGGCTTGTCAAGAATTAAGTATATCAGATCAAACCTGTTCGTCATGAACCAAGTTATGATCATAGTCAGATTAATCTCTGATGTTATGGTGCTTCAATCACTGTAATGACTATGAAATGTTTGGTAAATCATGGATACCTAAGTGACAATTGAGTTCTGTACTTATTACTATACCCCCAAAAAGATGAGATGCGTAGATAATGTAGCACAACTTATCAGACCACAAAAAGGTGTTTCAAAGCAAATATATAGGACAGTGAACTAGGGTCTGTGCATTACCATGAGAAATCTATTTCTCTATGTCGTTCATGAGTGTGCAATAGTGGACATGCTTATTGGCATGCACACATAACTAAATATTTGGACAAGATGATCATAACATGTCAACTCATGCACAACTTTTGTTTATGTTGCATGTGACTTGTGTCCCAATCAGGTCCATAAACAACATACAGGTTTATCATATTCAAGTAAGACCAGAACAAGAGAGTAGAAGCATTCAAACCAAAAGCAGAATGTTCACACAGCACTCTGCATATCAGCATCAATCAACACATCAGCCAATAATGCTATTCTAGCATGTATCAGCAATCAGGTCCATGAACACCCAACTTTGTGGGGGTAAACTCAGCAGTTGACACACACACACACAGATGTATACAGGAAAGCAGAACAGTTACTCGACCTGGATAACAAGGTAGGCGGAAAGTGTTTATTGTCAATAATGGATAAACGGGGATTATAGTGTGAGCCACTCGGATTTGCACAAGCTAATACCGACGTCCTGGCATTAAGTGATGCAATGATTCCTGCTTTTGCTATCGAAACTGTTTGTTGTTCCATCACCTAAAAGGGGAAAGTAAAAGTTTGGAAATAAGTCACAAGAAATCCAGGAACTCAATTAACATGACTATCTAAAAAGTAACATTAACTTTTCGTTATCTGGTGCTTAGTGGTCCGATTTCCTCATGCACTAAACAACCATGGAACATTTTGGGAATATGACCAAAGAAAGCGACATGAAGATTTAAAAACGGAGAATTATGTAGAGCCATACAATCCTCTCCTCTCCTCTGTTGTCTACATAGTTAGGAATGAACTTCACAAACCTCGTGTAGCATACTCCTTGTGCTGTCAGACATTTTATCAAATTCTTCTATGCAGCAAATGCCTTTGTCACTCAAAACAAGGGCTCCACTCTCAAGGACCTGCAAAGATCTTTTGTATGTTAGAATCTACTCCACTTTACATTTTTCTAATAAAGAAACTTGCAAGGAAAAGAAAAGAAAGGTAACATACAGTTTCCCCTGTTTCAGGATCCTTGGTAACATATGCAGTTAATCCAACAGCAGAGCTCCCTCTTCCACTGGTGTAAATACCACGGGGAGAGAGCTTATGTATGTATTGAAGGAGCTGTGATTTGCTGGTTCCAGGATCACCAACAAGAAGTATATTGATGTCCCCACGGAAGGTAGCACCAGATGCTAACTTCAATGCATTCCCAGCAAAAAGCTACTAGATGGAAATCAATTTGACAACAGTCATTTAACAGAAAGGACTTCATTTATCTCAATATTTTATTAGTCATCCACAAGAGGACTAAATATTGCGTTACCTGGCAGAGCAGACCCTTCTTAACATCCTCGAGCTCCCAAATATTCAGTGCCATGGACCTCGTTAGTCTATCATATATGTCTGTTTGTTTAGATAGATCTTTTAATTGCTCCACCTACATTATCATGCAAGGAAGTCTTACGAATAGCAGTAAAGGCAAATACTCTGTCATCCAAAGGGGAAAAGAAAAACCGGTATACCATCTGTTCATCAAATGTGACATCTTCAGTTCTATTAAAACCGTTTTCAACTTCCATTGGGTCATCTGCTTGCATTCTTGAATTGTTGGTCTCCTTTATATGAAGACAATCGCTATAAGTCTGCATTAGATATAATGAGATCACACTGTTAGACTATTCATTCTAAAAGGGACAGATGGGTAGCCTCAGTGACAGAATTGGGGAGTAAGGAATCCACCTTGAACAATGATTTGACAGTTCTCTGTGTTGGTGTAACTCTAACACTCATTGCCCTGTAAATTCCAGTAACCTGTTGAAATAAAGAAGTGTCAATTGACCACAAAAGAGAGAGACCTCCATGTTCTTCAGGCGTAGTATGACATTTACCTCAACTCTATCACCTGGCTTTCCTGAATCTACCAACTTATCATGCATTAGCAAGCCAACTGTATGTGGTGTTCCTCCTTCAGGTATTTCATCTGGTGTCTCCTGGAGCCTCACAATCTGCTAATCTGTAAAGCTGGTTTATTGCAAGAATAGACATCAGCTATAGTCACAACAAACTTCAAAATATATTCACTGAAAGCACCAGCCAAATATTTAAAAAACCAGCACTGCCTTTCTACCATAATCCATTTCGTTGTCTACTGGCATTTCCAAATAATTGGTACCCACATTTTAATTCCCTCATCCTTTCAAGTTTCTGACACTCGACAAGAATCGTTGAGGGCTTTCCTGATCTATCCTGATGTTAGCTTTTCAATAACAAACATGAAGGCTTAGACTTCCTACATTAGCCTCGGTGAGCCAATGTACAGCATATTAAAACTTTGAAAAAGCTTTCGGAGCATGAAGTGTGAACATTTCTACTGCTAAGACAAGGTCCGAGATGACCATCTTGGAATCACTGAAGACTAAAGTTTGTTTGCTTGTAAAGAGGATTAGCTTCCAGATTGCATATAAATCATTGACATCCATAAGGAAGCCACTTCCGTATCTTAGCAAGTGATGGTGCAAAAAGAGGATGCAGTTTACATTTCACAGCAGAAGAAGAAATGATTAAGCATCACTCAATAAATAGCTTAACAAAGCTCCTGACCAGGTTTGGAAAATCAAATCAGAGGGGTAAACTACCTGCGCCGATTGTGAACTAAAGTCATGGAATTCTTGGTAGCACATTCCTCCTTCATACATCTCTTAGGTTCGCTGATTCTTCCTGAGAAAAATGAACTGTTAAAAAATGAAAACCAAGTCATTCTTCTTGACAAGCTTATAGCACTTACCTCTTTCAACACGAACAGGATCAGAATAATATCCACAGATAAGGCATCTAAAGACAGCTTCCCTTATCTCAGGGATTACTGAACTGCACCGGATTATCATTCCTTTAAGGGACACCATCTTCTCAATATCTAGTCAACACAAGAGACATCATCAGTTACAGACAAAAACAATTAAAGCTCAACAATTTCATTCAGAGAAACAATTGAAATGATTACTTCCCATATAAATACCAATTTCACATTAGAAGTAGCAAATGCATACACAATAAACCAACCATACATTCTTAATGAACTACTTGCAATGTACATTGTCTTTGAGTCACTGTCGGAAGCTTCACATTTTAGTAACCGGTATATCCTATTCCACTACTGGCGCAAGTCTCAAGTCTTTTACTATCTTTAACCTTAAAGTTAAAGTGAGCGCTCTGATTTTCTCTAAAAGTTACTGTAATTGTTCTAACAAGCCTCCACCATATTGACCGACCTTCATCTTAAGTAGCGGATTTGCCAAAAAAAATTAAAGGCGAACGATACTCAGGACAGCATTTCATTGAAACAATCAACATTGATCGATCCTTGGAGAACATTTTGTAGGAAAAGGAAGGTAACGACCTGAAGGATTAAGATTTCTCATACAGGTGGACGTCCTGAGATTAAAAATCCTTGCTTGTATGTGCTTTTCAAACAGCGGGTTGCGCATGCTCGCCATGTCCATCAAAACAATCTCGAAAATGGCCAGCACCTCAAGGTGGATATCTCGCCATCTTATTATACAAATCCTGATCATAGTTGTAAATATCCTGAGCATCGATATCGATCCACTCCCTCTCGATTTCAAAGACCCTATCCAATTCCCTCGTGTATACCCGTCGCCACATTCCGAGGACGGCGGGGCGTCATCCGTCGACGAGGGAGTCGACGCCGCAAAGGGCCTCCCATTGGCGCCGCCGGACGCCTGATGATGCGTTCGGGAAGGGGTTGGGGTCGTCTCCGACGTGGCGGCGAAGCGCGACCGGTGCGCCGGCGGAGTAGTGGCTAAGCTGAGGGAGTGGAGGATCCGCCGCGCAGCTGCCGCCGCCCCCGTGCCCCAGGCCGCGATGTTGTCGGGAGAGGAGAGCGTGTTGCCGATGGGGCTGGAGAAGGAATCGTCTGGGGAGGAAGGACCTGAAAATGAAAGAAGTAGCACAGCATGACCGAATCGTCCATTTCGAGAGACGCAAACCAGTACTCAGCACACAGAGAGAGTACCTGTGTCGGAGGCCATTGAAGGAGAGAGAGAGGGAGGGAGAGATTTGGGTTCAGGCTGTAGAGACTGAGCGGAGACGATGAAGCGCAGGGAGAAACGGAGAGAGAGTTTTGGGGGGAGAGTTTGATCGATCTTTTTGGTGGGAAAGATGAGGAGGATTCGCGCCACTGGGAGGGAGAGTGTGTTCTAGGGCCCAAGAACTGTTGTCGAGATAATCATGGGCCTATTTAAGCCCGGCCCGGTATGGCCCGTTCACAATGGCCCAAATACAATTTTGGGCTGACCTGGACATTGCCCTACAGTGACTTTGCCCGTTCCGGCCCACTGGAGCCCAATTAGGTTCGCCCAGCCCGTATGATCGCATTTCGTTTTTAGTGATGGGCGGGGTTGGACGATATCTTACGCCCGAGTCGATGATCCAGCTTCGACTCCCGCCCATATTGCCCACTCTGGTCATCTTTGCACTTCATTAAAAGTACACAGGTGGTCGGGCCTGCGGAACGCAGAGGCTCCTCATCTATTTTTTTTTCCATTAGGACTTTTGATTATTCGGCTTCCAACGTCTTAAATAGCCTAATTCCTTGAAACACTTCCAACTTTAAGTTCAGTCTCAATTCTGTTCTCGAACTTTTTTTTTATCTTAGAAAAAACCCCAAACTTTATATTCAGTCCCAAATCTGTCCCGTACTTTGTTTTGTCTAAAATAAATACCAACTTTCGATTCATTCTCAAATTTACCTCCATTGTCCAGTTTCGGTTTGACATGGCATTTATACATCAATAACAAATCCACATCAACAAAGTGACATGGAATTTGAACGGAAAAAAAATTGACATAGAAAATTATCTCCAAAATAAAATTCTAAGATATGAAAATTACGGATGACTTATGATGATTTTTGGATAGATGGCTAATAGGGACAGAGTTGGGATTATAATAAAATTGGTGATTTTTCTTTTATACAAAAAAAAAAAGTTTGGTGTAGATTTTGGACTAAACCTTAAGTTTGGGGTTTGTTTTGAGATAAAGAAAAGTTCAATGCAGTTTTGGGACTGGACCTAAAGTTTATGCTTTTTTTTAAGACAAAAATAAGTTCGAGACAGAATTCGGATTGAACCTAAAGTTATGGTTTTTTTTTAGGGAATTAGACCCATCCTAAATAAAAAATAGAAGAAAACTTCAAAGACAAAGTTATTGAATAGTTAGATATTTTTTTATTTTGTCATCTAACTCAATTGCTTTGTTTGCATCAATAACAGCGAATGTCAAGATGGCTAGCGACCGATCAGAGGTGATGTAATATAGTGCCATGTTATTCTCTACAAAGCCACCCTCTCTAAACAAATATAAGTGAGGCATTTTTATCGGAATGTGTTCAATATGGTAAACGAGCGAGATCTTACCAAGTGGCAATCTTATCATAGAAAGATCGATGAATAGTGTGTCCCACGTGTCACGAGGACATGGGTGACTGCACATTTGAGAGTTGGAATAATCCAAAATCCTACCATTAATGAGCAGTTATCAATATCTAGGCTGTTGAGTCACAAATACACATCTAATATTTTTATGGGCTCGAGTCATTGTCAGTGAATTCAATAAATCAAAATGATGAATGATATATCTTTCTTCGTAATATTTAAATATTATGTAATGACAAATTTGTACATCTACATTTTTATGGGATCCTTTAAATTTGAAAGTTTGCCCTATATAAAAGAAAAGTTTGCAAAATTGTCATGAACGTGGCCCCTGACGATTTAGAAGTAAATCAAAGCACTCACAACATTAACAAGACGGTGAGGTTTTCATTAGAAGATGTAGGCATATTAATAATGACAATGATAATAATAATCGTAATTGAAAAGATCACTCAACATCCTGGTCAATAGACTAATCATGAACACTAGGAGAGCATAGACGAGGTATGGAGTTCTCATAATTGATGCAATTGAGCACCTTGCTCCAATTACGGACATTAATCGTCTCCTTTTTTAAACGAATTCTTCCCCAGAATAAAGTGCTGAAATTGATTGAATATCATTTAGTTTAATCGGTTGTTATGATTTAGGAAAATAATAAACAAAATGATCGAGCAAATGACAATAAAGTGGAAGCACATTAATTAGAATTGTCAATCTCCATAAATTTGGGAATTTGAATATAGAAATGGAGCTTTGTCAAGAAGGAGGTATTAGAATCAAAAGCCACTAAAAAAAAAGCAATTAGAGAAAATAAAAAATAATAACATTATTTTATTGTAAAGTTAGGCAGCTCGATTGTAGAAATTTCATGGTGGGAACAAAATGAACAATGCAAATTTTGGGCAAGCTTCCTGTAAAAGAATGATGGATGATGATAATTCACAAAGTAACGATCAATGTGAAAAAACCAAAAAGTCTTTGAGCACTAGAATATTTCATGAATTTAGTACAAATATTAAATTCAATCTAGATTACCAAATTTGACGAGATTAATCATTTTAAAATTTTAATAGTCTAAATTCAATTTAGTATATATGTTACCCTCGTATGATAATTTTTCCTGTTATACGATGCCATCCCCTGCTTCCGTCTTGACTCGAGTCGAGGCTCGACTTACAGAACCAGAGAGATGCACGAATTATACACGAGTCGAAATATGAGAAGATCTTCGGATTCTTCTCCTCATGCAGAAGATGGATAGCTCACTCTTGAGTTGCTTCATGGTATCTATCGTCGGAAATCTTCCGTGCAATGATCGAAGCACCTTCCACATCGTATCTTGATCCCGAAGAACATCAATCTCGTGGCTATTTATTTGTAAAATCATCGCTCTCAGCTCTTCAACATTCATAGTTCGTATAGCTAGAGAAAGAAACATGTCACGCCGGACCCTAAATGCAGTCTTCAGTGAAAACCCATCATCACGTTTCAGAGATATTTGCTCCCGGATGTTGGTTTTTTGCAACTCACGGTCTCTTAGAGATGGTATATGCGTTCACAGCCCAGTTATCAAGTTGGGTTTCGAGGATGATCTGTACTTGAACAACAACCTCTTGTGCCTTTATTCGAAATGTCGTGGTCTTGAGCAAGCACGCCAGTTTTTTGACGAAATGCCACACAGGGACGTGGTGTCTTGGACGGGGCTTTTGTCTGCTTATGTTAAAAGTGGGAATCATGAGAAAGCCCTGCAGTTTTTTTATTCAATGCTGATGTTGGGGCAGACTCCGAACGAGTTTACTCTTTCGAGTGTTTTGCGGTCGTGTTCCGCACTAGAAGAATTCGACCACGGATCTAGTATCCACGCTTATATTGTAAAGAAGGGGATGGAGTCTAATATAATCCTCGGTAGTAATTTGATTGATCTATACTCCAAATGTGGTTATAGAGAGGAAGCCTGTAATATACTTATGCATATGGAGAATAGTGATGCAATTGCTTGGACAACAATGATATCGTCGTTCCTTGAAGACCGGAAATGGAACTTGGCATTACATCTATACCTCCGGATGGTTGAGGCCAAGGTTCCTCCAAATGAGTTCACGTTTGTTAAGCTTCTTGCTGCCTCGAGCTTTCTTGCTTTGAAATATGGAATGCTTATTCATGCCCACTTGATAATGTGGGGAATTCAGTTGAATTTGATATTGAAGACAGCTTTAGTGGACATGTACTCAAGATTTCACAAGATGGAAGATGCCATCAAGGTCTTCTCTCTAACGCCAGATTGTGATGTATTCTTATGGACTACAATAATTTCTGGATTTGTGCAGAGTTCAAAAGTCAGGGAGGCCATCAAGGCATTTCTTCTGATGGAAGTATATGGGGTTACAGCAAATAATTTTACGTACTCGAGCCTCTTGACCGGTTGCTCATCAATTCCGTCACTGGAACTGGGACAACAGCTCCACTCAAGGGTAATCTTGGTTGGCCTGGATGAAGATGTATCTGCTGGAAACGCACTTATGGATATGTATATGAAATGCTCATGCACAGTGGAACATGCCTTTCAAGTATTTAGATGCATATGCGCACCAAATGTCATCTCTTGGACCACCTTGATTGCCGGTGTTGCTGCACATAACTATATAAGGGAATCTTTCCAGTTCTTCCTAGAAATGCGAGAAGCTGGAGTTGAGCCAAATTCCTTCACTCTCTCTAGCATTCTCAGGGCTTGTGGTACGACAGAATATCCTACTCATGCTATGCAGCTCCATGGGTTTATAGTCAAAATTAAGGCAGACCATGACATAACTGTTGGCAATGCACTTGTTGATGCTTATGCTGGACTGGAATTATTTGACGATGCATGGGGTGTTGTAAGCACGATGGACCGCAGAGATACCATCACATACACAACTTTGGCTACAAGAATGAATCATGCAGGTCATCATGGTATGGCATTGAAAGTGATTAGATATATGGTAAATGAAGATGTCATGATGGATGAATTTAGTCTGGCATGTTTCTTGTCTGCATCAGCAGGGATGAATGAAATGATTTCTGGGGGGCAACTTCACTGTTACTCTGTAAAATCAGGCCTTGGCAGATGGATTTCAGTCGCAAATGCCCTAATTGATTTGTATGCAAAATGTCAGTGTATGAAAGATGCAAACAAAGCTTTTGAAGAAATGCCTGAACCAAATACTGTGTCCTGGAATGGGTTGATCTGTGGATTGGTATCGACGGGGAATATTTCTCCTGCTCTCTCCATGTTTGAAGATATGAGGTTGTCAGGAGTCAAGCCCGATTCTGTGACACTCTTGTTAGTGCTTTCTGCTTGCAGTCGCGGGGGTTTGGTTGATCTTGGTCTAGAGTATTTTCATTCTGTTAAAGAAGCATATGAAATAGCACCAGAATTGTATCACTATAATTGTCTGGTCAATCTTCTAGGCCAAGCAGGACGTCTAGACGAAGCCAGAGATATGATCGAGAACATGCCCTTGAAACAAAATGCAATGGTCTATAAAACGTTGCTCAGTGCCTGTAGATTACATAAGAATGTACCTTTGGGTGAAGAGATGGCAAGAAAAGGAATGGAGCTTGACCCATTTGATCCTACATTCTATCTTTTACTCGCAAAGCTGTATGATGCTTCTGGCAGATCTGATCTAGGTGACGGGACTCGCCAAATGATGGGAGATTTGGATTTGAGGAGTTTCCCTCGGCTGAATCAACATGTCTCTTCTGCTGGAGATAGGTTCAATATGCAGATGTAATATCTATCGAAGTTCATCAGGTTGGATCTTGCCTCCTGGATGATATATATGTAAGGATCATTGCGAGTTTTGTGAGATTAAGCCACCGCCTGTTGCAGAGCTCAGAGATCTCACTTCTGTTAGCGACTCAATTGTTTGACTGGTCAGTCTAGTGAGAATATGGGCAATGTGACCTCAAGGTCCTCAAGAGATGGAGTGCATCACGAAAGCCTCATCTGTGGCAATGAGAAGCGGTGACGAAATTTTTAATCACCTCAAGCTTCTGTCATGTCCGAAAATCTAACCATACAGTACTAATCACTTGGTCATTTCATGGTTCGTCAAATGTTGCGAGGCAGAGCAATTTTTCCCTAAGCCTCCCAACCATCTTAAATTCAACCATAAACATAATTTTGTGCAGTTATGCAGGGCCATTACAAATGCAGAAATTGTTCGGGCCTAGCACGGAGCGTCGTAGCTGAGATCTCACTCCAACAGTCAATGATGCACACGTGGGCAAGGGACTAGGGAGTTTCAACCTCTAGACTGTTGATTCCCAAATATTATGACTTACGGTATTTACCAACGAGTGATGGAACATTATCTTACTGGATGTGGAATTCTCTCGGAAGATAATGCAAAGAAGGTTCCCATTACACCTGCCATACATTTTCTCTCATCAATTAGACTTAATTTCTTTCTCATGTAATGAGTGAAGATGCAATCTGATTCTTGCCACATAGAAAGACTGTGACAGGCTCATTGACAACCTTTGCCGCAATCAAAGAACAAAATATATTCTTGCTAGTGGAGAGACAGTTCCTTTCTGTCACACATGTAGTTTCTCCAAGAAAATGAGGAACACATTACGAAAATATCATTTTTCATTGAGTATAAAACAAAGCTTAAATCCCTCCCATGGCACAGAAGTCAATCGAAAAACCTAGAGATTACATGCTGAATGCTTCAAAATGAGTCCCACAATGGGAACTAGTGCATCTAGAAGAAGGGCTTATTACAGAATCACAAAACAAAGAGAATATGGAAATCACATTCAGCCTTTGCAACTCAGTCAGACATCAAGTGCCAGCGGCGCATCATGCCTTCGATTGAGATTCGCCAGAGGTCACTTCAGGCTTACTTTCCTTCTGGCCTTTGCTAACAGCCTCCAGCGTCTTGTAGAACTCCTCCGGCAGTGGCCCTGGTCGATGTTGGGGGACATGCTTCGGAATAGGAGCGTCATTCTCAATAACCTCACACTTATAGTCATCAGGGACACCCCATGGAGCCCATTCTGCAAAATGACAACGTGCACGATAAGTACTCTTTTTGCACAAATGATCTCTTCCCAACATTCTTCATCTTAGACATCAGGAACAACATCAGCAGAATGTGAAACTGAATTATTAGTTTGGTTATACACTAAACAGTAACTAACAACCCAAGACTTTTGAAATTTCAACTCTCCTGAAGAGATATTAAGAACTTAATAGACTCGATGAAGATAATGGCAGTTTAATTCAGCAAACTTCCATGCTAAGATTCATTGCAATACGCCATCTCTAGATTTGCTACTTCCTGCGAAACTAAAGTCAAGATGCCTTGCAACCGATACAACAAAGTACTCACAACCAGGGGGTTAATCAAGTCGAAAGAGCAAAGTGAGAACTTCCTTCAAGGCTCATCCAACAAGCAGCCTATGCGAAATAACCCTAGTGCAATGGCCCTCTTACATCGGAAGCAAAAGCCTACACTAAAGCGTTCACTGGCACGTGGTTTGCCAAATGTATGACTTAAAACAACAGACACGGATGGATATAACGATCTCGCCCAGTGACACATACTTCCCTCTGAACAATAAGTAATGCAGATCTCGAGGGAGGTGGAACTGTCGGAGTCTTCAGGTCCGTAAAGCCCGACACTTCATTGGACGCTTTCAATCAGCAATTTCCATGACAGTCATTCTCATTTGCTCCAGATTCATCAGAAAGAATTCATCGTTGTCTCACGAGCGCTAAATAAATCGATAACATACCGCTCTAACGATCAATTGCGAAACCTAGTAGCGCAATTCTAAAGATTATGGGTGATTTAAATGAGCATATACAGAAACATGTAAATCACTGACACAAAACCTCTTCAACAACGCAAACCAATTGACCCTCATCCATCCATCGAAACATCACTGCACCACCAGAACCAATCGAGAAAACACAATGCAGCAAGCAATCAAAAGCAGTTTTCGAATTAACGGACCGATCATTTTGGAGATGAGAGTGAGCTCGTCACGCGCCTCCTCGATGAGCTCCTCCACCTGGCCGCACTTCAGCTCCTTCTCGATCGCCTCCCAGTCCTCCACCTCCTGGCACACCTTCAACCGGATCCTCGTGAAGCACTCCACCGCCTTCCGGTAATTTTCGTCCTCGGGGACTGCCTGGATCTCCTTTAGGGTTTTGCCGTAGAGCTCGATCAGCACCTCCCTCGCGTTCGGGACCACGTCCAGCCCCACGATCCCCGTCGTCTGCTTCACCTTGGCCATCAGTGGCCGTCCGATCGCTCGCAAAAACATCTCTGTCGCCGGTGGCTTCGCAGGGCACTGGATCGATCACTCTCTCTCCCTGCAGTTAGTTTGAGCTACAGAAGAAATGGAGGAACGCACTGAAACTGCGACCGTGAAGTGGATTCTTGGGTTCTGTTTGGTAGGGCCCAAGTTCGATGTAAATGGGCCCACAACAAATGCGCGGGCTTTATATGGGCCTTGGCGTCTAGTCTCTTGCCAATCGATTAATGAATATGCTATCTTTTTTATATGGTAATTAGCGAGTTTGAATTATCTAGCTTAAGTAAAAAAAATCATCTTCTTGAACAAAAAGGATTCTTTTCATGCCGGGTAATAATTCCGTGTACACCACGTGGCAAGGATGCGACAAAATATCTACAAAAACCGATGTTTGACTCGGGCTTTCGGCATAAATCACGTGTCCGGCATGATTTAATGTCACCGACCGAGACTCAACGGAACTCCTCTTTTTCCTTGAAACTTCCACCCGGTCGAGTATAAGATCTACTCGACAACGAGTCTTGCTTCCTCGGGGCAGAGGAGGCGGAAGGAGAGTCTTAGCTACCTGCTTGTAGTCACTCAAAGAAATCCATGGTTAGAGCATAGCGAGATTGCCTCCGACAGTGAATGAAATTGTCGTGTGAAGGCGACAAAAAAGTGTCAAGGCAAGTAGTTTCGATTGACAGAGCTATGCCCATTTAAGGTTCGCTGATCAAATCACGTCTCACGTTTTAAGCTTGCAAACAAGGCCTTTCATGGAAATTCTCAGCAAGAACTCATGAGAAAAGTGGTTGCTAATCTTTTCTTCTCCATGTCATTTTGCTAAATCCAATCTTGCCCGTCTCAATTCAGACAAATTTGAGCACGCACGATCGAGCTCATGGGTCAACCGGAACCCATGTTTCGCCCCCAACATGTGAGATCACAAAATCGGTCCAAGATTGACCCAGCTCCGGCACTCCGAGAAAGGTACGTTCAATGTTATAGAGCATAGCCTTGCACGTCTTTTTGTGCATGATCGATGGTTCTCAGGCTTCATCACATATAATTGCTTTAATGTATATATTATATGAATCGAGCCAATTTAAATATTAATTTCCACGGACATGATGGATTGTTCCCCATTATTTTCTTCTCGTATATAGTCGTGTATTAATTATGTTACTTGAAAGCAACATCGATGCCGCCCATCTATTTTTTTTATCATTAAAATAAAATCCTCACGTTGCCGTACGGCCCAATAAATAAAGACAAGATATATAATATTTATTTATATATATGGAGATTTGTTGTCATTATGTAGGAGGAAATTTTTTTTGGATTTGTTTCGCTGGATAAATCCAAATATGGACCAAAGCTTTTGAGGTCCTTTTAGATGAAATTATCCAAAAATAAATAAAAATTTAAAAATGTCACACATTATTAATTTTTTTTTAAAGTTTTGTGGGTCATTGATTCTCTGTTAGTAGCAACAATTCCAAGCTTGCGAAGTTAAAAAGAATAGATCGACCCAAAAAAAAAACACTTAAAAAGAATAGAGACAAAATCTCAAAGGAAAGCAAAAGGCATTAATCGAATTCCTTACAAAAGATAAGTTAAATCATCAACTCGCATTTGCCAATTTCCATCATGAGATTCCATACAACCTACGCATGTTTCGAGGATGCTCTCTTTGATATGAACAGCCCCAATTAATTATAGAAGCCCATCATTATTGCCATCGTTAACAATGATTATTCTAATAGCAATTACGGAGATACACTTTTTTTATATCATTTCCCCTCTGTTCAGACCTGATGAGGAGATAAGCATAAAGAAATGGATGAATAAAATAGGTTTGACCAGCTATCACAACTAAGAATAAGAAATATTTGACCAGAGAAAATTAGATAAATGAAAAAAAATAAAAATGGGCCATTAGTGTGTGGGTGTGAAAAGACAAAATGGGATCTTGCGTTTGTCTCGTGATAAAGGCGACTGGAGCGGAGCCGGTCACGCTCTTCAGCCTCCCTTACAGGGAACCGACAACTGTCATGCACCCACTTGCCTCTCCCACTCTATATATCCACTTTAATTTTCTTTTTACGAAATATGCATTCGATTTTCTTTAATTTGCTTTATTACTTCAATATCTCCACCTTCAGCTCCAGTTGACCCTATATGATTATGAATCCCTCATGTTCTACATGGAGCGATGGTGCATTTTAAAACTTATCGAGATGGGAATAATAAAAGTAACCTAGAATGATCATAAGCAATCATGCGTTGATGGATTAGGATTAACTTTATTTGCATCATTCACTGACTGAATATTTGCAAACGAAGACATAAGTGTGTTAAAAAGCACGAACATACGTAAGTTTGTGATCTTGGTAAAATAAATAAATAAAGGCGCAATATCTTATCAAAGCGAGTTTCTTTGTAGTTTTACATGTCGTGGATCGATTGATTCTTCAGTACACGTTGGATCGGCGATTCGATGTGCATATGAGAAATGTATGACGTTGGTATTATGCAGAGGAAGGAATCGAATCAGCTGAAACACAAAAGAAGAAGCCGGTGGCATCACGGCAAAAAGGGGCCAAGGCAGGGGAACGGTCGTGACGAAAGAGAGCACAAGATGAACACGACAAGCCCACCAACGAAGCATCAAGAAGAAATGGACAGATGGTAGAAGAGAGAGAGAGAGAGAGGGGTTGGAAGCTGCCAAACTCAAGTTCACTTTGATATTCCACGCGCTGGAGATGATGCACGCCTAGAATTGTTTCTGTACATACAAAACTGAAGGCAAGACTCGAAGACGAAAAAATTTTAAAAAAGAAAAAAAAAAAGACAGGTGAAAAAAAAAGTGAGAGAGAGAAAACTGAAAAGTTAAAAGGAAGAGAGAGAACCAAGGTGATGGTGGCGGACGGAAGAGAGATTCTTCCTATCTAATCCGTCTCTATACCTAGTTGGAGGTGGACGAAGATACATCAAGAAAAAAAAAAGAGAGAAAGCTTTCATGTACGAAACGATCCAACTCTATATGTATATATATCCACGTCATGCCATCAACTTTTTTCCGGCGGGTCAAGGGCCCCCGCCAGAGCCGGCAGCGGCGGAGCTGAACCGGGTAAAATCCGCCCGGTGCGGACCCGACGAGAAGTTGTCTGCGGAAGCCGGGCTCTGGCCGAGCTCTCGGAACCCCATGAAGATCTCTTCGCTCATGGCCGTCACGTTGGGAATCAGCAGGTCGTCCTCATCTTCGTCCTCGCGGTCGTTGTCTTTGTCGTCTCCGGCCAAGCCCTCGCTCTCCTTGTCCATGCCCAGGTCCTCGCTCATCAGGAGAGCGCAGTGATGCGCCACCTCCTCGTCGATCGGAGCCGTCAGGGGGGTCGTCGGGGAGAGGGTGGCAGTGGAGGACGAGCACGGGGCGGCGGGAGCGGAATGGGCCGGGCCGATCGGGTCCCGTTTCTGGAGGGGGGAGGTGGAGGTGTTGAACTTGTTGCGGGTGCTGCCGGCGAGGGAGTTGCGGTGGGTGGGACGGGGGTGGGTGTGGTCGCCGGTGTAGGTGATGATGAAGATGTTCGGGTCGGTGTTGCTCCGCTCCACTTGCTTCCTCGCCGAACAACCTTTGGAGCTACTGCATCTGTAGTAGTTCCTGTTGATTATTTTCATCCAAAATCAAGAAAAGGAATGAATGAGACGGCGACTGATGAGTTAAGCGAACTCAACCAAAAGAGAGAAAGTTCATGGAATCGTTGTGGACCTCGGGAATGGAGAGCCTTTGATGGGTTTTTGACCGTATTTACGCCAAGCCCACGGATCGGACGACAGATTCTCCGCCGTCACATGGCAAACCGACTTCTTCTGCTGGCTCTTCCTGCCACAGGCAAAAAAAAACACAAAAGAAAAAGGAAATTAAAAAATCTCTTCTTATGATTCGGTGAAGCTGTTTGGCGATACGTGAAAGCTGTTACCTTTTTCTGGATTTTTGTGTCTGAGCCCGCATGGCAGGTAGAGGGAACGTAGAAGAAACAGGCCGAGCGGGAAGCACTTTCCGGTCAAAGCCCTGGCGTTGCAGCTGCGGCTGCGGCTGCGGCGGAGGAGCTTGGAGGGCACCAATGGCGGGTGCCGATGAAGCGCGGTTGAAGCGAGGGACGACGGCGGCGTTCGGCGAAACCGGCGCGCGGAAGCCATTGGCGGGTGCGAAATCGGAAGCGAGCGAGAGGGGACGGTCGATGTTAGGGTAAAAGGGTCTGCACAATTCTTGGAGCTCATCGAGAGCTCCATTTCTGGGCTCGACAAGATTCGGGAAGCCAAACGGGTCGTTGTCTTCCTCCTCGAAAGTCAACGAGGCCAAGCAAGCCAGCGGGTTCTCGTTTTCCGGGGCCGCGGCGGCAGAGGAGCAGCTCCTGACCAGGGCGCTCAGATCCCAGTCTTCGGCCATTGAGCGCAAAACAAATGACTGACCTCGAGACAGGCCAACCTCTGAACTTGGGTTCCCCTTTCTGGGTGCAATGCTTCTTCTCGGGTTCATGCAATTGGGCGATTGGAATAGTGGGGGAGGGAGAGAGAGAGAGGACGGCGCTGACTTTTGGGTGGTGAGAGAAAATAAAATTGAAAACAGGAAACGAAACAATGGAGGGTAGAGAGAGAGAGAGAGAGAGAGAACAAGTGATGGACGGGGGAAAAGGTAGAGCACTGACTGGGTAAAATTGTTAATTTATTTATACACAAGTGAAAGGACACGGAAAGTGAGAGAGGGGAAGAGGAGGAGCAGGAGGGGTGTTTTCGCCTTTTCCCTTTTCTGGTGGGGGTCCACTTGGAGGTGTGAGGTGTGAGGTTTGGTGTTTGTGTTGTGTCCAAAAGTGGCTTTTACATTGACTTTGCGAAAATGTCAAAATGGGGACCATGCAAATTGCCAAGTGTGGGAAATGGAAGGCTCCGATGCTTTCTCCTCCGAAAGCCCCATAAAAAGAAAAAAAGAAAAAAAGAAAAACAGAGAAAAGATGCTCTCGTCTCTGTCTTGGCAGAAGAATCCCTTGCGACTCTCCGATTCTGTGAGTCGAGCTCTCATTGGAACACTTATTTCTCTCTCTCCCCGAGCTCGGGAAAGTTCGGGGGGCAAAGAAAAGAGAAGGGTATCCTCTGCGCCGCCGCGCGAGTGCACTCTCCGACTTGGACGATTCTCTATAAGCAACAAGAAAGTTCATTGAGATTAGCAAACTTCGAGGTCGCAAAACAACCTGCAAACTCTATGAATTACTTCGAAAGTGACTAAAAATCTCTATTACAAGCCCCGATGTGAAATTCATTTGCACTTTTACCGCGCGAACTCGATATATTCATGATCCGAGCTTTCTTTTTCTTTTTTTTGTCGAAACATGATCCGAGCGGAAAGAAGTACTCTTGATCTATTAAAACAGGAGCACATTGCGGGCTGTCGCTTCGCCTGCTGTGTTCGCCTTCTACACACGCGCGAGTGGCCTTGTAAGGACGCAGATTAAGATGGGCCCAAAACTTCATTAATCCCTGTCTCGATCGATTCTAAAGACGGTGTTTGGCCACGCTACAAAGAGGATGGGGGCGCGTGACCAAGATGCGCACGGGGGGCCGGTCAAATTCGTCGCTGCGTTTCGGCAAATCCGTAGTTCAAGCGCGTTCGATTGAATTCGATCGCATCTTTTCTAATGAACGGCTCCAACTCGTTTTCCAATGGACAGTAAAGTGCGTTTGGTAACGTTTTTGCCTTCGAGAATAATTTCAGAAATAATTTTTTCTATTTCTATTCTAAAAAACAGTTTATAAGCAAAAGAACGAGTCTATTCTCGAAATAGGAAAAGAACAAAAATGCGTTTGGTACGATCCTAAAAATTTCCATTCTCAAATTTTTTTATTTAATTATAAAAAATGTCAATGGAGACGGCGGTGGAAGACGGTAGTGGGGGTCGGCGTCAGGCAGTAGTGGTAGCTGACGGTGGTGGTAGTGGTGATAGCCGGAGGTGGTGGCGGTGGTGGGCGACGGTTGCGGCGGGTAGCCGGCAATGGCGATGGGCGGTGGCAAGTAGTGGACACGTGGGCAGCGGTGGAAAGAGTGGCAAGAAAGAGTGAGAATAAAAGAAAGAAATTGATTTTTTTTTTGTTCCCGGAAACAGGAAGCAACTTTTTTTTGCTTCTTGTTTTCGTTCTCGGGAACATAAATAGTTTTCGGGAACAAAAAGTTACCAAATAGGTTTTTGTTCCGAATCTGTTCCCAAGAACAGAAAAACAGAAACGTTACCGAACAAAGCCTAAAAGCGTCGTTTCCGATTTGGCCCTTTCGATCCCGAGCACTACATGTTTAATTATATACGTAGACATACTACTTGTGTCGACATGATGCAAGACAACGCCTTGACATGTTTTTAAGTGCATCAATGCACGTTTAAGTATGTTATGACGCGCTTATGAAAAATGTTTATATCCAATGCATGTTACAGCATTGTGTCGTCTGGCCTCTTTGATAATTGCATCGTGTTTGCATTTCAAAAATACGACATGATCGAAAAGTGTGGTGATCATAACATAGAAAATATAAATTGCCAAGGCTAGTGTACTTTTCGCAAGGAAAAAGTTGCAAGCGACTTTTACATGCGTGGTGATAACGATTTGTACTTTTATGCAAGAATATCGCAATCGACGAAATTTGCAATATTATTCTTTTAAAAATAAAAGACAAAGTAAATTGCTTCCTCGTCAAAATTTCAAAACTAAATAAATTTGGAAAACAAAAAAAGGAGAGTTTTCAATTACCGCACACGTTGTATCTAAATGTATTCACGCTGTTTTTATTCAAAAGGAGAATTTTCAATTATACTTAAAAGACACGTTTTATTTTATAACCTATGGATAAAAGCGCAGAGTCCCGACTATGTGAAAGCCTCATGGTGCACCCCGCAAGTCTCATCGACCGACTTTAGTGGGAAAAAAAAAAACTAAGTTTTACTTCTTATTATAAGCAGACACTAAACTTCGAAGGGTTCTTTTGGGTTTTCGGACCAATGAGTTTCTCGCCGGAAGAGGAGGTAAAGAGAGAGGAAGTGTCCTGAAAGGATGACCACCTGTCACCAGTCCCGACTGCTCGAGCTCAAGCGTTTTGTTTCTGGACATGGAAAAGAGAACGCATCGGGCTGTTCTCACATGGACGTATGCATGTGGGAAAGAAAAGGGGCATTATTACTTGATGGCGAAATCTGCAGATTCCTCAAAAGCACCGCGAAAGGCAAAGCTCGCATTTACGAACCCTTTGGATCTTGCCCATTAATGGGATTCTCGATCCTCGGTCGGGGGGAATCAATCCGTTTCGATTGGAAATCGCTTCGGTTAATGTCAGTGCCCAGTGGTGTTGAGATCGGCTGAAAATGGGTTGCGCGTCATTTTTAATTGGGCGCTTTAAGTTTTTGATGCTTTAGTTAATTTGTCACGCCAAATGTATTAGGGATGTGCAATCAAACTGATTCTACTCAGGAACCAAATCGAACCACCTGAAAAATAGGTTCGGGAGCCGGTTTCAAATTTTCGAAACCGGTTAAAATAGGTCCGATTCCCAGTTCCGAGTGAATACTCACTTAAAAATCGGACTGGTATCATGACTTAAGAAGCCAACCCTAATTTGTTTTCCCTCTAAAATCGAACTTAAGCAGTTGCAACTTAACAGTAGAGCAACACTCCTTCGTCTTTCCTCTTCCTCGCATGGCGTTGCTAGGAACTCCTCGCCAATAGCCACCTGTTGATTTAATGTTATAGTGAATCATATTATTACTATACTTTGGATTGTTACTTTTAGAGGATAGTAATTCCTATTGCTTATATTAGGGATTGATGCTTTTGGCGGATAATGATTTTTATTATTCATCTTTATCGTTTCATTGCTACTCATATAATTTTGCTGATGTATATCAATATTGCTCTGAGTCTAAGATGTTATCTTGCAAATGCTACGCTTACTATTTCTAAGGGTATATACCAAAACCATTGGCACCCATGAGAGACTAGCAACGGTTTAGAGATTGATGATGACTCTATCATGGAGAAATTGTCCAACCCGTCCTAAATTCATCATATGGATGTCCGTTCGGTCATAAACTTTTACGCGAAATTCAAGTGTAGTCATTTTGAGCAATTTTTCTCGAAAATCGCTGACATGGTGGCGTGCCACGTAAGACGGCCGATGACAACTAGACCGTCGTGTCGACAACTTCCAATGAAAATTAGCCGAAAGAACTACATTAGAAATTTGCGCAAAGGTTTAGAGCTAAATTGCAAAATTGAAAAGTTTAGGGTTGAATCAACATCCGTTAAATAGATTTAGGATTGATTGAGTAATTTTCCCCTTATTAGTCCTTGAAATTTTGTCGAAATGCAAAATATCGTTAATAAATTTTCGAATGGTTTAATTATATCTTTGAAACTTTGTGTGCTGTCCAATTTTAATAAGTTTGGTGCCATCGTTGAATTAATCTGAGTTAACAGAAGTTGCTGAAACGTACACAAAAGATTATACACGGGGATTTTCACATGTGATATTCACACGAAACTATAAAAATGATTCACTTTAATTGAACAACTTTTCGAGGACACTATCGTCCTCGAAAATGTCTTTGCCATTGGCCTGACTCGAATTAATTACAGTAAGTTCTCATTCATTTGACCCTCTCCAGCAGCCATTTTAACATCAATCGTCTAACAAAGTTTTGCACAAATTAGACAAGAAGAATAAGAAATGAAGCAATGAAATCTTTGCAACTAAATGGAAAAAGTTCTAAACACATTGCATCGATACTAATTCAATCTTAAATATTTCAATTGGATCAATTTAGTCCTAGAACTTTTCACACCGATACCAATTTAGTCCATTCAGCTAATTTAGACCAAAAGTTGCTAACATGGACATCGGCTGTCTACATGGCCTGGCGGTACTAACTTGGACATTTTTAAATAATTTCTTTTATCCCTTTTCCTTTCCTTTTTTTTGGCCATTGGCCATGCCTCACTAGGCGCAAGCAAGGCCGCCTTAGTCCGAGGCTAGCCAGGCCATGGTGAGGGCTTCGCGACCCTCGCCCAGCGGCCAACAAGCTTTGGCAACCCTCACAAGCCATAGTGAAAAAAAAGAATGAAAAGAAAAGCAAAAAATAATAAAAATTTTGGAAAAAATAACAAAAATTATAAAAAAAAAAAATTGTCAACGTCAGTGCCTATTGTGTCATGTAGGATGGTCAACGTCTACGTCAGTGATTGCTAGCCAAAATTGGTCTGATGAACTCAATTGGTACAAATGCAAAAATGTTTAGGATAAAATTGATCCAATTAAAAAGTTTAGGACTGAATTGGAACCCATGCAAGAGGTTTAAGACTTTTTTTTATACTTTTCTCCAATTAAAATGTATACATGGAGAATTTTCGTGTTCTCTTTTGCAATATAGTGAGCAATAAACACCCATTCATTCTACATTACATGAGACCTTGATAGAAAGGCTGACAGAGAAGGTTAGATCGACTGCATCGAGTGAGAGGTTATATTTTGATTTAGGGCCCTTTTTTAACATTAGAATGACATTGAAAAAGTTAATCAAAATAGAATAAGGACTTTATCGAATCAAATAAAATTTTAGGGATAATATTTCATATTGGACGAAAGAAATAGGGATCTTATTCAACCCCCCAAGAGTTTGTGGTTGATATTGCAAAAGGGAAGTTCAAAGACAAGTGCGCCATATAATTGGAAGTGGCTCTCGGAAGCAATTGAATTTCACTGAGATCTTCTTTTGTATTTAATTCACAAGCCTTTTATAAAGTAGTTTACTACTCTCTTAGATTTCATTTACAATTTTTTATTGCTCCTATGCAATTCTTTTGAGAATCTTCGGTTCGTTCTATCTAAGGAGATAAGTACAGTGGCCAATTTAATCTTAAACCTTTTAATTGTGCTAATTTAATCATAAAATATTTAAATAATTTGTCAATTGAGTCATAAAATTTTTGATGATTTATCAATATAGTCATTTCAATCAAGAAATTGTTGACGTGGGTGTTGGTCGTCCGACATGGTGCGTCCAGCGTTGATATGCATGTGCATAATTTTTGCAATCGTTTTTTAATTTCTTTTTCATTCGAAGAACTTCTGGCTCCCAAATTTCAAGGGCCTGCCAATTTTACGACACTGTGCTTGAGGTCTAAACTTTTACGAGCTTTCTAAAGATTTGAGAATCAAGAAAGATCTTTCCTCTGCTCGCGCATCAAAAAGTCCACAAGGATGTTGGAGGAGTCAAGTCAACGGCGTGGTGGTGAAGTCAATGAATGGAGAAAGTCAGAGGGAGATCGATGACAGCGGTCGCTGGGAAGTTCAAAGCTTTGTGTTGGGCCTGTCTCCGCATCGGATAAGGATCGGAGAGAGACATCCATGGGATGCCCTGCGCGAATGACGGCACAAAGCTCTTCTATTTGGGGGGGGCGCTATTGAAAAGCCGAATGAGATGACATTGATGTCTGTCGTTCTCGCATGAATGTGCGTGTAGAGAGAGGGATGGGGCTTTTGGGTTTGGCAACAATCGCACATAAAAGCATGAAAGGTGAGGGGAGGGTCTTAGCCTGGAAATTTGTTAAAAAAATTTTAAATTTATTACACTTTTTTCAATTTAATTCTAAACTTTTCAATTTTACCGATTCAATCCTAAATCTTTCAGTTTTACCGATTTAATTTTAAACCTTTTATGATTCGACAAATCATAAAAATATTTAGGATTAGATCGGTAAAATTGAAAGGTGTATGATTGAATCGGTAAATTATAAAAAAGTTTAAGACTGAATCGGCAAAAGTGCAATAGATTTAGAACTTCTTTGACGATTTTTCCAGTCCTGGCTTGGTGTTAATTGGAAAGGATGGTCGTAAAGATGAGCAATTTTTGCAATGTCATAAAAAAAAAAAAAGAAGGACAAAAGTCACCAAAAACTCTAAATTACGATCATTGGGAGACATTTAGCTTAAACTTTTTTCTGTGACCCAAAAAATTCTAAATTTGTACATGTGTGACAATTATTCTTCGTTAAAATTCTGTCAATGCGAACTGTTAAAAATCCGCCTACATAGACGCTGGAAAGCAAATGGTGTTGACATGGCATTGCTTTGGTTGAAAAATTAGATAACACAACCTTGATAGAAAGTAAGTATATCATATAAGTACAAGTTTATATTTCAATTTAGGGTAAATGTGTCACAGTGGCATAGTTTAAGGTTTTTTATGTCACAAAAAAAGTTTATGATAAATGTGTTGTAACGAGCATAGTTTGGATTTTTTTGTAGCTTTTTTCAAGAAAGGAAAGGTTGCAATATTGAAGCTAACTCGAACCCATTTCCCCTTCGTTTGTTTATACCCTTCTCTTGCTCTTTTTCTCGACAAGCCCACTTCGCCTTTTCTTCTCAAATTTCCTTTAACTTTCTCCGGGTACTAATACGAGTTTTTGTATTGGTTGAGACATCGAAATTAGTCCTTTTCACGGTCGTGGAGACTCTTATCCGCACATATCGGGCAACTATCGAGCCAAAATAATTAAAAAAGGGTGACCTTTCAAAGAGGTGTCATGTATTCTGCTCCTTTTCAGACATATAGGTTTAGTACAGTCACTCTTTAGTTACTTCGTGTTTTGGAGGGACAGAGAGAGGGGTAGGGGACTGGCCAGTGTGGCCACCATTGAGAAAAGTGCCCATAATGCTAGGAGATGCTAAACGATGCCCCCACAACACCTAGAAAGGTGCGAAGAGAGAAGATAGTGCCAAAACACAGCCGGAGATGGAGATGTGGGAGAGCCACGTGTTTAATTTGACTGCTGCTGAGCAATTTTCGTGTTGAATATAGGCCCCCCACAACACAAAGCAAATTTGGCCTTCGTTGGTGCCTTTGTCCATCATTATATTCTATGCTATGCGCCTTCACGATCGGAAATGGTAATGGGAGTCCATCACTGATTGCGCTCCAGTGACGAGTGTGCGCTCTCTGGTGTGGTCACGCCACTGCGGGGCAAAAGCTTTCTTAAGTAGCATATGCTGAGGTCTGAGAACGGAAGATTGCTATTCATCTTCCATGGGAGAGGGATTTCCAAGCAAGAACACTTCAGGATCACTTTTAAGAGTGGGAAAAAGAAAAGAAAAGAAAAAAAGAAACTGAGACAAGGCAAGCCCTGATACAGGCATATTATCTTCGACACGAATTTTCCACCTTCCACCTCGAAAAAGAGGGAGAAAGTAAAAGCGAGACCCCTAACGTTGATCTGGTCAGTATCTAACAAGCGACAACTCAAGTTTTATACCCACGAAGAAAAAAGAGGAAGAAACTTGTTTTTCGATCTTGGCATACCACATCCGCAGCAAACATCTTTTATATTTATCCCACATATGTAACCTGAGCATCTGCATGTTCATGCAAACACAGGAGCATTCAGATTTGCATATTAGAGAGAGAGAGAGAGAGAGTAATCATCTGTCATGGACATCAGGAGATATTTGGCACATTAAACTTACAAGCATTCCAGCATATTATGAACTCAACCTAATAATATCGTGAGCTAGAGGGAACAACACGTACATTATTGTCTCTGTTGAATGAAATATACAAGATCGGTTGGCGTCACCAAAACTATATTAATGCTGCTTTTTAGCTTCACTTCTTCGAATCAATCGAGCTGATCCTGTCTTAGCCAACCCCGAATAGTAATCACCAACATTTGCCACAAATAGCGGATCCCTGTCCTCACTAACATCATCGATGTTACCAGCAGCATTTCCATGATCAGTCTGTCCTAACTCTCTCGTTAAATCTTCCATCGTCTTCTTTAAAGTATCTTTGCTGGCCTGTCCTGCCTCCCCCATTGAAATACCAACCATGGTAATTTTGGGAAGAAAAGGATTAGGTTGCAATTTTTGCTTCACAGGTTCACCAGACAAGCTTTCTAATCTGTGTATGACACATGAGAACAACATAGTAAGATGCCAGAAATTTCATCACATTACATTGAAATGTATGTGCTACGAGGAAACTACCTAGCAGCAGCTTCTTTCTGCAGCTTCTGTTGTTCTTTCGACCAAGGATGTCTAAGCCAATCTCCAAAAGGGAAGCGGAGATCTGCTTTTTGTCCTAGGTCAACATGGTGGTTTTCTTCTAAGGCAATCTTGTCTGTTGACTCTTGAGAAGATTCATCCGTTATTATTCCACGATCGCCGAGATAGTGGGTTAAATCAGAGGCTCTAACTAAAGATGCTGCGCTCCTGAAGAAAAAGTAACTTTAGGGACAATATAACGGAAAGATCCAGACCTAAATTATCCTGAGAAGGCAAATAAGTACTTAAGCAATCTGCAAGCAGTGACAACAAAAAAAGAGGTTGCAAAATTTCAGACTGTTGTACATAAATAGAAAGAGGCCCATTATCAGGAACAGAACAAATTGGTTCAATGAGGTGTATCGCCTAATTATGTTGTGAAAAGTATCCCAATTAAAGACAGAAAATTACAAGATTCCCCAACCCACAGTGTAAGTGTAATCCTAGATCCATGGCTCGTAAACTGTCATGTTAGTTTACCTAATTTATCTTAAGTTTCTAGTGGTCAGAGCATATGGAAAACAGGGTACTTGTCCAGGCAATATCAGTGTTCTCCTTTTATTAGAAGTATGTACCTTCGCTCAAATGAGTCGATTATATAAGGAAATTTTGGTTGAATCCCAGTGGCTTTGCGCAACCATCGATTTCCCAGCATCATTTTGTCAACAGCATAGAGTAGCTGCATCTCAGCAGCCTTTGAAATGACACTTAAAGGTATACCAGGATGCCCCATCTCTTCCAAAACTTCTTGAACCTTTCCAACAAAATAAATTGCCATAAACTAAAACTGCGATTATATTGGTACCATGCAAACAAAAGATCATAATCGATATTCAGAACACTATTGCCCCCTAGGCGGCTAAGTTAAATGGAGAATCAGCACGACATAAGACACTGAATCTCCAGCTACTAGTTTCCCGGTCACTAGATGGCAAAAGCAAACTGCTTGCAGATTGGAATATGGTTAGTCCACACATTAAATCTTCCTTATCATGCTGCAAAAACGTTGGATCGTAGTTTTTCTTCCTTTCCATCATTCTCTTTGGGTAGGGTTGTTGACTTGGGATTCGGTTTATTTATTTATTTGTTATTATTTATTATGGAGTCAGAGATTACGGAAATTGTTTAAGAGGTAAATTATATGCTATACCTCTGGAGGCTCCCATAGACTATCTCCCACATCATCAGCAACTTCGGTCAGGTTATCGTCAATCACATCTCGACGCCGCTGCATGTGCCGAGTTTGAATCAAAGAATGAAAATGCTGCCCAACAGATTCTTCAAGTATGTTGTCAAGCATGTTTTTATCAAAAAAATAAGGAGTATACCTGATAAAGAGAAGATGAGGAAGTGGCCGTTAGAATCCACAAAAGATATTAATCGAAGATAGTACCAGCAAATCGAAAATAACTTCTGAATATAATGAAGAAGTTGGGAATTAACAATGGAAAGAAGCATGACTAATCCATAAAATCAAATCCAATATTCAAATATCTGACTACATAAATTAGACAGACCAATTTAGAAAATAATTAAAAGATAAGGACTTCACTCCTGCCAAGTGAATCAGAAGAGAACTGGGGTGGGGGGGGGGGGGGG
>BCNH02000001.1:25195060-25228565 GCA_001662345.2 Metrosideros polymorpha var. glaberrima
AAATAACACATCATATATCTTATCATTTTAGATAACTTTAAGTTAAGAAAAATCATATGGTAGGTTCGAATCAATTCAAATGCAACCTCTTAAAATTGTTGGTTCAACTTTCTTAAGGGATTTTTGGCCTCCAAAATCCCTTGGTTGGTGAAATGCTGGGGGTGTTTAAGGGTGTGTTTGGGATTAGCTTTCCCAAGTAGCTTTGGGTGCCCAAAGCTACTTGAGAAAAATATTTGGTGTTTGGGAAAAAAATATTGGCCCACCTTGGCCAAATGCTAAGGGTTCCAAATGCCGAATGCCCAAGACCTCAGGCGAGGCTGGCGGTGGGTCGCCGGAGAGGTCGCCGGCCGGTCGCCGGCGAGGCTCACTGGCGGCTGATTTTGACTTTAAAAAAATTATTTCCAAAAAGCTTTGCAAAGTGTAATTTTCCTAAACACCATTTAACCAAAGTTGCATTCAAAGTGTGATTTTACCAAACACCATTTGCATTTCCAAAAATCCCTTTAACTCAAAGGTATTTGCATTTTCATAAACGACTTTTCCCAAAATGCTTCCCAAACGCAGCCTAATAAGCCTTTTAAGGGGCTTTCGGCCAAATGTTGGCTTTGGAACAACTAAGAGCTTAAAGCAATGCTGGTAGGGACCAACTTTGAGCTTTGAGCATTAGGCCGAATGCTGAAACTAGTTTTTTTCTTCCAAAACTACCCTCACCAATTCTTTGGTTTTTGATTTTGCCCCTTGTATTTACTTTTCATCTTCTTTGCACAAGGGTGGCAAGCGAGGGTTAACAAGGTCAGGTCAGGCCGATGAAGGGCTAGCAAGCTTGCGCGACCCCGGGCCTCATCGCCTGAGGTCTTGTGACCTCATGCCTCATTACCTGGGGTCGCGTGACCCTTGCTGGGGATCGCACGATGGCCGCCGGTGCTAGATCTAGCTCGTCAGAGCCAGCGAAGGTTTTGATTTTTTTAATAAAAAGAAAAGATAAATTAAACCAAAAGCCCTTTGCAAAATAAAAATAGAAATGCCAAACACTACTTAGACCAAAGTAGCTTTACAGATGATTTTCTCATTTCCAAAGCCAAACCAAATGCAGTTTTAGATCCGGTAATTCAGACCAGCCCGTTTTAAAAATTCACTAAGGCGAGAAGACGGTCCCGGCTTAACAGGGCCCCGAAAAACCCGAGCGAATTCATCTGAGCTGGTCCGACTTTTGGGGCCTCCGGGCTATTTCTTCACCCGGGATTAGGGGCCCTTCGTGGAGGAAAGAGTTGAGGAGGAAGGCTCGGGAACAGAGTTAGGCGTGGAGCGACCACAGCTGTATGGGAAAAGAAAAGGATAATTTTCATAATTTTATTTTGTGGAACTTTATTATGCCTTCTTTTCACGGCAAACATTTTCGATAGTTTCCATACCTGGACCACCTTGGTCCAAACCAAGAGAAAGTAGGGAAGAATTCATATTTCTGTGAGGTATCCCTCTAATTATAATATCAGTGCCACACAATACCAGATTCTAAGTACGAGCTGTGGATATGACCACACGGAAACTTGAAAAAAATACGAGATGTCGAGCCAGTAAAATTGAGAGTATGCCTGTAGTAGTCAGTTGACGCTAGCTCGTGTAAACTGGTACTGCTAAAAGTAAATCGGCATCGAACAATTTGTTCAGCAGGCGAACAAAATCAAAACGATACGCATTGAGCACAATTCAAAAGTATAGAGTAGTTGCTCACGGGTACTCTTATCGGAAATCTCTGAGCAGCAGTGCTCTCCCCCTTCCTGGAGAATCCAGAAAGCCCCTTCCTGGAGAATCCAGAAAGCACCACCATAATCATAATGCCAATACCTTTCTCACACCATCATGTGAACCAGGAGTCTCCCCCTCTATACTCTGGATCCTTCACTTCAGACGAGCACAGGCCACAAAACAAACATAGACTTCTAGCACATTATCTGATGCCATGGAAGAGATAAACTGAACAAATTCTTGCTTTAAACTGCTATAGATGCCACTATCAAGAACTTCACATACATTAGAGATCAATCAGATTCATAAACCCCATCTATGTCCGGAATTGTTTCACCAGCATCACTTGTGTTCCCTTCCGACACGCTATCGGACTCATTCAATTGCTTAGTGTCTTCAGTCATTTCATCACCATTCACACTGCTGCTTTTGTTAACGCCATTGAATTCATTCAGACGCTTTGCTGATATTCTAACACGCTTTCCTTTGATGTATCGGTACTCCCATTTTGGCGGTGGGTATTTCTTTGTTAATTTCTCATATTTGTCTATCATACCTAGCTGTTGGAAGACATTGCCCATCATTGAAACAATTGAAGCATTGGGTTTAACTCCAAGTTCCTCCATATCAGCAAATACCTAAGAAGAATGAGGAAAAAATGAAGAATTTTACGATATAGTCCATGATGGGCCATAAAAATATATGAAGTCCACTCATGCGCCAAGATGGTCTAACCGGCAAAAAAGAAAGGTGGCAATTGAAAGCATAGGTACCTTATATAAGCACAAGTACATCCTTATAGATGGTGAATAGTGAAAACCGTATGAGCATGTGCATAGTGCATTTCGCAATAATTTTTTAATGAATTGCACTAGTTTTCAGATGCTTGAAATTTCACTCTGTAATGAAGAGCTAAACCATAACCAGAGCAGTGCAGTGCAAGCACGACTAACAGAAATTATTAGAGAATCAATCTGCCATGCCTATCTCCAAAGAAGATTAGAGTACCAGCGGCATCTTTTGTTCTCACAGCTCAGAAAAGCGACGTATACTTTAGTAAGACCAAAGAAGAGTACCTCAAACATCTTCTCATGCATGCCCCTCTTATAGTATATTGACATCATTTTGTTGAAGAAAATACGAGGTGTGCCTTCAAGATTTTGAGAAAATATCGTTGCCCATAGCTCCTCAGCTTCGTCAAGCCTGCCATCTTCTGCTAATGCATTAAGCAATGTAAAGTGACTTCCCATCGTTCTTCCTTGACCTTTGCTTAACATCCACTTAGTGACCTATGGCACCAACAAGATTTAAGTGATTTTATAGTGAAGAATTCCACGCAACTATGCAAGAGATAGAACACAAAGAGCGGAGGGGCGCAGAAGCTAGAGAAGTGGCACCTGTATTATTCTCTTCCATTCCTTCTCCTTCTCAAGTGTCTTCAAGGCTTTCTTGACTGTGATCAGAGGAAACTCTAGTTCCCAAGCAATAAACGAATCAAGTGCCCCATAGACTTCCTCTTTTACATTTGACAATCCCTTTACCTGAAAAGAGAGATTGTTAACCCAAAAAAAAACTGTTTAAAGATGCAAAGACACTGTATATCTTATGAAACAATTAATTTCAGGAAATTTAACACCCTAATACCGGTTATATACTTATATTAGGCTCCTATAACGTACAGATAATGGAATGAGATAAGTTCATAAGCATACACAGTCAACAAGCTTTTCAGACTTGGAGATAGTCCCAATTTTCTTCTGTGATTTCCATACTCGAGGATATCTAGGCCGGGGACCTTTCGCCGCGCACACCTAATAATTGTCAAAGGGCCTCATTGTAAGATGAGGAATCGCCATCTCATGTTCGCACCAAAGGAAACAACAAGACAAATTTTTTATTTTACTTTTTTTTGCAATAGAAAATGCGCTACTTCGATCACAAAACAGCAATTGCTAATGCATCGTAGGGGCGAAAATCCGTAATCATTCACTCTCTCCTTTGCAGGTTAGCGCTAAGCAGTAAACCATGCGGAAAAAGCTTATTCAAATACAATGCATCCACAAGCTCATCTGTTGATGGCCATTCTCATCGTACCACAATACTTCCAATGTTTCTGGAGATTTGTCTCGATTCAAATCTTCTCGTTATAAGCGGCAGAGAATACCTGAAACTAAGCATCCTGAAAGAAACAAACGCACAAAGAATCAGCAAACGTAGCAGAATCAAGCTCGACAAAAAGCAAGTTACGTAGCAAAGAACCACAAAAAACGATTCACAATGCAACGACCCAATTCCTGGGATGAACTCTACAATTTACCGGCGAAGGCAAATTTATGAATTTCAAAATAAAACTGCGGACATTACACACTGAAATTCGAAACTTCATGCTTCTATCCAATACGATATAATCCTAGAAATAAACGATCTTCCGACAGCTTCCGACCGAAACAAGGCAAGATTCACTGAATTAGTTGAGAGACGCATCGACAAATGGGGCTGCGCCACAGAAAGACCCGATTTATACAGACTCCCGCTGAAACTTCACTCTCTTGCCAAAAGAAAGAAGCGGTTATCGGATGACTGAGCAAAGTTCCGACCAACAGCAGTGCTTGTTCGCGGGAAGGAAGGACAGAGAACTCTACCGTTCGGAACCGCGCGAGCCTCTCTACCCGAGAGAGACGGAGTTTGATGATTTCCTTCTTATCTTCTCGGAGAATCCCCTTCACCGTCGAAAACTCTCTCCCTCACCTGCAAATTTCTATCACCATGAACCCAGTGGAGGAGACAGTGAGAGATCTGTGGCAGTCGAGTCCGAACTCCGAAGTGAATCGCAACGGCCAGCTTTGGGTTTGGGCACGAGAGGTGGGCTTCCGGTTGACCCTAAAGTTCGCCACTCGGAAATGAATGGAGCCATAATAATTAAAAAAGAGGAAAATTAACATTTTTTTTTTTTGGTCAATAAAAAAAAATACCATCAATTAACATTTTTTTTTTGGAAAATTAACATTCAGAAGGAAAAGCTTCCTCCAGATTTTGACCTTTCTTTTGCTGTCAATTATAAAGAGATAATAAACATGAGATACTGAATTTTATTTTTCCTTTAAATGGAGAAAATTAGGATTATTCATGACATTCATAGTAGATTCCTCCTTTTAAGGCATTAATAAATTGCTTTTTTTAGTGAACACCACCTAAATAAATTTTTTTAGTATGATTACTAACGCCGACTCCAATGATGTATACAATCATGGGAAACATTTTATTTATTTTTTAGCGACCGTGGTTAAATTTGTCACCTCCCAAAAAGAAAATCGATTGCTAGCCTCTCGAGTTCTTAAATTGTTCGAGAATTTGAAAATTTCTTTGTTGAGAATGAGGAAGAATTAAATTGTTTCCACCATCCCCATTCACTTCTTAATTGGAAAAAAGATAAGAACCGGGAGAGGGATTTTTCGTGAGGAATTTAAATGCTAATTAGTGCAATAAGCACGAAAATATCAATTGTTTGAGTAATTGAAAAAAACGAAAATAGTATAATTTAAAAGCTCAAGTAATATTTTGAAAATTTTAATGAAAAGTGGATATTCTCTCGAATCCAACGTGATATCATTATTTTATTGACAAAAAATAAAAAGAGAGAGAGAAGGAAAAGTCCAACGTGATATCCTGATCCAGATCTCCAATTGTCTCTTTTGGGCCGAGCCCGGATTATGCACGACGATACGAGTGAGGCAAGGGATCGAGCTGAAACGTCGTGCGTTTTTGTGGCGAGCTGCGCGACGTCTAAAGCGGGGTTGCGTTTTGGCGAGCACGAGACGATAATCACCTCATCCGCTTCGCTTTTCTTTTTTTTTTGGGCTTGAACGAACGCAGGGAGACGGAGAGAAGTGCTTGTGCAGCACATGATCTCACGCCACTTCGCGTCTCGATTCTCCGTCCAGCCGAAGCAGCTCCGGGGACGATGATTGAGTCGGCCATGGCGGTCCGGTTCGCCTCCGGCTCGAGCTTCTGCTCCTCCTCCGCCATAACCTGTAACTCGGTTGCTTCCTCTTCTGTTTCCTTTTGGTTTGTTTGCTGAGATAATGGCGATGCAACTGCTCGTTCCCGCTTCATTTTCGTACGAGAGTTCTTCAGCAAACGCTGAACGCTTGCTCAATTCTGCTCGAATGTTGATTTTCTTGTAATGTTCGTACATGTTCTTATTTGCTAGAGAGAGGCATAATGTTATCCACTTGATGGAGCAGATTTAGATTCTCTTTTTTTCTTTCCAAAGGTCACCGTTCGTTCTGGAGCTCGGATGAGTGTCCCGGCGTCCACGCGAGCTCTCGCCGGATTTCGCACTCCGGCAGCTTCGACATACCGTGGTGAGTGCTCGATGCTTAGGCTTGTTTTGATGAATGAAAACTGTTTTGGAATAGATTGATTTTGATTCGGAAGCAATGAGATCGGTTAACTGCAACAGTTACCAGAGGTTCAATGGCGGTTCTCTTGTGAAAAAGAGAAATGTAGCGAGGAGCAAAGTTAGAGCTACTGCAGAGCATTTAGGCTCTGCTTCTGATCCGGCAAAGTGCAATGGAAGGGCCGGATATCATCCATTCGAGGATATCGCTGAATTGGCATCTGGTGGGGATGCGACTCTTACTGCTGCAGAAACCACTAGGACGATTGTCGAGGTATCTTTGCTATATATCACAGGCCTGACGTTCATATCGAAGCTTTTGCTGTTATATATGCGGCTTTACATTTGATTTAAGTGTTGTTCTTGGTTATGTAGCTGATGGTTCTGTTAGTGTGTTGAGTTCAGGTTAACACCAAAGCGACCCTGTTGTTTTCTGGTATGATTGATGATGAAATCCACGAGAACATTCTTTGGCCAGAATTGCCTTATGTGACTGATGAACAGGGAAGTAAGTATGCAAAGTCCACTTTGTTCAAATTATATAATCCTGGTTTTACTTCCCTGAGCCACGTGAAAAAAAGTATGTGCTGTCTCTGCTCTGGCATTTTGCAGATATTTACTTGCAGGTAAACAATGATGAGGATATTATTCAAACGCTAGCATCAGAGAGTAATGTTGTGGTATGCCCTTATTCCCCTAGAAATATGTTTGTGCACGGTATCTAAGCTTTTATAAAATGAAGTCTTGCTTCTCAAGCAGCGGCATAGTGTATTGACTGGCAATAGTTGTGTATTAAACACAACTTTTTTCAGAAAGAATAACTTGATGTTTTTGCAATTCATTCTGCAAGAATTGCCCAAAAATGCTTCTGATGTTATCTTAGTTAATGTGTCTGATATAAAATGCAGCAAGTGATAATAGGCCTGGATACCACGGAAATGCTCAATGAGATGGAGGTATCAGGTCCAGCAGATATTGAGTTTGGGATCGAGGAGATTGGGGAGGAAGATAGTGATATTGAAGATGATGAGGATGAGGATGAGAATGAGGATGGTGAAGACGATGATTATGGAGAGGTAGACATACTTCCAGATACAAAGAAGCTTTACAATAATGTTGTTTCATGTGATATTCTCAACTTTAGTTTTCTCCTTACTTTTGTCCCCAGTATGTGCTTACTATGGTTTACAATTCCCTATTTTCTTGTGCTATTTATAGTGTCTTTATCCTCTAGTTTTCTTGAATGAAATCTGTCTATCTACTTCTTATCCAGTCTTAGATGATGAACTCCTTACATGCAGATATCTGTAAATCAGGGAGACATACTTCTAATTTATACGTTCTAACATTAGTTGGACTTCTCAATTAAATTTCATTTTTCTGGCATACATTCATTTAGAAGAGGACACCTTTATATTAGTTCATATTTGGTGTAGTTATTGTGTACTAGTGTCTTACCTTCTACCTCTGTTTATGTTATATAAATTCTGTAAGTCTTATAGCTGGAACAGAGGCAAACTTTTGAGTTTACTTAAACTCATAGAAGGAGAAGGTTTCCATTTTCTTGGTGAAATGACATAACTAAAATATTCCTTCTTACACACCTTGCTACTGTGATTCTGACTCTTCTTCATTATAGGTGTTGCCTTTCATTTCTCATACAATAGACAAAATGCAATTCTTTGGCCTCCAAAGAAATGCATTTTGTCTATTTTATATTTTTTCATGTGAAGTTAAGATTGCAATGTGCTACACTTTATCTTGTAGAAAAAGAGAAATGTCGACACAGACACAAAAATTGCTAGGTCTCTTAATTAGTTTATCACCTGTGATAGGACTGGGTTTCTGTACTTGATGATGAGGATGGTGAGGACCAATCTGATGGAGATCCAGGAGATTGGGCACAGTTGGAGACGATGAGATCTTTACACCCAATGTACTTTGCCAAAAAGTTGGCTGAGGTAACCAAATGCCGTTAGAGTTTTAGTCCTGGACAATTAAATACAATTAAAACAAAAATCAAGAATGATTGAAGCTGGTTGTACCCAAAACTTTTGATGCTTCTATATTATTGTACTTCATGAAATAATAACAAATCTAACAGCATCTCTATTTTTATTCAGTTTCCACTTTCAGTAGAATTCTTTTTTTTTCAGGTTTCTTCAGATGACCCTGTTGATTGGATGGAACGGCCTCCTGTTGGCGTTGCAATACAGGGCCTTTTAAGCCCTGGACTTCTCAAGGGACACTCCACCAATCAGAGGCACCTATCTAGTCACCATTCCGGTGCCGAAATAAATCACACTGGGAGTATCCTTGAGGACAAACAAGTAGATTCTAGTACCACTGATGCCGATGGACAAGAACACTCACTTGAAGATGGCCCCAGTCGGGCAGAGGAACTGAGCAAGAATGGAAGCCCCAGGACTCCTGGGGCCAGGAGTGGGAAGTCACTCTACAAGCTCGAGATGATTAAGATTCAGCTGCTTTCTGTACTTGGTCACCCGGTATGTTCTCGAGATTTTAGTATGCTGCTGAAGATCCCAGTCTACTTACTGACTGTGGGTCTGTAAGTCATCTCTTTGTGCGGCGAGATCGTGTGCTTTCACCACATGTTTATAAACATTTTCACATTCTAAGCTATTCTGTACCATATATTTCTCACTGTAGTTGAGTCATTACAATGAGGCAGCAAAAGGAGGAGATTTGCATCTTGTCCAAATTGATCCAGACATTATTGAACTTGCATGTATTTAGTTGTTCCCATTCCCCTCGTACTTCCCTCCTCCCTCCTCCCACCTCCCACCTCCCAAGAAAGGGAACACAAAAGTTGGCTAGATTTAAATTAATGGCCATCATCTGGTTTGTCATTCTAAATACTACACTTTGGCTTGAGGAGACGAAGAGGTGATTAGCTTCAGAACTAAAAGGCTAAATACATTCTCACGTCTGAGATAAAATGGAACGCTATCAATAGCTGTTATTGGATTTTAAAATATCACGTGTGCTTTCCTCTCTTAGAATAATAGATTAAAATAGTAAGTTGTTTTGAGGTGACTTTGCTTGTTGAATTGTGATGATTTTATGTCCTAGTTATCTAATTTTTGCTCTTCAACCCTATGCAGCACGCTGTTGAAGTAGAAGATTTCAGGAAAGCGCAACCAGATGCTATTGCTCACTCAGCTGCCAAGATTATCTCCCGATTGAAAGCTGGCGAAGAGAACACTATTCAAGCCCTCAAGTCTCTCTGCTGGAGATGCAAGGGAATTCAAGTGGAGGTAAGATGCACAGACCGGTAATTAGAAGTTGTCGTGGTGCTTGAGCTGCATGCGTGTACCACTGCTGTTGCAGTACTTGAGCTGCATTCCGGTATCACTACTGTTGGGGAAGGAATTCTATTGGTTGATTAAAAACTTCTCATTGCTTGGTTTGCAGCAACCGAAATTGTTTGTACTAGTATGCAATTTCTGCAATTTTGGGAATACAACGTGAATTGGTATTTTGACTTAAGCGACTCGGTCATTCTCAACCCTGTTAAAAATTATTGCCATTTTGTGAATTCTGTTTCCTGATGTGAATTACTACTGCAACTTCAGATATCCTGCCCCACAATAGTAAGAGCAATATTTTTTTCCTTTGTGACAGGAGGCTATGATAATTGATGTTGATGCTCTTGGCTTTGATGTAAGAATCTGCTCAGGAACACAACTTCAAACATTGCGCTTTGCATTTGACACAAGGGTATGCTGTTTATGTGCCAAAAAGCATTTCTCTGGCCTTCTTTAGTCACTATAAATCTTGATTGTGCTTTTCTCAAATTTATGGTTTGTCAGCTTCAGCCAAACTCCCTAACACGAGAAAACAGAGGAGCTTCCTATTTTTTTTTGTTTTTTGGTTTCTTTTCCCTTACTTGAATTGGTTAGAGCTTAATCCTTTTGCGAACGTCAGCGATATGCATTAGCGTGGCCCTTTTCTATTAAAAGCCAACAGGGCAAAGTGATCGTACCAAACAGTGACAAATTTTATAAAAGCCTTCCCTTTCAGTGGGTTCACTGAGTTCATAACTTCTAGGAATATTCATTTATGCACAGTCGTCTATCGCTTTTTTTTCCATTGCTTCTATGTTTAACTTGCCAAAATTCGAAATGTGTTTTCTGTAGTCGCTATTTCATTCTTCTGCTATTGTCTTTGCAGGCAACTTCAGAGCAAAGTGCTGAGAAACAGCTTAATAATCTACTATTCCCAAGGGTCCAGCACAAGCCACATAAGAAGAAGAAGGCTCATTGAATATGAAACGAAACGGTTTATGTTTCAACACTAGTGCAGAATTGTTTGTTGTATCACTGTCAATTGATTAATTTAGCACCTCCAGTGCAAAAAAGGAAAAGAAGAAGAAGAAGGAATGGAGAAGAAAAGGACGAAGAGAAAAACACAGGATGAGCTCTGTACATGTATTTGTTGCAAGCAGTGAATGTCATTCTTCTTCAGAGCCATTTATCATCCGACCCTCGGCTATTTGTCATGTTACTTTTTCCATTCGTGGTCAGTTCACTGAACTGATCTCAGAGGTGAGTGAGTTAATTAGACCTATGATAGTTTCTGGTTCCCAATCAGATCGTGCGAGAACCACAACAGAGTCGGATATAAACAAGGACCGTACAAATTCGAGATTCACAAGGTGGACAATAGTAAATCCGAAAATAAAAAAGGGCACATGGCTTAGGAAATTATTTGAAATACACATAGCAAGGGCAAAAATGTACCCCTAATCGGAGAGCTTTGCTCTGTACTACCATAAGTGCTATGATAAAAACATCAAAGCACTTAGTTAAATATTGCACAAAATTGAAGAGCTTGAATAGTTATAGCTTCCTCTCAGATGAGTGATCATCAGGTGAAGCGAACCTGAAATTGTGAGCAAGAACAATTTCTGACTTTGGTAGCTGAAAAAGTCCGACTCACTCAACCCCCTTAACTACACTGACTTCTCCATAAAAAACCATCTGTGAGTGGTCTTAATGGATTCTCGGCTTGATGTTTCAACTTGAATAACATAGCTCTTCTGCAATACTATCTGCCAAGCAAGTTATTGTCGAACCAATTTCCATTTCCCTTTTTTCGTCCCAAAAAAAATAATTATTGTCGAACCAAATATAAGAGCTCAGAGTACTTTCCTTGATAAACCCATCTTTACGGCAAATACTTTTAGTCTCCCACTCTTTTCCTCGTGCGATTGAATTGAAAGGATACATAAAGTGCTACCCTTGTTCAAGTCTTGCAAGCAGGACTGAATTTCCTCCCCAATAATTGCAACTATGAGCCGCTGGAATGGTTAAACTCAAGCTCAACCTGAGGTATATCCGTTTCTACATCCACCCACCAGTCCTCGTCTTCATCCACACAATTGTTCTCCTGCAAGATGTGCATCATACAATGAACAATTTGACCAGCCTACTCCTCCGACAATAGAGCAGAACTCTCTCTCTCTCTCTCTCTTAGTCATTTAAGTAAGGATGTAGGGTTTTAGTATTACCTCTCTTGAAGATCCTAAGATATTTACACAAATAAGTAGAGTGGATGACTAACCTTGTTGTCGTCTTCCATGACCTGTTGGTTTTCTATAGCATTTGCAACTCTTATGGCTTCGAGCCACCAAGCATCCATAGGGGAGCAATTCGCTGTATTTTCATAATTGTCAAGCACATTATTCGTTACATCAGGAGGATTTGCCATCTGCACCGAATCAAAGAATGCTGATACATCAGGCACACTATCCTCCGGGATCAGTCGCAAGGGAGAGCGGTAACCTGGGCCATTACTAAGCTCACTTTACCTTCATTACACACAAAAAAAGGTTTTGAAACATGTAAATGTAGGACAGAATTTTTCTGTACCTTTGCAATCAGGATCGTGACATTTCTGGTAATATGCAGCCCAATTCAGATCAACAACGTAGATAACTGGGCCACTCAAAGTAGGGAAACGATAAGCTTGTGTTTCCCAAAGGTAAACTTAAAATGTATGATCCACATAAGAGATTTTCCATTAAAAAGACATAGCATATACCGTGATTGCTTTTATGCTCTCTGCCTATCCGCTCACAGAACCTGTTCCTTAACATGCTGTAAACCATGAGTCCATGCTCTGAGAACCAGTACCAGCTTCGAATTTTACCTATATTGCGACAGAATCATCAGCATTACAGGAGAAAAGAAGAAAAGGATAGGCCTTTCAATAGATCATTTTTTGACACTATTGCACATGAAGGAAAAAGTGTCAATCAATAACTTGCTTTCAAATCGGACATATTAATCAAATTAAAATTCTTTCAGGTCTGTCACTTTAGAGAAGCTAGATATAACTTAATTGTCTTCCTTGGAAAGAAAGTTAGCAACTTTAATATCATCCACAGTCTCAACTTATCTATGAACTCTGTATGAAGCAATTGAAATAACTCATCACTCTGTTTATCTGAAAATATAACAATAGAAATCACCTGATACAGTTCCAATTGAGGCCACGGATTCTATGAATTTGTCCAGCATTGGGAAAGGCGACTTGCTAATGAAGTAATTCGCCGAACTATCACTAGGGAAAGAGTTGAAATTAAGCTCTTGCAAAGCTAGACTGTATCTTCCAAAGTCACCATTCACCTGCATAACATAAGGGAGAAAAAAATCCATCACATGAGAGACCACCACAGAGTTCTAGCACACTAGACAACCTATGCTGAGATATTTCCAGATCTTAGCTCCAACAACTCAAGACCATGAGTTTTTTGCTGATAATGAAAAGTCTGGCAAATCATGTGCATATAGTTGAAGAAGGGCCCCTATACAAGAACTAGTTCAAACTTGTAACTACCTCGGTCTCGAACTGAAGTGTCTTTGCACAATCTAACTCCATTTTGCAGACTAAGCAGTTCTGGCGATCAACATCCATATTGCAGATCAAAGAAGCCATGAACATGTCTTCCTCACACTGTCAGGAGAGAGCAAGTGCATTTGAGTGTAAAAGAAACACATGAACCTTTAAAGAGCAACTGCCAAAGAGAGATACTACTGTTTCAAGCACTATCGCATTTAATTCTCTTTTCTGTGTGCATATGCACATCTTCTCATGTCGTAATCTAACCTTCTCAAATAATTAGAGGCATAAAAAAACCCTTCGTTGGTAGTTTTGAGGAACATTTTGAGCAAACTAGGAACAGATCGCCAAAACCATGTTCCAAAGATGCCTCACAAGTCACTAGATCTCAATAACAAGGAGTAACGTACCATGTCCTTGCATTTGAAACGCCCAGTCGGCAAAAGGACAGAACTCTTGCCTGCTTTGGACGATAGAGCCAAACGAAAGCACCGATTCCTTGAATAGACCGCAGTGTCCACAAAAATTTGACATGTCGATGTGCTGGAATCTTTCTTGACAAACAACTTTTCATATCTTTTGTCTGTCCCCCTTGCACTAGAAATCCGCAAGCATACCTGTCAAATGGTCATAACAACGTCATGGCCACATGCAATGTTATATTTCTCCATATTGGTGTGCATGCAAGAACATATAACCCCCCTCCTCTGCCACAAACACACACACACAGAGTTCCTATAGTTCAGCAAAGTTGTGAGAATGGCTGCAAAGTGGCGTACGCAAGAGTTAAAGATATCTATTAATTCTTGAGCGGATAAAATATCTCAGAACAGGTGGCTAACTTCAAAGGCACAATACCAACATCTACGCGGAATTATTAAATTTGCAATTATCTCTTCCACACAATAACTAAAGCTTCTCACCGGAGCATACCTCTGAAACAAATGCACCCACATGAGAATTGTCCTTAAAAGCCATCATTGGTATCCTCAGAATCAAATGACGAGAAAATTTTTCTGCATACAAGCAGTGCTGTCATTGATATTGCAACAAACTTGTTATGTTCTATGAAAAGATTTAACATATACAAGGGGAGAAAAGGTTTCACATGAGATATTCCTAGTGTTTCAATAGGCAGATGTAGGAATCAGAAGGCACGTATTGACTCGTCAAGTCACAGATTCTTCGGTGCCTGAATCTCTAATTCACTCCAAGTCTGACGGAGTTCTAGTGTACCATGCATAAATCCTATTAGCCGTGCCATTATCATCACTCAACCAGTACTTTCCAGTGACCTAGCACTGTGAAATTATGAGTAAGGAAAAGATGCAAATGAACTTTGCTCCAATATCCGGTTCCTCATGTGTCTAGATATCTGTAACTTCAGACCTAAATATATCTAGAAGAAACACCTCATTCTAAAGTAATAGGCCTCGAGAAGAATCTGAAGTATTAACCAGCCTTTCAGGTGCCCCTTCCCTCTGACATTATGTGTTAAAATTGTGACTCGAGGTAGGATATTCGGCTTCAAACAGGGAAAAAAAAATCAATCGCTGTAAGAAAGCATCTGGGTAGTGTCCCATGCAGCTCCAACGCTCGACGCTCCTTCAAAATAAGTGTCATATTGAACTCATCCCTAAATGAAAAATTGAATAATCTTTGCCTATATAGCTCAATCTAAGATAACCACGGCCTGCAATTTATTCCCAGTCAATCCTATCCATGCAATCAACGGTGTCTGAACTTTCAAAAGAGGTACAATATTAAAAAGTTCCAAACCATCATTTGATTTCCATCTTCGTAACTGCTTTTAAGTGCAATATTCCTCAAAAATGAAATGTTAAAATAAGTCATTGCTCAAACGAAGATGGACCTGACAAATGTCAGAGATCTTTTTCAAAGCTTCTTTTCTTCAATAAACCTAACACAGTGCTCCCACATCAAATGTGAAAGTCTCAAGAAGAATAATAGAAAAATGTAGCTGGAAGGCACTGTGAAAAAGAACAAGACAGCCTTTGGCTCAACAGGGTGTCTATACGGTTTTATGTCGATATAAATATTCAGTGGAATGGAGATGTAGCTCATAATACGTGATTGAGTATTGCATACACCACTCATGACTGCTGATGCAATAATAGCTAATAGAAGAAGAAAGATTCAAAGTCAGCGTACCTTCAGTTGAAGAATCGAGCTCAACTACCCATTCCTCATTTCCTTGGATTGAATACTTGTCAAGCAACACCTCCAAAACAACTAATATCAGAAGATCAACCATCTCATCTCCATTTTTGTCAGCATTTTCCCTCTTATTGAACTCCAAATCAAAGTATAAGTGACAAGGCAGACCCTGGCAAAGAATTTGTTGATGGTAGAGCCAAACTTAGATTTTGAAAACCCAAATGATGAGCAACTTACTGTTACATTATGCGTTAGATAAAACTTCTAAAGTAATGTCACCAATGGCTTCTTTCAAGTACTAGTGACAATGATTACGCCACCTTGTCCTGAGTACTTTCTACTTCTACTTATGGCTTTTGATTCAGTTTATTGCTTGACACATAAAAACAATCAAGAGCTAGAAGCAAAAGATGGAACTTGGAATTGGCTATAACAGATAAAAAGAAATAAAGGAGAAAATCCTAAACCATCCCAGTGAGACTCTTAATTGACAAATCATGTGAGAAGATGCTTTCTCTTTAAAGTCAATTCTATGCTTTGCAAATTAACCCATAGCATGCAAATTAACATGAAAACAAAGGGGTTCTCACCTCCTGAATTACTTCATAATGATGGCGTAACTTTGGATCCATGTTGATGTACCTAATTGAAAAAAAATACCACAATTCGGAGTTACGCAGAACACCAATACCAAACACGGGCAGCCTAAGACAGCAAATCAAAGATGACCACCTCTTCCAGAACTCCCGGTAAGAAGATACAAGAAATCTTCTCTGGCCATTACAATGGTCTTGGTAACTGAACACATGAACCTGAGGATGAGCCTTAGCAAAATTCATTGCTTCTTCTTGCCTTGGGAATGTGGTCCATATTTCCTTCCTAAGGTTGAAAAGGAATGGAAACTGGTTGTTCAATTATCAAATGCAAACGTAGTACACATGCAGGTTGTCCAGTAAAATCGTGAAATTTCTCATGGAAAAGCAAGGTAGATACAAAGCCAGATATCTTAAAAAAAAAAACTGCTACTGGAAATGGAAGCAAAGTGCATGCACAGGGAATACGTGAAAACATACACAGGCCTTAGCTTTGATGAATTTTGTGCAGCAAGATCAACCTGTATCTCCTTCAGCAATCGCAGCCAACTAGATGGTCTTTTTGGAGGCACACCATTAGGAGACCCATAGAACACCACTGGAGAAATATGCACCCCTCTCCTATGGCTGAACTTGCGTGCACTAATTGCTGTTGAACCAAGCTGAGAAGTTACAAATGGAAACTCGATAAGCATTTGCCAAGACAAACACTAAATATAGAGCTCGAGCAAAAGAAAAATATAGCATAAAGCGATTCCTTTAACAATACGCTTGGAACTCGATAAATTGGCCTTCCTCAACAGCAGCCTCGGTTGTTTCTTTGATGGCAATAAACCAGCTCGTTTACGAAGACACGGAAATAAATTCATCTGTTGACCCCAAAATCTAACCGAAACAAGAAATAACAGCTGACATCCCATACTTTCTCAGTGCAAAGCCGTATGTCCGTTGCCTCATCATGCCTCTGTCCTGATGATTCTGGACCGAGAGCGCTCAATGTAGAGCCTTCGTGCACGGAGCTTCCCTCCTGCCATTTCCTTTTGAATCTCTTCCTCTCTCTCACGGCCGATTCTGATAAAACAGATAAACAAATGTCACGAGGAGAGCACTGAATCAACCGCAGCATATATGCATTCCAGATAATATGCCTCAATCAATCAACCGCCAGCACTCCCCATCAAAGCATACCGCGCGCCGAACGAAGTAACGGACGTTTCAGACCTGATCCGCCATGCGCAGTTCGAAAATTCACTTCGAATTCTCCATTAGGGAATGCTGTGAGCATGCGAATGCACAGGGAGTGGGATCGAGGAAGGAGAAGGTACCGGGAGGAGAGATGCCGCACTTGAAGCATGCGAACAATCTGTCCACGTCGTCCATGGAGAGAGACCTTGAGCTCTTCGAATGAGAGGAAACTGCGATGGCGCTTGCATTTGAGGGTAAACGATCTTCTTCCGGAAGGTTCCTCTTGTTTTTATTCCCCTCTGTTCCGAGCAGAAGTTTCAATTCAAGAGCGACCGATTTGAAAATGGAGGGAAAGAGGATTTCTCAAAGTGCGGGAGGTCCTGAGTGGGGCATTCTATATTTTGAAAATGGGAAAACGACAGTGTAAATACTAAAACTTTGCACGGGTGGGCACTTTAGTACTAAAATTTTTAAAAGAGACACTTAAGTGTCACTTTTTAAAAAAATATGACACGTAAGTGAGCTTAGCCAAATATCCGACGTGACATTATTTTATTAATATACTCATTCTAAGTGGCTTGCCGAAAAGTTCAGTCAGCTCCTTCAACATGAAACGACATCGTTTAGTGATTTTCCCTCAAATAAGAACCCTAAATCGGCCAATTTGAACAAAATCCCTAATTTCTTCCCCAACTGAGCCCTAAAATGTAAACTAATGTCTTATTTCGATTTGCTCCTAAATTTAACAACTAAATCTCGAAAATGGAGAGCAAGACCTTTAGCAGTTACTCAAATTCCTTTTAATGAAGCAAAGGAAAAGGCAAGCATTTTGTTATTATGGGTTACCGAGTCCAACAAAAACATTGTGGATTCGATTAAATCCTAGGAGAAGATGCCATAGATGCACCAAATATAAAGAAGGCTTGAAGTGCAAATATTTCAAATGAGTTGATGCGAAGTTCTTTGAACGAGCGATAGAGGTGATACCGGATCTACTTGATGAACGACATCAACCTTTAATTATGTTTATGAACGAGTTGGACAATGTTGACTCAGTACAAGCTAAAATGAAGGCTTTAGCATATCTAGCCAATCATTTGAAGAAAGAAGTTTTAATGATGAAAATTGAAAGAAAGTGTTATTAAGCGTTTGTAGTGTTGTTGTTATGTTGTGTAGCATACTTTATGATAAAATGTAAAGTGCTTTAACGCGAGAAAAAGCAAATGTAGCTTGTTTGATTTGTGTTGTCCACAGGATGCTTGTAGCTTGCTTCATGTTTGTACTGTCCTATGTATCGTGGCTTGCTTTTTGTGCACTTTTGGGGAGGTCAAGACAAAAGAATGAGTGAATGAGCTGTTTTTATTTATTTATTGTTATTGAACATAAACCAACAAGATTAGCTGTTTTGGCTCAATGTGTTATGGTTTGTTCTTTGCTTGTTCTTGAATGTAAACCAGCAATGAATGAACGAGTTCTTTGTCTACTTTGTTGTGCTGTCACGAGTAATTACTTCAGTGTCATAAGTTGTATTTAATGATCACTTAAGTGCCAAGTTATGATATAAATGATTACTTAAGTGTCATTCATGATTAAAAAGTGATCACTCGAGTGCAAAGTTTTGCTCGTCTTAAATGATGTCATTCGTTGTCATGTTTAAAATGACGTCGTTCCTTCCACATCTAAATAGACATATACGAGGTTTTCATTTTTTTATAATAAAAAAATGCAACATCATTTAAAATGTTTATCGAAAAATGTCATGTCAGTAACTTAGCCGGAATTTCTTGCCGTTGACACTTAAGTGTTCAGTTCTTCTCTGATTTTGGCACTTAAGTGTCTCTTTTGAAAGTTTTGGCAATAAAGTGTCCACCCGTACCAAGTTTTGCACTCGCGCTATCCTTTTCTTTTTTGAAAAATGAAAAGTGAAATAAATTATACTTTTGGCTTGATACTTAAAAGAATTAATATCACGAAAAATCTTAAACTATATCTATCGTGACATAAAAAAAATTGTCCATTGTGACACGAATACCTTAATGTTTTTTTTGTGTCACAAAAAAACCCGGGACTTACACTAGATGAGTATTTATGTCATGGTGGATATAATTTAGGGTTTTTTTTTTAGAAGCAGCCCTATTGAAAAAGCATAAAAATAATCTTCTTTTTTTCTCACTTAAAGAATAAACATCTATCAAAAAATTTAGATATAAAAATAAGAGAAGGATTATTATGAGGGTTGTGCATAGAGACAAAACTGGATGTTTACTCAAGGAGTGGGGCACCGTGTATATTGACAATTTTTGACTTAATAATAATATAGATCGCCAACCTTCTGTTTCGGGCCAAAAGCAGCTCTTTTATTGGGTCCGAAAGGGTTGGACCCGCGAACATCTCATAAACACCATAGTTCAAAATACACCCAATTATGGAGCGACTGATCACACATGCAGACGCTAATCAAAACCATCAAGTTGGTCAGGCCTGGACCTAGACCGTTGATCGAGTTTATTTCGACGAGATTGTTGCACTCCCCACGTACATTTGGACCATTCGATCCGGTGGAATCTCTGCTAAAATTCAACAGTTGAAATAGATTCGATATTCATGCCCCCCACTCACTACGGTCATGAATTTGGGTACCACAATTGCGCCCGGTCAATTCATTTCGTAGTGGGCCTATCTTTTTCTTCAACATCTCTCGGGCGATGATGGCTTCTGCTTGTCGGCCACTTTTAAATATAATTTGAGCCGTGCATAGCCTCGAGCATGAAGTGGGTCGAGCCTGTCGGCTGCTACGGGGCGTTTGAAATCCATTATGTTTCAGAATTTTGATTTTGGCAAAAATTGATTTTTATCAGAATCAATTTTGAAAAAGAATGAGAAATTATGTTTACCAAATGCACCCTCATTTTACTTCTGCTTTTGACAAATTTACCAAATGGCGCTCGAGGATCGGCGACCGACGGCGACCGACGGCAACCGGCGGTCGGCCACCGGCAGTGGCGGCCTACGAGCATGAGAAGGAAAATGAGAAATGAAAATAGAAAAGAATTACTTCTGGCAAGAATTGATTCTGGTCCTACAAAATCACTTCTTTACCAAACACAATTCTTATTTAAAAATAGAAAACTACTTCAAAAGTCATTCTTTACCAAACGCATTTTTACTTCAAAATTACTTCTGGAGCAGAATTAAAAATTCTGAAGGATTATCAAACGCACCCTACATCGCCGGGTACGATGGGCCACGGGGCGGGCCAACCCCTTCTTAGTTTTCAATCCAAGTTACGGTCCTCTAAACATATCGACACGAGAAAAGATGCGACCTGCAGCTCGTGTTAGAGACAGAGAAATAAGATCGTGCGTACAACCCATCCATGCAATCGAGACAGGTAGTGAAACGTGTTTGGTCAGGCCAACAAAATTCACGTCTGATGGAAACTAAACTTATACCCAAAAATTTTCATGGAAATCAAACTGAGGGTTAAAATCCCTCGAAGAGCGTTCGTATTTCTAGGTACGAAATGACAATAATTTCACAATCAACTCGGATTTCCTTTCTGAGTAATTACTGTGCGCACCGCCTTTTCCTTCCTTTTAAGGGCCCTGATCGAATTTGGTTTTATCCTCCCAATTCTAGCAGAAGTGTTCGATCAACTAGCGACTCACCATCAATCGAGGTCTCCAAAATTTCTTTTCCGACTCCAAGGGAGGACGACAAACCAATTAAATTGACATTTCTGAATCAAAGCTTTGCGTGAAGAGATTGTCTTAATATCAAACTGAATATTATTGCGTGTTTGACCTCTCGAACCATGCAATTTACTAAGGAAAGTTATCCAAAAAGTCTTAAATCTATTGTACGATAGTCAATCCAATCCCTAACCTTTCAATCGTGGCAATTTAGTTCTAAACCTTTTGACAATTTGCCAATTTAATCCTAAACATTTTTTTAATGATGAGTTCTCTTTGAATAACATGCTCCATGTAATGATCCGTGCTGATAGTCATCACATATTCTTGATAAGTTTTCACATATCGAACGAGGAGCCAACCCTAGTACGAGAGGACATACCTCGGTAAACCGATGTAAGGAAACCGTGCTACAGTATGAGGCTAATGTACCTTAAAGCACGGTAGGAGTTACTAGGTGAAGAATAACATCACGAACACACAGACCCCTTTTATGAAGTGACATGGAAGAACATAACAGAGTCTGCCCAATTCACTCTGCAAGTTGGATTTATGAAATGGGTCTCTGTAATTCTAGCAGCGTGTGAAATCGCCAATCTCTCAAGAAAAGCTGTTGAACCTGTAATATGTTGGAAGAGTCCAATGTGATGTCCCTCTCATAGCTGCATCTAACGTTAATTAATTCGGCGACACGACAAAAGTCCAGATTATCCAACGTCATAACGAGGCAAACATAAGTTGCTACAAAGTCCATATTCTATTCAGCAGCAAAGATGCCCTTTTGCTCTAAGCTTCTGTCAGCAGCACCCATGCGTGGAGACCGTCCCGTTTACTAAATCCCCTGAATAAACAACGAATTGAACTTGTATTTTTCGGCAGGCCAGATTGACGGCATATAATATATTCTTGGTGACGAGAGAATCTGAAGCTTGAGTCTTCAGATGACCTGGCAATGGCATGCATTCGCCTGCATTACCAGCCACCATCTACCTCCGAAGAAAATGTTTCCTGGTGAAGTTTCTTGTCTGGCTTTTTCTTGACCTAATATGTCTTGGACCTATGGAAGCACCGTCTCAAATAAGTATATGTCCAAAAAATAAAAAACCAACAGTTGGTGACAATTTAAGTAATGTTCACCATGTGCAGATCTTTCGCGAAATCAGATCATTCCTAGAGACTCCAAATTACGTCTTGTGTGATAATCTCGCTGAAATAATCACGTTTCCGGTCGACGAGCAGATTGTTGTCCATCCTCACCTGCTCCAAAAGCAAGTCCATCTTGAGTTTTTAGTGGACCGCGATTAATTTAACGTTCTGAAATAACAACTGCAACGCAAAGTGTGTCTAGGGATTCTGGAATCTGAAGGCAGACGCAGATACTAGCCACCCCAGTCGGTCATGAGGCAGGTTGATAACTTCATTATGCATAAGGACTTGCTTAGGTAATGTGAATAGAAGGCGCTTTCACTCTCCCTTCTGGGTCTACATTCTTATCTCATTAGCTATAAGACGAGTTTGGTGAAATCTAGTTAGTATATTGGCTTTACGTGCGTGACCAGAACACCAGTCACATTTATTTAATAGAGACTTATAGATAGAATCCGCTTCCTTAGCCCAAGGGGGAGGTTTTATTTGATTTTTAATGTTCAGTTATTTGCTGCAGAAAGCTACTTCTTTTTGCAGAATCAGTAGACAGCAGCTCCTTTGGCATTTCTGTGTCCCAGATTTTTGGGGGGCCTGTTGAGTGTTTTCTCATTGTTTTAGGTATAGCTCCCGATCTTGATAGTTCGTCACCAGGCCTCTTTATAATCACCTCATCATCAGTGCAAGTAGCACTCCAATTCAGGTCCGGTTTCTATTTGGCATTGTAAGATCACGTTCAGCGTGGTGAGAATGAGAGAGGACGATGTGCTGTGTTGCAAGCCAGAGTTCTGGTTGTTTCTACTTATAAGTTTGACTCTAGTGATGTTCGCCGGCATCACTTCTGGGCTCGCTTTGGGACTCCTCTCTTTTAGCCAAGTTGATCTTGAGGTCCTCATTAAGGCTGGTCAGCCTCAAGAGAGGAAAAATGCAGGTTCTTGTGAATTGTAACTTCTCTTGGCAAATCTATGCCTGTTCTTGTTAACAATGTGCTTCTTCTTTTATACTTACTGTATCTATTACTTCTGCCTTGGGTTAATTGATATTCAGCCAGGATCTTACCGCTTGTAAAGAACGAGCATTTGCTTTTGTGTACCCTTCTCGTGGGAAAATCACTGGCAATGGAGGTATGTGCACTTCTTTTCTCTACTTTCGGGTTTAGCAAGAAAGCTTATGACCGCTGATCCATTACTATTCATTCTCGATCATGTAAGGCACTTCCTATTTTCCTGGATTCGATTCTCCCATCATGGGCGGCGATTCTAGTGTCGGTCACCCTAGTGCTTGCCTTTGCAGAGGTAAACTACTACTAGTTCTTGCTATTTTATAGACCAAAAAACTGCAGAAAAACAAGTTTATTTACCTGCTTTCATTTGTTCAAACTCCAGATCATCCCACAGGCTGTGTGTTCTCGGTATGGACTCAGTCTTGGCGCTGGATTATCAGCTTTCGTTCGGTTGCTTCTCCTGGTCTTCCTCCCTATATCATACCCAATAAGCAAGGTAAGCTTTGTGCTTTATATTATCGACGTTTGGTTTATTAATTAGGCCATGAAGCCCGTAGACCTGCCAATGAAGTCCCAGCATTCTGTATGGATTTGACAGGAAATTAAGGGGACTAAGCAAGGTAGACCCAACAGTATAAATGAACTTCTCAAATCCCCAGAAATTGTTGGTAAAAAAAGAAAATGGAAGTATCCTGATTACTCATTCGGGTTATGGAACTCAGTCAATATAACTTGAAGCCAAAGCAATTTGCGCAGCTAAATCTCTGAGAAATCGTGTGGTAGCCTTTCTATTCTCTCGTGAACGTGCCTCACAGTTGTTTGGGACATTAAAAACCGCAGTTTCTCATCCAATTTTGGAGAGCAGGATTTGTCACAAGAAGAAGAGCGACTCTGGTATACCGTGAACTGTCTACTCTGATATACCGCGAACTGTCTTTAATTTGTTGATCTCCCTACTGAAGATGTTGGACTGGCTTCTTGGGAGGGCGCATTCGGCATTATATAGGCGAGCAGAGCTGAAGACTTTGGTGGATCTGCATGCAAACAAGGTTGGCTTCCCTTGTTCCATCTGCCACCATACGAATCATAACAGCGTCTTATTCTGTTTCTAGTGCCTATTGGTAATCTTGATCTTCTGATAAGTGAAAATCATTCCTTAGGCAGGAAAAGGAGGAGACTTGTCGCATCATGAAACGAGCATAATCACGGGTGCTCTGGACTTGACACAGAAAACTGCGAAAGATGCAATGAGTCCAATATCTGAAGTATTTTCGCTCGATATAAATTCCAAACTCGACGTGTATGTTCTTCGATATTTCATTTAAACCCGATTACCAAATTCACAATCCTCTCCTTATGTTTCCATCAGTTGTTCTCATTTTAGGCACACGATGGGTCTCATTATGAGCAAAGGCCACAGCAGGATACCTGTCTACTCGGGGACCCCGACGAATATAATCGGCTTAATACTGGTAAGAAATGTGAATTGACTTCATATTTGGTTCAAGGATGTATGTCTATCTGCATTTAGTTTCATTGAAGATGTAAGGTTAGGATGCATATGACAGAGAAGTTTAACTGGACTCGAACTGCACTATCTAGAGCAGTGAGAGTAGCAGAAGTTTAAGTAGCATCTCAATGGTAGCTTCAAAGACGCATTAACAGTATCATTAAACAGGTTAAGCATTTTCTTCACCTTTGTTCACAGATAAAAAGCATTAAATGGTAGCTCGTAAGATGATTGTTCCTTGAACTATTCACTTTGGTAAATGTCTGTTGTTCATCTAATTTATCTGGCATATTTGTTTGATAGGTGAAAAACTTGATCTTCTGTCGCCCTGAAGACAAGACCCCAATCAAGTTTATGACTATCAGGAGGATTCATAGGTAGAATCTCCGCGCCCTTCTTCAATTCCCCAAAATCTTCCTTTCAGATGAAAACTTTCTTTGCTGGTCTTATTTCGTAATTAACGGATAATTCTTTCCTCCTCCTGCAATAAGAGTGCGTGAGGATTGGCCATTGTATGACATACTTACTCTGTTCCGGAAGGGTCACAGCCACATGGCTATTGTCCTTAAGAGCAAAGAGGGTGCCGAAGACACGGAAAACTTTTCTAACAAGCTTGCAACTACCGTGGCAAATACCTATTTGAACTTGAAGCAGAATCAAGAAGTGAAGGAAGGCAACGACTCGCTCCTCCTACAAAAAATTGAATTCTAGCTAACGTTCAACTTCTACATGAAATTTTCCTTTAGGATTGCTGAAGTTATGGCATTGTATCTGCAGGAGGACTCTGTTCTCCCCTAAATGGCAGCCAGGGAATCAACATCTCTGCAGTCACATCGCCTTTATATTCCACCTACTCAGAATCTCCGAGCCCCGCTTTGGCAGATGTTGTGGAGACGTACAAAGATCTGCCTTCTCGGTTCAGAAAGGCTGAAAACAAAGATGCGACCATCTCAGTTGAAGATTTAGAGTCTCTACCAGGTAACTCAGATGAGGAGGTCGTCGGCATAATAACCATGGAGGATGTAATGGAGGAGCTCCTACAGGTAATCTCCGGGCAAAATGCAACACTCAAACATACAGAGTTATTTTTCTCTCAATCATTGCGTATCAAGTGAGGTAATGACATTTCTTGTGCTATTTAAGGAAGAAATTTTGGATGAAACTGATGAATATGTGGACCTCCATAACAAGTGAGTACAATCACCTTTTGTTTTGCAGCATCATCTCAGCCTGAGTGTCATTTTCAACATTTTGGCATCAAAGACACTACTTTGGTGATTATTCCGCATTCTTCTTCTTTTGTTTTATTCAGGATCAGGATCAACCTGCCATCTTCAAGAGCCTCATTAGGATCACCTGGAAGGGTATCAATCTCTCGCATCCATTGGAGAACTCCACAGCCATCTCCTCCTTCATATACTGCTTTACTAAATTCACCAATTTCCCCATACATACGGCCACCGCTCGCAAGACCAATTTTATATGCCTCTCCTCGTGCTTCAGTCAATTCATCAGCCGGCTGTACATTGCCAATTCGCAACTCTCCTTTACCTCACAAGGTATGACAAGTAACTTGGCTTTGGTCTTTTCAAAAAGTAGAAGCATTCCATATTTGGTGTTACTGAGTCTAGCTGAAGTTTTCCTTAATCTTGTAAGGGTATGCAGTGTGCACTTCAGCCACTTTAGCCCACTTGTAAATCTCAAGAGGGAAGAGAACTTCGGTTGAATTGCACTTATATAAACGAACCTCTTGATTGAATAGAAACTAATCAATTCATCAATCTGATGTCGACCTGCAGTAAAATGGAATAAGCTGTGCCTAACTAGGCAATACATGCATGCATTATATCTATGTAGGGCCAAAACTAACATCAAAGAACAGAACAATTATCGCCGTCTGCTATACCTTCTGTCATTCTGTGGTGAAGGTTTTGGGAGTTATAGAAGGCAAAATTATCTAAAGAATATGCTCCAGCATCCAACTACTAATAAGAATTGCCACCTCATAGCTTGAGAATGACCTCTTCATCAACACGTTCTGCTCGACTTGGTTGAGATAGCCTTCACCTGAGGACAAAAGAGGAAATCGATCCTTTTCCTTGAGTAGTTGAGTTGAGCATCCAAGCCAGCTTCGCCACCTCTCTGTCTAGGATATATAGTTCTCAAGGAGTCACGATTGTCACATGGATACTCACATGATATTTATACTGAAGCGATGAGAATTCAGGTTCAAAAAACATTCATTACTTCTCTTCCTGTTGGCAGATCTCAAGGAAGTCATACAAGAAGCTGGACCGTCCTGCCTGTTAATGAAGATCTCACTGATGCAACATTCACATAACCACCAATAAGAAAAGAAAAATCTTGATCTCAAAATCGCCCCAGAGAAGTATGATGGCATGTATTAGCTAGCGATATTCTTCTCCTTGTAGTGCAACCGGTGTAAATTTCTTAGAGGCATAGTGCGGAAATGGCAACTGTGGAATGGTGTGATGCATCACAGATGATTAAGCAAGCTTCCTCTGCTGCACAATTGGTACAAGATTACAAAGCTATGCAACCTGATCAGCCGTCAAGCTGAAGACATCAATGTCAAACTTTTTCTATAGATTAAAGAAAGAAAATACTCAGATTCAACATTCTGAAATCTACATAGGGAAGGCAAAGTAATTCGGTGGTATGAACCGCTAATCGAGTACCCTTTTCCTGCCAACAAACGAACTCAAACACGATGATTTCAATAAAGGATTGACATTTATAAATAGCAGATTCAAGGTTATAACTTATAATCCACAGTCCAACACTTGAGAGAGATATCGGCTCGCGGCCTACTTGCTTCATGATAAACGAGATATGTCAACGAAAGCATACGAATTACGAAGGCCAAAGCAAAGATATTTATGATATAATCTGTACATTTTGAATGTTTACTTAATTTTTAATAACATTCACAGCATTTAAATAGCACGTCTTCTCAAGAGATATCTTTAGCAATTGCAGGAAAAAGAATCTCAGCGGAAAGTGACAAATAAAGAATAACCTACGAACAAGAGCAAAAAACGAAGGCTCTGTCTGTCCACTGATTTTTCCGGATAAGGCATCATTCTCTATGTGATATTGTCGTGTCATGAGAAAAAAAAAATGTCATCTTGAAGCAGCAAGCCACCATGAAAGCTCTCCTATTTACCTCAAAACCTCCACTGGTCTCCACGTCGAATTCGCAACCACATCTCTCATCCACGCGCTCCTCCTCAGTCTCTCCGAACCGCCGCCACCCTCCGCCGCTCAAGCCATGGAAGCTCCACGCCAACGCCAAGGGCTTCGCCGGACCCCCGCCGCCGCCGCCCGGAAAATCCCGTCCCACCCCCGGAAAACCCGACACGAGCAAAAGCAACTATGACGGCGGTGAAGGCGACGACCAGATCCCGCAGGTGGTGTTCGACAGGATGATCAGGCGGATTCTGGCGTTCGTGGGCGTCCCCCTGGCGACGGGCATCGCGCTGCTTCACATCTTCGGGGTGATTAAGGAACGAGAGCTGTTGGACATCCCTCGGTGGCTGCCGTTCCTGACAACGTTGCTGTGCTTCGGGGCGTCGGCGCTGGGGATCGCGTACGGGACGCTGTCGAGCAGTTGGGACCCGGATAAGTCCGGGTCGGTTCTCGGGTTGGATGAGGCCCAGAATAATTGGGCCGAGATCTGGACAGAGGAAGAGCAAACGTAGGAACTTGGGAGCCCACCATTCGCGCAGTTGCATGGTCGTGCCCACAAAAGCTTATGAAAGTATGTGAATCCACATGATTTTGTACGAACTATTATAGTGTGATTAGTTTTGTCCACTACGTAAGCATGTTATATACCAAGTTGCTTTGCATGATAAAAAATAAAAAATCTAACTAGTTAGGTATAATATTACTAATCGATTACTATACTAATAATTAATTTTATATACGAAACTTAATATTCATGAAAATATTAGAATAAGTCCCTTTTTTAGGCCATTCCAGAAATAACTTTTTACTACAATCACTATCTTTAGGATGTACATGCTTTTAGCTAGCAACCGATAAACTCGTTAACCATCTTCAATTATCGTATTTTTCTTTGGGATAGTCGGGTCCAATGGCGCATAATCTTCCATCTATAAATTACAATTCAAGATCCTCCTACACAGATTTCGGTTCACGGGCTATTGAAACATGGAAAAGACATGATCACAAGGCTCCTCACTGTATTATATCCGCTAGTAATGGTGTCCATGTTTCATCCAATCGATTATTTAGGCTCTTCATTCTAAAAATTTTAATGATTTGCCAAGAAGATTTATTAATTTATTTACTTATTCTCGTTTTAACTTTGTCACGATACATATATGTCCCCTTTTCATCACGTCATCACTTTTTTTACTATGTGTCGTAGAACACCGGGAGGCCATTAACATCCTAATATGACTTTTTCTAACGTTTTATTTATTTATTATTATTTCCGACCTTGACGGGTTTGGGACATGACGCATGAACGGGACGAGATAGAATGGGATGGAGGGGTTGAAAGCCCAGCAATGCCTGTCAAAGGACGGCAAGAGCCACTCGAAATCCAATTATTAATGGAATATGTTCACAATAAGTCCTAAAACTTGTAAGGAAAATGCATTTGAATTCTAAAACTTACAAAAAATTCAAACAAATCCTAAAACTTGTTACAAAAGTGCAAATGAGTTCTAAAACTTTCAAAAAATGTAATTTTAAAAAAAGACTTGATTTGACCAATATGATAAGTTTTAGGACTTGATTGGACTAACATGACAAGTCTTAGGACTTGATTACACTTTTGTGACAAATTTTAGGATTTATGTAAACTTTTTGTAAGTTTTAGGACTCAAATGTATTTTCCTTATAAGTTTTAGGACTTATCATGAACATATCTGATTATTAATTATTACAAAGCCATCATCACCATGAAACGTGATTTGATGACTAACGATCGTGACGTGATGTAACGGCGGACCCCAAGATGTTGTACCCATCTTAGACGAACCAATTGGCCCGGAAGAGGAGATTTTTCGAAAACTAAAATGATCAAACTTGAGATTGAATTGGCCAGAAAAAGAAAAAATCACCACGTGTTAAATGAGTCGACAAGACTATAAAACATATTTAGCTTAACTTAGAAATTGTACGGCTTAGTTGAGAAATTCATTATCGTGGATAGGTTTTTCGCTTCAAGACTAGTGTGAAAGAGTATGCCGAGCAAATATCAAATATCAAATATCAACTCCAATGTGACGGTTTAGTTCATAGGTCGAGTTAGATATTCGACCTTTTTTTTTCAGAAAAAAAAGTCGAATATCTAGTCTATTTGGAGGGAAATTATCTTTAGTATTTAACATTTTCAATTTTCATTGCTCTTCCGATTTAACTTTTCTTTAACCCCAAACATCTATATTAGTGCTTGTACTTATATCTCAACATAGACTTTTCGTAATCTTGTGAAATTTAAATATTTTATTGGTTTCGAAAGCGGAGGTAAAATAATAAATCAAAAGGTGCAATCAAAGCTTGAAAAGGAGAGAAATAAAAAGAAAAAGGAAATGGAAAGCTTTCGGCAAGACTTTTGTCTGGATTCATGACTTCATCCCAATCCAGGAGCATTGGCGCGTGACCGAATCTGACGACATCATGAAGAACTTTAAAACTATGAACGGAGACAAATTCAACCAAAGTTTTATGAATGCCATTTTGTAAACTTCCGCACGAAATAGAAATATTAAGTCACGAGAAGGACCAAAACCGGTCGTGTAAATCAGTTGGCAATTATCATCCAATCCATCGCATCAATTTTGGACGTTTGATTGAGAGGTTAGGCGCTTAATTTGAAGGAGAAGGGTCGCGTATTCAAATCACAACGTTTCTCACATGTAAGCGGAATCTTATCCAATAAATGTGAATTAGGATTTACAAGCATCTATGGAGCTGAACCAAAAGAATTTGTGCAGCAACAGGTCCAATTGTAAAATTGTGAGTTTTTCGTAGTGTAGCGAGACTCTCAAGTCAAAAAGTCATGTTACTTTCGGCATGCTTATCCATGCAGTTGGACATCGGCAAGTTTGTTTGGACACTACCTAAATGATATGGGCTCTCACAGACATCCTTTTAAAAACTAGCTTTCACATATTAAATAAGACGACAATGATTGATAGTGTCCAGTTGGAAAGGTTAAGGAGATTGATTAAGTTGTGCAAATTTTTTATTTGGATCCGGCAGATTTTATGTTTAAATCACAACACCACTCGCTCATATTAACTTTGGGATCATTCCCGCCACTTGAACGTGGATGGTTGGTTTGCGCGTAGTCGTGGTAATTAGTCGAACCGCAGATTTTTCGATACCAAGTTTCATCAGAAAATAAAGAAAGTATAGGGTCGGTTATGACTTACAAGATTTATCTTTTCAAAGGAAAGCGACGAGGTGCCAAAAGATAGAATGCCACCCATCATCAAGTTAATTGCATATCTCAAAATTCTAAAGCTTTCACGACAATTATGTAAGTGAAAAAAAGAAATGTGATCGACGAGATGATTATAAATGCTTCCTTCTCTCTCTCTCTTTTTTTGGCTATTGCCAGATATCGCTGGCCGGTCACCCCACTCCAGAGCCCCTAAAGGGAGAGATCCAATTCCCTACCTCCACCAACTGGCCGATCGTTTAGATTACTTTAGAAAGCTATTGGTGGCATAAACTACTTTTTCTCTGTTGCGAATCTGATCAGAAACCTAAGCTGTAAAATTCGATTGACAAGACAATTTAATATCCACAGTTGGACATTTGAATAAATTTTGTGTTTGGAGCTATTGATCCAAACGTCCCATCCCAATACTATATTATACATAGGATTTTTCCAAAGTTCCAACCTGATTGCGTCCAATTATTCCACTGTCTAATTGCTTGAATAGAGATATGTCGAGCCGCCCATATTGTCATCTTATGCTAGACTTTCAAAGAAGCTTTTGCGTAATCTCCTAAAAATCTTGCTCGGTGCTTGGCTTGGTTTGACCAAAGAAAAGGAAAAGCTTGATATCTCCCCATGTTATACTAACGAAAACAACATTGAAGCCAAGTTCTCCGAGGCTCAATCTTCTTTTGTATTCCGCGTTATATTTCTTAGTCACATGCTCAAACTCAATTGATCATTGACTCGGGCAGAACCGAGACATTGGCAATGATGATCATGTTCAACTGAGCAACAACAGCAAATATCATCTTGTCAAAATCCATCTCATCAATTTCAAGCATTGGATCGAAAGATTGAGTGTTGATATGAATGAGAAGGATCATGTATTCAAATCACAATATCTCTAACACGTAAATAGAGTCTTATTTAATATATGTGTGCGGCATGATTACATGCATCTATGGAGTTGGAACCGAAAGAATTTGTGCAACAACAGCTCCAATTCCAAAAACTGTGAGTTCGTAGTGCAGCGAGACCCTCAAGTTGAAAAGTCCGGTTACTTTAGGCATGCTTATCCGTGCCGTGGGACATCGGCAGGTTTGTCTAGACAATGCCTAACTGAGTTGGGCTCTCGTGGACGTTCTTCTAGCTTTCAAAGATTAAATTAGATGAGAATGATTGAAAGTGACAGGTGGGACCTCAAAGAGATTAGCTGAGAGGTTAAAGGTTTGATTTAGATAGGGCAGATTCTATGTTCAAATCATAACGTCATTCCCTCATATCAACTTCAGAAAACCATGCCTGCCAGTTGTTGGTGGGAGCTGTACTTAATGCAAGTGGGCGGATAGTTTGCACATACCCATGGTAATTATTTGGCGTGACAAAAAGAAAAAATTTCAAATAAAAATATGAAATATTTTAATTTTTAAAAATTAATATCTGAAATAAATCTTATTTCAAATAAGAACTTGAAGTGATCAAATTGTCCCAAAAAGAGCCTAGCCGGCCAACGACTATTTTGGCCATCCGGCGACAGGGGAGGGAGGAGGAAAAATTCAAAAAAGGAAAAAAAATTCAAAAAAAGTAAATGACGAAAATATCATTCAACTAGCAAAATTAGGCCCCTTTTTTAGACTAATATGGCCATTTCAGGTCCTTATCTGAAATAAAATCCACTTCATGCCATTATTTGAAATAAGGTTCATTTCAAATTCTTATTTGAGAAAATGAAGGCACTTTAGGTCCTTATTTGAAAATTTTTCGAATAAAAATGAATAACAATAGTATCCGATTGGTTATGACTTACATATTTGATCTTTTCAAAGGAAAGTGACAAGGTACAAATAGATAGTATACCATCCATCATCATATTAATCATGCCTCTCAAAATTTTAAAGCTTTTTATGGAAATTGTGTAAGTAAAACAGAGAATCATGATTAACTATGCGATAGTTAATATTTCGATTTCGGTTTTGCTTCTCTTTTTTTTTCTGTGCACGCACGCTGTTGCTAGCCACGTAGCTGATAATTTAGATTACATCATCACGCTAGTGACGGCATAGTCTGTTTTTTTCTCTGTTTTGGTTCTATTAGAATGCTAAGCTGTAAGATAATGATAGGTACTATTGGTAAAATTTCGTTCACAAAACGATGTGATGTTCACAAGTGGACAGTTGAATCATCATCATTTAATGCTTGGAGCCACATAACATTGTCCAAAGCTGCAAAACTCAATACGGAAGCTAGATGGTGAAAGCATTATGACATTCCAGCTAAATACAAAGGAGATATTTTCAGATTCCATTATCTTATTTGCTTGAATAGAGTTATGTCCAACCGTCCAGGCGCCCATATGGTTATCTCATGCTAGATTTTTCAACGAAGCTCGGGGTAATCTTTGAAATATCTGGCACTGTGCTTGGCAATTTAAGTCGTGCTTTGCCTGTCCCAGCAAGGAAGAGAGCCGTGTTGTTTTACGTGTCGGTTTGACCCAAAAAAGAGAATCTCGACGTCAAGTTCTCTGTGGCTCAATATATATTTTTTTTTTTGTTCTTTTCTTTATATTTTTAGGCACATGCTCGAACTCAAAGTGACCATAGAACTTGGGCAGAACCGAGGCATTGGCAATGATGACGGCGCTCGACTGAGCATCGATGACTAGTTATAACTTAGGTTATGTCTGCTTTGCAGGGAAATCAATCTGTTAACGTAGAATTACGTGTTTTTTTTTTTTTTTTTCA
>BCNH02000001.1:25228584-25252600 GCA_001662345.2 Metrosideros polymorpha var. glaberrima
TTTTTTTTCACTGTGCTGTCGCCCTTTGTCAGGAGTGAGAAATTCAAGCGAAAAGCCTTCTTTCTCGTGCTGGGGGGAGGTGGGCTCGCAGCAGCTTCATGTTCTTTCTTCTTTTTTGTCCGATTCGCACGGCGAAGATCCCCAACTCTCGATCCAATGCACTGATTGATTCACTGAAAGATGGAAATTAATTTAATCCGAAAAAGATCAAATAACGACTGCTTTTGTCTGTTGTATCACTGGACGGCGAGTCCCTGGAGTCCAAACCAGCCGGTGAGCCCCAAGTCCCCAGCAAAGCAAAGAAGAAGAAAGACGGATGGAATCGAGTAGAGCAGATTCCTTGGGAGCAAAATCCGAGGACACCCAAATCCTCGATTGAACATGAAATAACGATCAACCCCAGAATTTCATTCACTTATATGTACAGACAAGAACTCAAAAGCTATAATGATCTTCAACATGTTCTCGGCTAGGACATCGGACACTTGACCAGATTTCAACATGTTCTCTTTAGCCAAACCTACTTATTCTATGCAAAGGATCTGAGCAAAACATCGAATCAGCAGATGACGCAGCCATTTGGATCCTCTTCTGCACTCACGTTTCTTCCATAGTAGTACGGGAGTGGTGGAGGAGGTGGATAGTAGAGAAACGGGTAGATTTTGGCCGGATCGGCCTTCGAGTCTTTGCCGCCCTTGTTATCGTCCTTCTTCTTGTCCGGATCGTCTTTCTTGTTGTCGTCCTTCTTCTGAGCCTCTTTGGCCGGTCCGACCGAGACTATGTCCGTGGTAAACGTCTTCCTCAGCTTCCTCACGAGCTGCACCGCATCCGTGACTCCTGTCACCGTCAGCTTCTGGTCCTTCAGGTTTATGTCAATCGAATCGACCCCTGCACATGTGCAACGAAATTCACACTCTGTTTTGAGTCGGATTTCTTAACTGCAGAAATTAAGATATGGGATTTGTTCTTTTTATAGAAGTAGAGAGACAGAGGCGAGAAGAAAGCATGATCTGATCGATACCTGCAAATCCAGAGACTATCTTCATGGCCTTCCTCTGGTCCTTGTTGTCGTGCAAATCCAGCTTCAACACTGCTTTCTGTCACCGAAACAAGAACCAGAGCAACGTAAAAAATAAACCCCTTTTAGCCAAAAAGGACCGCTTTCTCTTCAAAGAAAGGTAAAAGGGAATGAAAATTAGATACTCGATTGAGAATATGTTATGGAGCACCTGAGGGAGCTGCATGTTTTTTGTGAGCGGGTTGAATTCGACAGGACCGATATTCGTATCTTTCAAGAAAATGGAAATCTCAAAGAGAAAGGGCTAAGAATCCTGCTGGCTTTTTCTCTTCTCTTCTCGGATGATTATAGAGAGAAAGAGAGGTGAAGAAGCCGAGCAGAGGAAGATGCGAATGAGTGTGTATGATGAGAACCTTGGGGACGATGCCGAGTTGAGTTATATACGAGTCAGGTCAACCCGAGTCAGGTCAACCCGAGTCAATTCAAGCTAGTCAAATATATGCGCTCTGAGTTGTCTCGTACGACTGAGCATTAAAGCTCGCAAGTTTCATCCGAACGCTGTCGTTTCAAGCTGCCCGACGTCTTCTGCGGCCCGGAAATTCGAAGTTCCAGAAAGAAGTTTGCCTTTTTTCGCAGTTTCGAAGAAGCTGCCTGAGGCAGAACATCGGTTGGGTGGCGCGCGTGGCGGGACGTCGACACGTGACGCAGAGGGTTACGGGGGCCGAGTCAAGGTCTCGAGTGGGGTCGGATGTGTTGAAAAAAACCAATGAATGCACTGCTGTTGATGTGGACCGTCGATTCGTCCGTTCAATCATGTGGTGAGGAAGGGGGTCCGACGAAGGGCCGGTGGAAAAACGGGACAAGGAAGCTCTTGGGGTTGGTCTGACGGGGGATTTGATTGCATCACCAACCCTCCGCCACTTTGCGCGGTCGTTCCAAGCTCCAAACGCCGTGGCTCAGCTCGCTCGATGCTGTGATTCACGTTGGATGTTCCTTACAGCTCGCGAGACATGGAAAATTTGACCCTGGAGCATTCTGGACGTGTCAGAATATGCCACCCCTGAATTGGATTGCAAAGGGCAACTTTAGTTTCCTTTGTTCAAGAACTTTTGACGCTCCCTTTTTAAAAGAGGCAATATCGCAAAAGTAGAATACTTTAATGCCCTCTATGCTGAGGTGACGTATGAAGGAGTTTGATGCTTGACTTTGATTTTCATGTACAGATGTACGTAATCAGAATTAGGACGATCTTTGAATCATCTTAGTTGGATTTCAGGACCCAAAAAGAAAAAAATTAACTTGACCCCTTCGGTTCAATCATACGAGACTCGACTTGTTCCAAATTTCTTTAGCTTTGCTTGGTTAATTACGGGTAATAGATCCTTCGGGGGGAAAAAAAGAGGCTTCAAATGGCATAAGACAAAGAGCACGGGCAATTTTTGCTTACTTGATTGTCAGGTCAGATCCTTTCGATTTTGGTCAGGTTAATCTTGTGAGATTTAATAAAATCATCATCAATTATTTTAAAAATTTAAATTATTAGGTAAATACGTGATTTAATATATGAAATTGTTAACAAGTCAGATCCAATCTCTTTAGGTTTTTAGCTTTCAGGAAAGGTTGCTTTCTTTGGCCCAACAAAGGGAATTAAATAGAAACAAACGGTCGCTTTCTTGAGCATATGGCTTCATCTCCACTAACAACGGTCCCCACTTGTCCTTACTGCTTTATATGGACGATCCTTGAAGTTTATCCCCTCCCATTCAGTCTTTTAGTGGACGAACCCTTCTTTCAAATATACTGCCAAGGGCTTTAAGAATCAGAGTTATGTTACGTATCTTTCATATAAATGATAACATAATTATTACTCTTTTTTTGCTAGAACATAATTATTACTTTATACGACCACAATCAAGTAAATATTGAGATCAAATAGGCAAATGCATTTGCGCTTATCTAGCGTAGGAGTAGGCATAGGAAAAATTACCAAAAAAATCATAAATCTATTGTAATTGTTCCAATTAAATTCTAAACTTTTTTTTTGTCAATTGAGTTGCATTTATGCCAATTCAGTCCATCCAACCAATTTTGGCTAGCCGGTACTGACGTAAACATTTTTTTAATAATTTTTTAATTTTTAATGTTTTTTATTCTTTTCTTTTCTTAGGGCTAAGACGCCCTCACTGGCACTGGCTCTATGCCAGCCCTAGTTAAAAAAACAAGTAAAGAAAAGAAAGAAAAAACTCAAAGAAAAATTTTAAAAATATTTAAAAATATCAAAATATTATTAGAAAAATGTCTACATCAGCATTAGTCGGCCAAAAATGTTCTACATGGATTGAATTGGCACAAATGCAAAAGTTTTAGGACTCGATTAGCAAAAAAAAAAAGGTTTAGAACTGACTTGACACAATTACAATAGGTTTGCGACTTTTTTGTTAATTTCCCTAGTAGACATATATCTTGATCTTAACATTCTGTTATTTGTAATAAAGAAGTTCAATCGACCCGTATACGATATCATCCATAAGTCAAGTGGGTTGGGTTAATTATTTGCTAAGATACGATGTAGTGACAAGTTAGCCCGTAGTCCATGTAAATTTCATGAGTTGGTGATATGATTGTCCATGCGTAGCATTCCTCTCGATTCGGCAGCAAATTTTAACTACCCAAGAGATGGAGAAACAAAAGACATGACGTGAGCTTGTAATCATCAATATATGGAAATGAGTTTGTTATTGACAGCTGCGATTAGTCGAAACACCAATGAAAACACCACGTGCGGTAAAAGATGTTCATCCGATGTTGGTTCCAACACAAATACATGGAGAATAGCAACCTCTAATGCCACGAAACATAATTTGCATTGATAGACCTGAGCAAGTCCTTAAAAAGTTTCGTATGGATTTCGAGATGTTAAAAAGATAAGAAGGTATTCCCACCTCCTTGGTCAGGAAGACAAAGATAGATCTCGAAACTTGAAAATACAGGGCATGTGGGCATCGACACGTTAAAATAAGGAACACATTTTGGCTGGGCACTCCTCTTGAGGAAGACTACCGTAGGAGGCCCCTGTAGGGTTTAAAATCCCCTCTGGCTGACCCACCTCAGCACGGCTCCTCAGTGAAAACACTACGCATGGTAAAAGATGTTCATCCGATGTTGGTCCCAACACAAAGACATGGAGAATAGCAACCTCTCATGCCACGAAACATAATTTGCATTGTGCAAGGAAAAATGACGTGAAACATCGAATAGACCTAATTTTGCTCCCAGGATTCAAATTTCATCCCAAACCAGATTGTTGATTTGCATAGGGAAAACAAGATTTCCATGATAAAATGACACGTGTGTACCTAAATCAAAGTGAATCACGTTTAGAATTGAATCTCACACGTGCATAATGAGAGCTCTACTCATCGAAATCAAAATTATCCCACTAAAGATCCATTTGAGTAACTGGTCAGATGTTTCAATTCCCATTCTGGACGCCACTCACGAACGTGCCCTCTCTTTCCAACTCTCTTTCTTTTTTGTGGGTGAGGAAGGTAACGTGCTTCCTTTTTTACCTGTTCCAATAGGAAATTCGGCCTCCCCGACAATAATTAACATAATCTAGAATTGCGGGGTCACCCACAATGTCTGAAATTTCAACGATTGACGGAAACGAAAGCGTCAGTAATATTTTCTCGATTTGAGACGTAACCCAAAAGTGAAAAGGGAAAAATAAGACCTTACAATTTTCTTAGTGGATCAATCAGACACGTCAGGGTCGTTTTCCCATCACAGGTCGTCAATTTCTGGAGCGGGCTCATCAGACATTTTATATTAAAACCTAAGAATTGAACCCGCACTACCGCCTAGATATTGATTTCTCTTGGCCTTTAATACGTAGCATCCAGACAGGAACGAGATGAGGTAGAATCTTATGGGATTGTGGGAGGACATGAAGACAAAAAAGGAGCTCCGTGTCGATGGCTAGTGCCAAGAGCTTTTAGTAGGTCAAAAATTCATATACTGACACTGCCTCTAAGGACACGGCATAGCCCCAATGCTTTTCCAAATCTCAATTCTATGAATGGACTTTGATGAGACATGATCCTAATTCCTAGTACGGTCGATATATAGCAATGGAAGTGATAATCAGCGCATGAACAATTGCATGAGATGTTTTATCGAGGGAGAAGGGATGAATTGTCAAATAAATATGAAAGGCGTGTCTTATGATGATCGTGGTAATTTTCCCTCTCTCTCTCTCTCTCTCTTTTTCACCTATGGTTCTCGTTGCTTTGTGAAAAAGAAAGATAGGAAAATTGCTGTAGAAGTCGTACATGTGAGTGCCGAGAGTATCCAAATAATTGCCATCTTTGATGACTTAAGTGTTTCATGATGTCAAGAGCAGCTGGCCAATTAACTTGTTGGACGTTTACCTTTGTGAAAGTATTCTGGTCTGATTTGGACAAGAATTGTATATAGATGACATCCTCTAGTCCCACTGGCGTCTCCACCCGTCCTATATCAATCCAAATTATTGAGCATGTAACTGGGTGCTCACGTGCTCTTGCTCCCTTGCAATAAACTAAAACTAGTGTGAATGAGTGTATAGGGCCGATATCAAATATCAACTCGTGCGTGATGGCTTGGTCAATAGATCGAGTTAGCTATTCAACTTCACTCGAGCCTATTTAGAGTGAAATCATTATTAACGTTTTACCCTTTTTCTATTTTCATTTCTTATTTCTCTTTCGATTCGACTTTTGTCTGATTTGAAACGCTCAATATCTTTCCAAATATGCAAATATTTATGTGTGTATCTTGTGCGTAAACTTTTCGTAATTTTGTGAAATTTGAATTTCTTATCGCTTTCTTAAATGGAGGGAAAATAATAAATCAGAAGGCGCAACTATGTCTCTTGCTCGCAAGTGAAGTCTTATCTAATAGACGTGAACGAGAATTTGCATGCGTCCACAGAGTCGAATAGGGAGAATTTGTTTAACGACGTCTCTAATTGAAGTACTACGAGTTCATAGTGCAGCGAGATTCTCTAGTTGAAAAGTCCTTGACTTTCCGGCATGTTTATCCATGCGATTGGACATCACTATCCGCGCATTTGTTTGGACACTGCCTAAATGATTTGGGCTCTCATGGATGTCCTTCTAGAAACTAGTTCTCCAAATATTAAATGAGATAAGAATGATCGAAAATATCAGGTCGTAACTTTAAAAAAATTGGTCCAGTGAAAGCGTTTGATTTGGATCCAATGGGTTTTGTATCCGATTATATTAACTTTGGGATGCCACGCCTGCCACTTCTTCTTGGAGTCTTACCCAAATACAAACGGAAGGACGATTTGCATGTCCCCGCGAGAATTAATCAAATCACAAAGTTTAGATACCATGTAGGTCGGTTATGACTTGCATGATATATATTTTTCAAAGGAAGGCGGTGAGGTAGAATAAGATACTATCCATCATCAAAGTAATCGCGTCTCCCAAAATTTAAAATCTTTTATGGCGATTATGTAAATAAAATAGAGAAATATGATTGACTAGGTGACAGTTAATATTTCATTTTTTTTTTCATTTCTTTTGCCATTGCCAACCGGCCCCACTCCCAAGCCCCAGAGGTAGGCATCGAAGTCCCTAACTCCGTCGTCCAATTTGGACGGGCAACCAGCTAGCTGATCATTTAGATCGCGTTAGCATGCTAGCGACGGCATAGACTACTTTTTCTTTTTTGTTCCGTCTCTAATCAGAAAGCCAAGCTCTAGGATATCGATAGGTATAATCTGTAATTTGGTTTGCGAAACAATGTAATATTCACCGTCGGACATTTGAACGATCATCATTTCGTGTTTCGTGTTTGGAGCTATTGATCAAAACAATCGGATGCTGCTATACATAGCATTGTTCAAAGCTCCAATACTTAATGGGGAAAGCTATAGATGGTGAAAGCATCACGACATTCCAGCTAAACACGAAGGAGATACTTTCAGATAGGAGAAACATACGTCCAAACCGTCCATACTGTCATCTCATGCTAGACTTTTCAATGAAGCTTTGCGTAATCTTTGAAACACCTCGCACTGTGCTTGGCAATTTAAGTCGTGCTTTGCCGACCCCAGCAAGAAGAGAGTCATGTTTACTCGCGTGTTGGTTTGACCAAACAAAGGAAATCTCGAATTCTCCCCCTGGTTTATTATGCTAACGAAATCAACATAGCTATAGTTTAGGCCAATTTCTCTTGAGGCTCAATTCTTTTTGTTTAATTTATCGATTTATATATTTCGCCACATGCTCGAACTCAAGTGACCATTGACCTTGGCAGAACCAAGGCATTGGCAATGATGACGGCGTTCCACTGGAGCATTGATGACCAGATACAACTTAGGGTACGTCTGCTCTTGCAGGGAAACCAATCTTTCAACGTGGAATTACATGTTTTCACACTGCATTGCGCATTGCCCCCTGACATGGACTGCTAGCCAATTAGCGATGTGGCCCTTCATCAGGGAGTGAGAAATTCGAGTAAAAAAAAAACCAACTTTTTGACATTGGGGAGAGGAGGGCTCGCAGCAGTTTCCGACTCTTGATCCAATGCACTGATTGATTCACTGAAAGATGGAAAGTAGTTTATGCGAGAACTCTGCCCGACGTATGCATCGGATATAATTACTCGAGATATCAAATCATGACTGCTACTGTACAGCGAGTTCCTAGGAGTCCAAACCAGCCGGTGAGCCTCAAGTCCCCAACAAAGAAGAAGAAGAAGAAGAAGAACAGATTGAATCGAGAAAAGCGCATTCCTTGGGAGGAAAATCAGAGGACACTCAAAATCCTCAGCTCAACATCAAAGAACAATCAGCCCCAGAATTTGATATACTTATGTATACACAAGAACTCAAAGCCGTAATAATCTATAGCTGAAGCGGTAAAAGACTAGTTATCAGAACCGTGACCCAGATATCAAGATCTTCTCTTTTGCCAAACTTACTCATTATATGCAGAAGATCTGAGCAAAACGCAGAATCAGCAGATGACGCAGCCATTTGGATCCTCTTCTACACTTACGGGTCTTCCATAGTAGTACATGGATGGTGGAGGAGGAGGAAGTTGATAATTGCCGTATGGAGGAAACGGCCCAAACGGGTAGCCTTTGGCCGGATCGACCTTCGGCTGCTCGTTCTTGTTGCTCTTGCCGTCGTCCTTCTCTTTGTCCTGATCGTCTTTCTTCCCGTCGTCCTTCTTCTGTGCCTCTTTGGCCGGTCCGACCGAGACTATCTCCGTGGGAAACAGCTTCCTCAGCTTCCCCACGAGCACCACCGAATCTAAAGCTCCGGTCACCGTCAGCTTCTTGTCCTTCATGTCCATGGTGATCGACTCGACCCCTGCACATAAGCAGCGAGATTCACGCTCTGTTTTGACTCGGTTAACTTAACTGCAGAAAGAAATTAAGATCTGGGATTTGCTCTTTCTGTAGAAATAGAGAGACGGAGGTGAGGAGAAAGGTTGATCTGATCGATACCTGCAAATCCAGAGACTATCTTCATGGCCTTCTTCTTCTCCTTGTCATCGTGCAAGTCCAGCTTCAACACCGCTTTCTGTCGTCAAAACAAAAAGCAGAGCAAACGTCAAAACAAACCCCTTTGAGCCCAACAAGGACCACTTCCTCTTCAGCCACTACAAGTAAAAGCCCTAGATCGCTTGAAGGGAACAAGAATTAGATGCTCGATTCCGAATATACATATGACACCTGAGGGTGAGAGCTTCCCTGCATGTCTTTTTCTTTTGTGAGTGTGTTGAATTTGAGAGAACTGATAATTGTGTATTTCAAGAAAATGGAAATCTCAAAGAGAGAGGGGTCTGAGGATCCTGCTGGCTTTTTTCTCTTCTCTTCTCTTCTCTTCTTCGTTCAATTAGAGAGAGAAAGAGAAGTGAAGAAGTCGAGCAGAGGAAGAAGCGAATGAGTGTGAATGATACGAGTCTTGGGGACTACAAGGGGGTGAGTTATATAGGACATTAGTCAACCCGAGTCAACTTCGCCTTAGTCAAAGATATGTAACTGGTCTCATTTTCTCCTATTCGACAGTATCTCCGGCCCGAAGGAGGCTTGCCTTTGTCGCAGTTTCGAAGAAGCTGCCTGAAGCAAACATGGGTCGTGGCGCGTGTTGCGGAACGCCGACACGTGGCAAGTGGGTACGGAGCCGATCAAGGTCAAGTGGGGTCGGGTGCGTTGAAATAACAAGAGTGCTCTTTTGATGTGGACCGTTGATTCGTCTTTCAATCGTGGGCTGATGAAGGACGGCCAGTGAAGAGCCGGTGGAAGAACGGTACAAGGAAGCTCTGCGGGTTGGTCTGACGGGGAATTCGATTGCATCACGCACCCTCCACCGCTTGCGCAGTCGTCGTTCCAAGCTCCAAACGCCGCGGCTCAGCTAGCTCGATGCTGGGATTGACGTCGGATGTTTCTTGCAGATCGCGGCTCGAAAATTGGACCCCGGAGGATTCAATGATGCCTTCCAATCTGCCAAAGCCTGAATTGGATGGTAAGGAACTTAGGTAATGTTTGTTTCCCAAAAAACATTTTCCCGTAAAAAACATTTTCCTCATTTTTCAGCGTTTGGTTCACTTAGAAAAATGAGTCAACAGAAAATATTTTCCTACCTAAACTTTAAATTCAGGAAAATGATTTCCTTTTTCAAAAATCAAAAATTATTTTCCAAAAGATGACTAGGTATCGGCAATTAGACCAAAAACCTTGCGCTTAAGCACGAGAACCCCCAACCCTCATTCTCGAGCCCTTGGCAATAGGGCCAGGTCCCCGACATCCTGGCCTGGGTCCATTGAGGGCGGGCTTAGGTCTATCTAGGCTGCACTAGAGGCTTGACAATCATGTCCAAGTCCATCGAGGCAAGGTCCGAGACACTAGTGCCCTAGATGTTGGGCATGGAAATTGCTAATATGGACGTTAGCCGTCTTACGTGGTACGACTAGCGCTGACATTGACAATTTTTGGAAAAAAAATTCTGAATTTTAAAATAATTTTAATTTTATTTTAATAATTTTTCATTCTTTTTCCTTTTCTTTTCTTCCTCCACCTTCGTTGGGCCTCGGCGATGGGCAAAGGAAAAAGACAAAGAAAGGAAAGAAGAAAAATGAAAAAATATTTAAAAAAATCGAAATAAAAAACTAAAAGTTCAATGTTTTTTCCTTACCAAATAATGGAAATTTTTTTTTAGTTCATTTTCAGGTCTTAACCAACTTGAAAATATAGTCATTTTCCAAACTTTTTTTCGAAATGTTATATTTTCCGTGAAACAAACGGAGTTTTAGTCTCTATTGCCCAAGAACATACGACACTCCCTTTTTTATTAGGCACCATCGTGAAGTAGGATACTTAATGCCCTTTAGGTAGAGCGAAGCGCCGAGATGACATATGAAGTGAGCTGATGCTTGATCTCAATATTCATGTGTAGATGTACGAATATATAATATGGATTCGTACAATCTTTGGATCATCTTAGTTGGATTTTAGGATTATAGAACTTCTTGGTCTTGTTTTGTGATTACATGAGTTTAGATCGGACTATTATTAAGCGCCTCTATTGGGCATATTCAATTTAATCATATGAGATTCGACTTGTAACTAGTTGCTTTAGCTCGGTTGATTAATTATTGGTAGCAGATCCTTAGGGAGAAATGGGTTTGGAATGGCATAAAACATTGAGAATGGGCAACGTTCGGTTATTTGATTGTCGAGTGAGATCATTTTGGTTTTTGGTGGGTGAATCGGATCCAACCTATTTGGAGTTTGTACATTTTTGAAAAGTCGCTTTCTTCTGGCCCCAGAAATGTGAACGAATTATAAATAATCGGACGCTTTCTTGAGTAAATGGCTTCGTCTCCACTAACAACGGCCCACGGACTGTTATTCCCGCTTGATGCGGACTAAAAGATAGATAATTATTGAAGCTTTCCCCTCCCGTTTAAGCCGAAGGCTTTAAAAATCAGACTTATGGACGTATCTTTCGTATGAATGATAATATAAATATTACTTATACAACGATGAAAATGATTTTTATTTGTTCAAATAACACTGAGACTCCATTTGTTTCACGAAAAATAAAATATTAAGAAAATATTTTTCTAAAAGTGATCGCTTGTATCGTTTGAAATAATTAATTAATGAAAAATATTTTCATTATTGATAACAATATGTATCTAGACACTTTCGTGAACAATGAAAATATTTTTCGTTGATTTATTTTTGCAAGCGATATAATGATTATTTTTAGGAAAATATTTTCTAAATCATTCATTTTTCATGAAACAAATGCACCCTTAGATCAAATAGGCAATTACATTCGCATTTATCTAGTGTAGGAGTAGACATATATCTTGATCTTGACATTCTGTTAGTTTAATGAAGGAGTTCCAATTGTTTGTCAGATAGACCCGTGTATGATATCATCCATGAGTCAAGTGAGTCGGGTCAATTATTTGCTAAGATATGATAAAGTGACGGGTTTGTCCGCAAATTCCAAGAGTAGGCAACTTGGTTCGCTCGATGTTGCTAGACATGTATCCCTTATTGGGTGTAGTATATCTCTTGGTTCTAGGCAAATTTCCATGGCTTACGAGAGATGGAGAAGCAAAACGGTTCATGTGAGTGTTATAACAATTGATATGTGGATTTGCACCAAACACACCTTAGAGAAACCTTAGAGAAACATTACTAGTCTCACTAGACTAGATCGCGACAGGGCATTGGGTCTCATTGCCAACAGAATGCATATTGCAGTTTCTCGTGAGAAAAATGTGATCATGTGAAGAATCAATTCCTCAATCCAAAATGCTGATATAACCCATGCTAGTGTTGTACTTACTAATGGTCTTCAAAAACCTTAATGTACCCAAATCAACAATGATTAGTGGTGAGACAAGCTATCTTTGAGTTGATTGTTGATAGATTTAATTAGTATTAAAGTATTAAAAATCTTTACTTGCTAAAGGGTGAGGGGAGAATTCGCTAAGAACATCCGAGAACGTGGCGTTGATATCGGTAGAAAACCTGCATGGACTCCATATATGTAATACTGCCAATGCTATCTGCAACCGCATTTATGACTGGTTCATTGAAACTCCAAAGGTACTAATGTCTTTTTTCCTTTTTCTTTTCCTTTTCCTTGTACCTCGATCTCACTCTGGTTAATTAACATGGCCTGTTTTTATTCTAAACTTTGACTGCATTTTCTCAAAATAACTGGGTTTCCATGAGGATGTTTTCTAATGGCTCTTGCGGTGTTCCCCTGGGTCTTCGCTTCATTCCCAACAACTTGTCACGTTGGAGAATGGACCATCTTGGAAGGTACAAAAAAACCCTACTTTCCCTTCAAAACTAATTGCTATATTCGTTGTTCGTTTGAAATATTCATTTTGCACACTTAGCAATAATGTATTGTGGCCATGACTGTCTAGCTGTGTGTGGCCTTGATGTATCAACATCCATGTCATCAATTTTCAGCCAAAATCGGTCGAAAGGACAATATTGATAAATCGTCAAAAGGTTTATAACTTAATTGGCAAAATTGATAAATTGAGAACTGAAATGACACAAGTATAATATATTTAGGACTTTTTCGATTATTTTTTCATTTCCTGAGGAGGCAAAAAGAGAAGGAAGAAGGTCATCGCTCGCTCATTGATATGATATGGTCAAACTTAAGGATCGCACTCAACTCATCAAGTCATCAACCCTTAATATTGATTTCTTTTTAGCCTTTGATCTTATCAACTTACGTAGGATTGAGACATGAATGAGATGAGGAGGAATCTTAGGATTGTGGGAGGACATGAAGGAAAAAAAAGAAGAAAAGGAGCCCTGTGTCTTTGACTAGTGCGAAGTGCTTTTGGTACGTCGACATTCCAAATATTACTAACAGCGCCTTTAAGGACACGGCACTAACCCTAATGTTTTATGACGCCACTCACCACGCACCATCCATGAATGGACTTTTATGAGATGTGTAATATGGTCGAAACATATGATATAGCAATGGAAGTGATAGGCTTAAAAGTTTCGACAGCAACGTGCCAACTCTCTGGACATTTACCTTATTCTCGTCTAATTTGGACATGAACTGTATCCAGATGAGATCCTTAGTCCTATTGGAGTCTCCATGGGTTTCATATCAGCACAAACCATCAAGTAATTGTGGAATGATCAAGATTTGTCGAGAGACCAATGGAGACACTGAGTAGTGTAGAGAATCCTTATCCCCTTGTATCTCCTGGTTAGCAATTCGTGATAGGCTTGCTACCAAACATAGATTAATCAAATGGCACGTGCAAGTCTCTCCTATGTGTTGTCTGTGCAACGTGGGGCTGGAAGACAGAGACCACTTGTTCTTTGGCTGTTCTGTTCCAACAAAACTGGCAGTTGAACCTTATTTCTGGAAGACCTGTTGGCTGGAATTCCTGAGGTGGCTTGAGCTGTTTCTGCTTCAAAAGGAAAATCATTTCCTTGTTTCTTGCTTAAGCTTTCACGGAATGCGTATTCCTATCACATTTGGATAACTAGGAACAAAAAACATGCACGATTCTTCTTTCACTGTAATTACTGATAGGGTTGTACAGAGGGGGAGGTAACGCGATTGCCTTGAGGTTAGAAAGAAGGTAAATGGTGAAACTCACAGGAACCTTTATTGTAATTGGGATCTAGCTGACCGGTGTTTAGCTTCTAGAGCACGCTCCTCCTGTTCCTCTGCAATAAACTAAAGCTTATTGAGAAAAATTACGCAAGCTTGATGACGTGACAGATTACGGCCTCAAAGCACTAGAAGAAGTCGTGTCCAATTCCAATTACAAGTCCACCTAACTAATTTGCCCCCACCAAGATGTCAAAAGACCGTGCCTTCTTCCTACGTTATGACCATGGTAGAGGCTTGCGGGTCCTTTCTTTTACTAGTAGGTTGAGAGAAAATCACCATAGCTACTCTGGCCAAATGATACCAAGCATTGCCCTTCGCATCCATACAAATTAAAAGGCGCAAGAAGAAGCCTTGAAGGTCCAAACTTCGCTTGCCACACTCAAAAAGTCGACATCAAAGATAAACAAAAAGATGGGTTGCGACAGTTGTGAGCATCATAAAACATAAGGCTTTTACATGTTCATTGGGAAGCACTTCGTTCCAGGATGAACACTCGCGAACGAGATTCTAATACTAATGATTTGAGGGATAATAAGAAGATGGGTATGGTGGGTAATAGGGGTAAGCTACACCCGAGTATTTTTTGTTTGGGCTGTTGACGTTGTTGACGTTGTTGTCGTTGTTAGGCTCTTCAGTCCTGGGATCTTGCCTGGTCTGAGTCTCTTTCGGTCCCACGTACTCTATGACCGGGTCCATGTCCCCAATCACCATCACTTTCTTGCTGTCCATGTCCACAGCCACCGATCGTATCCCTGCAAAACAGTGACAAGCCCACTTAAGATTGGTCGAGTGCGAACATGGGAAGCACAAGGTATACTGTTGCAGAGCTATGCATTCTTAAATTCAACCTGTAGTCCTAGTTCCGACCGCGAAGCTCGAGATCTGAGATTATCATTACGCGAGTAAAAGGTACAGGGAACGCAAAAGGGAAGGCTCAAGCTCGAGAGATGACGTGGGAGTAAAGATCCCGACCTGTATTCTTTGTCCGAGTTCGTGAAGCAGATTAAAGAAGTAAGCGTGCTTTTGCTCCTCGCAAGAAGAGAAATGGAGTTAGTTGAGTAGGAGAAGAGAAGTGTGAATGGGAACTGATGGGAATCTTGGGAAAGCGATAGGGTTTCTTAATTATAGAGAACCTAGTTGACCCGGGTCAAGCAAAAAATATTAGTCAAATTAATGGACTTATGCCACGAATTTCAAATCAGATCAGTCTAGTTCTCATCCGTCAGCGGTCAAGACACGCAGGAGTCAAACAAGCTGCTTAATGCATACTAAAGAAGCGTTTATACTTGGCTAATTTATTTAGATATAGTTTAGTTGTAATTTTGATTATACCGATTTTGAAATGTGTAATGTTTAATCAAGTTGTCGTGCAATCTCAAAACATGCTTCTTATGTGTTGAAATATTCGACGTAATTTGACTTTAGAGTTTTTATGCTCTTCATATACATGTGATCTCACTCTAATTATTAATTTATGCTTTTGAATGCACTAGTTTAAGTTTTCTATTGGCTAACGGGATTAAGATAATTGATTCTTAAGATTCTCTCTCGTTGATTTTAATTGGCTTTCAGTTATAAATAAATGGTTTTTGAAAAGGAAGTAGACGACAAAAATCCTCGGACGGCGGCTTGAGTTTGTGAATGCACCTTCGAGGAAGCCGCCTCAGATGCATGCCATTTGGAACATTTTCCGTAACACCAGGTCGCTCACACTAGGCTTTTTAACTCTCACGTGCAGGTGCAGCCTCTTGTAAATTACCGTATTTCCCGAAGCAACTTGTCAGAGCTGCAAATCTGGCTTGGAGACCGAGGCCGCTTCTGTGCACTAATTTGATAATGTATTCTTGCTTTCTATCAACTAATTCATCAAGTAAACACATGGTTACCGGAAGGGCGCGAATTTATGTCGGGCTGAATATTCAAACCCTAGAGTAGCACCATACTAATAAAGGTTGGGGTGATCCAATAGATTCAAAGACAACCAGTGTGGCTAAGTCAGGCCCATCATACCAAACCAATCACTTTATAATTATCACCCGGTGCCGGCGAGGGTGTCCCGGCCCTCGCCTATGGCGCCGGCCCTAAGTAGAGGGACAAAAATTAAAGAAAAGAAAAGATAGAAGATATAAAAAATTATTAAAATTTTTATCTGCGGCTCACAAGAGATGGAGAACCAAAAAACTTGTGGTGGGTGTTGTAACCTTGATATATGTAAATGAATTTGATATCAACGGATTAAATTTGTTGAGATACTAACAGAAACACTAAGCGAGAAAGTAGATTTTGATCCGACGTCGGTCCCAACACATGTCCCAAAACATAATTGGCATTGTGCGAGGAATGATTTGCTGACACGTACGCAAGTAAATTAGGACATCGAATGGTCCTAATTTACTTCAAGGATTCAATTCCATATCTAAACAGATTGTCGCTTTGTGTACCGGCAGGGAAAACAACATTTTCCATGATAAATGATACGTCTGCACCTAAACCAAAGTGAATCACGTCTCCTCCCAAACCCTAAGATTGAATCTCCCACTTGCGTAGTGGGAGCTTTGCTCGTCAAGATCAGAATATTCTCAACAGAAAAATCCTTTTTAATAATCGGTCTGTAGTCCACTTATTAACGGGCATCTTTTCCCGACCGTCTCTCTTCCTTTCTGTCCAATTCCAATCGGGAAGTCGGCCTCCTCGACAATAATTAATATAATCTAGAATACTGGGTCACACGATGTCTGAAATTTCAACGGAACCGGACACTTGCGTAACCCAATAGCAAAAAACGAAAAGAAAACCTTTACATTTTCCTTAGTGGATCGATCAAACACGCGAGGGTCGTTTCCCCACCACGAGTCATCAAAAGGTCATCACTTGCTCATTCGACGTTTCATATTCAAGACGCACTGTCCCTACCACCCTTCGATCTTATCAACTTACGTAGGGTTCAGACGTGGATGAGATGACGAAGAGTCTTAGGTTTGTGGTTGGTCACGAAGACAAAAAAGGGAAGGAGCTCTTTGTGGTTGGCTAGTGCCAGGTTCTTTTGAGTGGGTCAAAATTCCAAATGCTGGCAGAGCCTTTCAAGGCACGGCAATAACCCTAATGTTTGATGACGCCACTCGCCACGCACAATGGACTATGATGAGATAAGATCCTAATGTGGTGGAGACATGGTGGTATAGCAATGGAAGTGATAATCAGCTCATAAACATTTGCATGAGATACCTTCTTTTCTTTCTACGTGGAAAGAGAGATGCTCTGTGGTGTTATCGAGCCTAATCCCTGTGGCTGGTCCTGATAGAGTTTCTTGGAAGCGAGCTGCCTCAGGGGACATCTCAATTGGGAGTGCGTGGAATGCTTTGAGACCTAAGGGCGCGAAGGTGCCTTCGTGTGGATTGATTTGGTGCAGCCCTAGAATACCAAAGCACCGCTTTATCTCTCGGTTAGAAATGCGCGATAGGCTTGCCACCAAAGATAGATCAATCAGATGGCATACCTGTCGTCTATGCAAGGTGTGGGCCGGAAGATAGAGATCGCTTGTCTTTTGGTTGTTCAGTTTCGATAAAATTGCAGACCGCTATGTTGCAATTGAATCCTATTTCTCGAGGACCCGTTGGCTGGAATTTTGAGGTGGCTTGAGCTTTTTTCTGTTTCTGAACGGAAATCATTTCCTTGTTTGCTGGTTTATCTTTCATAGAATGTGTACTTGTGTCGCATTTGGATAACTAGGAACAAATGCCTTCATGAATCTCCTTTCGTTGTTATTATTGATACGATCACACAGAGGATTAAGACAGCCGTTGGGGGGAGATAACGCGATTGTTTTGAGGTTAGGAATGAGGTAAATGGGGATGCTCATAGAATTTTTTTTTATTGTAAATTTTGGATCTAGCTTATTGGTGTTTAGCTTCTTGAGCATCTTGCCGGCTGCTCGCGTTGCTCTTGTTCCTTTGCGATAAACTAAAGCTCATTGAGAACAATTACGCAAGCTTGATGACGTGAGAGATTCCGACCTCAAAGCAATAACCGAGACTAAGTACTAAAATTAGAAGAAGTCGTGTCCAATTCCAATAACGAGTCCTCGTAACCATTTGCCCCCACCAAGATGTCGAAAGAACGTGCCTTCTTCCTATGCTATGACCATGAAAGAGGCTCGCGTCTTTTTATTCATCATTAGGTCGAGAGAAAATCACCGCAACTCTTCTGGCCAAATGATATCAAGCATTTCCTTCGCATCCATACGCACTAAAAGGCGCAACAAGAAGTCTTAAAGGTCCAAACATTACTCATCACACTAATTAAGTCAACACCGAAGATAAATAAGACAATGCATCAAGAGGCGAAGAGCATGTCAAAACACGGAGGCTTTAACATGTCGTCGGAACACATCTCGTTGCAGGAACAATCCTTTAACGAAAATCTAGGATTAATACTAATATGGGGGCAGGGGCGGGGCCCATAGTGGATAATAAGGGTAACAAGGACATGGGTATGGGTATAGGTATGGGCGGTCGTACCAGTAAGGATTGTTTGGGCGGTTGATGTTGGGGTCGGGGTCTGGATGTACGGGTTCGGGATCTGGCTTGGTCCGAGTCTCTTTCGGTCCCAGGTACTCGATGTCCGTGTCAAATCGCTTCCTCAAGTTTTCAGCTAGCTGTACCGGGTCCATGTCCCCAATCACCGTCAGCTTCTTGTTGTCCCTGTCCACGGCCACCGATTGTATCCCTGCAAGCCACTTAAAATTAGTTAAAATGCGAACCTGGTAGGGTATTAAAATATGCTGGCAAAGAGCTATGCATTCTAATTGAACCTTCGACCCTAGTTTCAACCGCGAAGCTCGAGAGGTGACGTGGACGTAAAAGATCCTGACCTGCATCGTTTGGCCGAGCTCGTGAAGCGGGATTAAAGATGTAAGCGTGCTTTTGCTTTTTGCAGGTAGAGAAGTGGAGTGGGGACGAGTGGAAGAAGAGAAGTGTGAGTACAATAGCTAGGAATCTTAGGAAGGCGACGGGGTCTCAATTATAGAGGACCCAGTTGACTCAGAGTCAAGCAGAAAATATTAGTCAAATTAATGGACTCGTGCCACGAATTTCAATTCCGCTCAGTCCCTCAGGGGTCCAGGCACACAGAATTCAAACAAGTTGCTTAATGCATTCAAAAGAAGCGTTAATACTTTGCTATTTTTTATTTGTGGAAAAAATATGTTTTTTTATTTCTACTTATGATTATCCCAATTTTTAGACTTCAAGTGCAATATGAAAATACATTGATTTATATGTTCTTTACATACATATGACCTCCCTCTACCTTTTAACTTTAAGTTTTTTTGTTGCACATTCGAACATGATATCAGAGTTGTCGGGTGGTCTTTAGGCTCTCTCATCTCAAAAGTTAGTGACTTTTCTTCATATTTATAAACTAATCACCAACTCATTTCACAATTAATATGGGACAACCTTAATAGAAGTTGGGTTCTGTCTAGTTTATTTCGTGTATGCGTGTATGTTCTGTTAGCTAACTAACGAATTAAAATATAGATGAGTTCAAGTGGGTATTTTGCGTGCACGGTCTATTGCTAACGGATTAAAATATAGACAAGCAGCGGCTCTTAATATTTGCTTCGTACGATTCTCTCTTGTCGATTTTAATCGGCTTTTATTCATAAATAAATCGTTTTAACAAGACATACACGACAAAAATCCTTAAGAAGTGGCACAGTTTATGGATGAACCTCCGAGGAAGCTGCCTCCGATGCATGCATTTGGAACATTTCCCGTGACGCTAGGTCCCTCGTTAGGGTTTTTATTCAACACCTATCAATTCATGTGCAGATTTTTTTAATTGAATTATCTCCCGAAGCCACTTGTACGAGCTCCAAATATGGCTTGGAGACCATCTTCCTCGGAGATAATTATTCAAAAAATTTTAAATTTATTGTATGGCAATCAATTCAATTTTAAATTTTTAAATTTTGTTAATTTAATTATAAACTTTTTGATAATATGTCAATTTAGTCTTAAGTCTTTTGATTGTGTCAATTCAATCATAAACATTTCAACTATATACGACTGATAATATAATCTTGCTAGTCAGGTCAATCCTACCAAACCAAACAGTTTATTATCACTCATACAAAGACTAGGGCGGAGCAGTACAGATGAAAGTAATACAAGTAGAATCAAAGCACTTGCGAAGTCCGCATATCTGTGAACATATTCCAATTGAGGACTCCTCACTAACCATTGTAATCCCAACCATTGTAACTCCCGTATGGCGGCGCGGGCGGCCCCCAATTATAAGGATTGGGGGAATATGGGTGTCCGTAGGCTGGATAAGGCTGATGAGGATGGTAACTATTGTAATCCCCATAATACGGCAGCGGGGACGGCCCCCGATTGTAAGGATCGGGGCGATATGGGTAATCATTGTTAGGCTGTTGTGGCGGGGTCTCGACCGCCCTCAAGGGCTCCATGTAGACAATCTCCGTCGTCGGGAATCGCTTTCGCATCTTTTTCACGAGCAATACGGGATCCATGTCCCCCGTTACCGTCAGTTGCTTCTTCTCATCGTCCACATCAAATGATTGTACGTCTACACAGCCACATGAAAGAAAATATAATCAGAACGTTTACTTATTTCCATTTCGAGTGGACAATATTCAAGTGGCGGCACCTTTATCTTCGGAGACCATCTTGATGGCCTTCTTCTTGCTCTTCTCGCTGGACCAGTCCACCTTGAGAGTAGCTACCTGCGCCAAAAACCAAAACCATATCAACGTGACAAAAGAACCCTAGATGAAAAAACTTTACTTCCCATATCAAAGTACCCTCCCCACGTTTCAAAACGTTATTAATTGTCATCCTCATCTTTTACAGCTAACTTCAAGATGCATCTCTCACCCACCCACGAATAATTTTATACGAACGGAATTCGTCACCGGCGAGTTCGGACGACAAACTAGGCTCGACCCGACCCTCCTATTTCTCAAAGAAGGACGCCGTACCTGCATGGTTTTGGCGGAGTTTCGAAGTAGATAGAAGAGAATTCTGCTCTCTCTCCTCTCGCTCGAGTAGCTTGCAGAGAAGGCGAATGTTCTCAAGTTTGATGGGAATGTGTTGAAAGATGGTTGAGAGGCTTCCATTTAACGAGACCCAATTCCACCCGAACCAATAGGAAAACACTAATGCAAACAAGAAATCGGGTGCGACAAAAAAAAGCGAAATCCACTCAGCCTCGCTCTCGGATCCACGTGATCCACGTCAAGGGTGGGGTCGTCTTACCTAAGCCGCGTGACCTCACTCGGTGACGTCATCGTATATCGAATGGTCTCACTTATTAGTAGAAACTAGTGCGGAAGAAAAGTAACACACGATGGATGTGCTTCTAGAATGTGTGGTATTACTTCCTACTGGCGTTTGCACAAAAGAAAGTAGCAAATTTATATAAGAAAGCGTTTGAAAGAGTAATTGGAAATATTAATCGCATTTTATTCATCTTTCTATTATTTAATTGGGTATATCGAGAAAGTCGGTAAAACCGAGAGAGAATATACTTTCGGCAATATATCATAGACTGATTTGCGAGCACGCGCTACGTGCACATGAGATTAAGTCTCGATGTATGAAGAATGAAAACAGAGGGTCATTAAATATGAGAGCGGGTAATAATTCTGTAGAAGTAGATGGCTATTCGATGAAATGATAAGAAAAAAAGAAAAATCAAATTACGGATGATCTAACTTTATCTCTTTACCTTTTATGTATGGGTAGTAAAAAGAATCTTGAAAAAAGTGAGACCAGAACTCATTTTTCCCCAGTGGTATATTAGATTGCTAATGTTAACTCGTATTAGGAAGCCAAGATGGTCAAAGATAACATTTCATTCATTTCTACGAAAATACAATAACTACAAATTAAGACAATCACATATAGCTTCAAAATGAAACAAGCTCCAGATAACAAGAAGAATCGTTAGAACAAGGCTAACGAGCACACACTCAAAGAGCAGATCTGTGACTTCTTCAAATCAAAATCGGCGGCCGATCACCGAATCTATTTTCAGTAATGAGCACTCATCAAGATCTCCAACTGTTACAATGGTTTTACCTTTTAAGGTTCACACCTAGGTTCAACGTCCCCAACACCATCATCGTTTAGAGGAAAAAAGTTGAACGACCACAAATCTAACACTCTTGAGAGCGAAACATTCACGAATCTCTTTCGATTCCCTTCAAAATTGAACTTGAACACCAACGAAACTTAAGGGAAGTGCCCTAAAATCATAAACGCAAAGAACCCCAAATTTATGGTAGATTGAGACAAACTCCTCAAAATGAGAGAAAGAAACTTTCAGATCTAGATTAAATCGAAAGAGAAAAGCTCTCAAACAAGAGGAAAGCAAGAAAATGAAAATAGAGAACTAAGATAGCCAAGAAAAAACGGGGAGGGGAGGGAGAGATCTAGCTCATACTCTCCCCTCCATAGAGGTTGAAGAAGAAAATTGTGTGAAGAGAATAGGCAGAGAGAAACTAGGGCCGGCTGGCTTTTTTTTTAGAAGTGAGGTCTATGGGGGGGGGGGACCCTAGCACGTGTGCCCCTTGAGGCCCCCATATTTGACATATTTCATTGGAGACAATAAAGAACCTTCTTTTTTTTTAAGGGAGAATTACCAAAAATATATTAAATATATTATAATTGTGTCAATTCAATCGTAAACAAAATTTTTGCCAATTAAGTCTTAAACCTTTTACATTTGTGCAAATGTAGTTTATCCAGTCAATTTTAGCTATAAATTGCTAATATGGACACTGGTTATCTCGTGTGGCACGACTGACATTGACATGGATAATTTTTCATTATATTATAATATTTTTTAATTAATTAATTAATTTATTCCTCTCGCTTTTTTCTTCCCTTCTTTCTCTAGCTGGTGAATGATATTTTAATATTTTTTTATGGCCGGATGAGCTAGGGCGCGCATGACAAAATTTTTGTTCCAGAAGTCAATTTCTGAGAAAAGAAATGTATTTGATAACGACATAAAATTTCTATTCCTGAAATAGAAATTTGTTTGATAACAACATAAAATTTCTATTTCCCGACAGTCTGCGTTTCACGTTCGGCGTCCGGTGGCCTGCGTCCGGCGTTCGTGTCCTGCGTCCGTGTGGCCAGCGTCCCGCGTCTGGCGTCCGACGATCGACTGTGGTAGCGGCGACTGGCGAAAGGCGGTGGGGGCGATTGGTAGACGGAGACGGCGATCGACGGGAGGTGGCGGCGATTGGCGGTGGGGGCAACCGGTGGCGGTCAACGGCCACCGGCGGGTAGCAGGTGGCGATGGGTGGCAATGGGTGATGAGGGTGGCGACGGGTGATGGCGGTCGGCGGGCAAGCGACAATGGGTGGTGACGGCGGCGAAGGGTGACGGCAGTCGGCGGGCAAGCAGCAAATGGCCGACGGCAGGGGAGTGAGTGGGCAAGCGGCAGACAGCGACAACGGGGAGCCATAAGAGAGAGGAGAGAGAGTTGTAAAGAGAGAGAGAAGAGAAAAAAAAAATATGATTTATGTTTCAAAAATCAAGAAGTTAAAAATTTTAACTTCTGATTTATGTTTTAGAATAATTTTTGGAACAAAAAGTTGTTCCAGAAACAGAAAAATGAAATTGCGTTACCAAACGGATTTCTGTTTCAAACCTATTCCAGAATGATTTTTGGAACAGAAATTATGAAATAGAAGTGTTGTCATGCGGCCGATCACCGAATCTATCTTTAGTAATGAGCACTCATCAAGATCTCCAACTGTTACAACGATTTTACCTTTTAAGGTTCACACCTAGGTTCAACGTCCCCAACACCATTATCATTTAGAGTAAAAAGGTTGAACGACCACAAATCTAACGCTCTTGAAAGCGAAACCTTCACAAATCTCCTCCGATCCCCTTCAAAATTGAACTTGTACACCAACGAAACTTGAGGGAAGTGAAACCCTAAAATCATAAACGCAAAGAACCCCGAATTTAGGGTAGATTGAGACAGAAACTCCCCGAAATGAGAGAAAGAAACTTTCAGATCTAGATTAAATCGAAAGAGAAAAGCTCTCAAACAAGAGGAAAGCAAGAAAATGAAATAGAGAACTAAGATAGCCAAGAAAAAACGGGGAGGGGAGGGAGAGATCTAGCTCAAACCCTCCCCTCCATGGAGGGTGAAGAAGAAAATTGTGTGAAGAGAATAGGCAGAGAGAAACTAGGGCTGACTGGCTTTTTTTTTTTTTTATAGAAGTGAGGTCTTAGGGGGGG
>BCNH02000001.1:25259766-25310832 GCA_001662345.2 Metrosideros polymorpha var. glaberrima
TGGTGGTGGTTTATGAACTGTGTGCCTTCTGTTGGCATGCGATTTTGTTTTTACCTGTGTTTATTGAATTGTTTCAGAGGAGGTTGCTTTCAACTTATGAGATAGATGCTCATATTGGTGTTGGAGCACACTCTTGTGATGATCGATCCGACACTGTCATGTAATCTTGGTAGACAGATGCAAAAAGAGATCAATTGGTCCTTGCCGGTGGTGGATCGCCAGTCGCTTGATATCCATGGTCACCAAACCAAAAGCGTTGATTCTCGGGCTATAAGATTGTCGGTACAGTCTCTTGTTTTGTCATGGGGGTAGATCAAATTAATTCCAAGATAGCCTGTCGAGGTCATGGTCTATCTGTAGTTACGTATGGGGTCTGCTGGGGGTATATATTACTGGAAGGAAATAATCTGGGGTTGTATAGTCGCCAAGATAGGCAGTGCTTGTGCTGGAGTACCCAATTCTTTGGCCGAGTTTTTACTGATTTGACCAGGAGCTGAGCTTCAGTTTGTACAGTAGTAGGTTTCTTTGTATTTAAGTTTTGCTTCCACTATAGCAATAACGTTTTTGATCGTTGTCATCGCCACTGCTCATACTCTTGACTGTGCTCGCTCTGCTCTTGATATTTCTACTGGTCCTAGTTAATAATCCTAAAGAACTCGAGCAAAGTATAGAGGCGAAGAAAACAGCTATCTTCATGTAGCTTTGACAAGTTAACCACTCATAATTGGTTCGCCCCTTTTGTGTTTATTCGATTTCTACAACAACTTAAGCCAGAATCTAAAGAACCACAATTGGAGAGTCGATGCTGCTGATTTGATGAAAAATCGTTCGTAACGTCTTCAGGTAAGTAGGAAGAGGGAACTTTCGGTAGTTGTACCTCTAATTCACAAGGTATAGAAAAGGTAAACATTGAACAAATGGAGCTGCTCATGTGTTATGTCTTCACTCGTCCACATCGAAAGACACAACATGACCTAGGAGACACTTTTAGATAATACTTGCTTCACCATGGGACGTTGACAGACTCACCTAAACTATTACAAGACTGACAGTGACAAGAAAGCCAAGACCAAAACATTCACGAACTGGGTTAACTCTGTATGGCAACTCAGTCCACTTCCTCCATTTTACTCTCCTCGGCACCATCCTCCTCCAAGGCGGCCATATCAGCATCATCGCCTCTCGCCTCTTCCTCGTCAATGCTAAGACCCAATTTCAACATCCTGTGTATCCTGGCTGCAAAAATGTTAGGATCGTCGAGGCTGAAACCTGAGGTCAAGAGCGCAGTCTCGAAGAGCACCATCACGAGATCCTTCACCGACTTGTCATTCTTGCTGGCCTCAGCTCTCTTCCTCAGCTCCTCCATGATTCCATTGTCAGGGTTAATCTCCATAGTCTTCTTGCTAGACATGTAGGAGCCCATGCTGTTGTCCCTGAGGGCCTGAGCCTTCATGATCCTTTCCATGTTTGCTGTCCAACCATACTCTCCTGTCACCAGGCAGCAAGGTGAGTCCACAATTCTGTCAGACACGACCACCTTTTCCACCTTGTCCCCAAGGATGTCCTTGATGGTCTTGCACAGGTTCTCGAAAGACTTCTTTTTCTCTTCCTTCTTTTTCTTCTCCTCTTCGGTCTCATCGTCGAGTTTCAGTCCCTCCTTCGTGGCAGAGACCAGCTTCTTCCCATCATGTTCCTTCAATTGCCCAACAGCATACTCATCAATGGCATCAATCATGAAGAGCACTTCGTAACCCTTCTTCTTGAGTCTCTCCAGGAACGGCGAGTTCTCAACAGCTTTCTTGCTTTCACCAGTAATGTAGTAGATATCCTTTTGGCCCTCCTTCATTCTGGTGACATAGTCCTTCAAGCTAGTCATCTCCTCGCCGCTCTTGGTTGAGTAATAGCGGAGCAAGTCGGCCAATTTTGCTCTGTTCTGGCTGTCCTCATGGATGCCCAACTTCAGGTTCTTGGAGAAAGCCTCGTAGAACTTGTTGTAATCCTCCTTGTTCTCTGCAATCTCATTGAACATTTCAATGCACTTCTTAACAAGGTTCTTCCTGATAACCTTCAGAATCTTGTTCTGCTGCAGCATCTCACGGGAAATGTTGAGTGGCAAGTCATCGGAGTCGACAACTCCCTTCACAAAGCCAAGGTACTCAGGTACAAGTTCCTCGCAGTTGTCCATGATGAACACCCTCCTGACATAGAGTTTGATATTGTTCATCTTCTTTCGGGTGTCGAAGAGATCGAATGGAGCTCTCTTTGGAACAAAGAGTATCTCTTTGAATTCGAGCTGGCCTTCGACAGAGAAGTGTTTGACTGCAAGGTGGTCTTCCCAGTCGTTGGTCAAGCTCTTGTAGAAGGAAGCATACTCCTCCTTGGTGATCTCCTCCGGCTTTTGCAGCCAAATGGGTTTCTGCTTGTTGATGAGTTGCCACTCGTGCGACACCTCCTTGATCGTTTTCTTCTTCCCTTTCTTGTCTTCTTTCTCCTCATCAACATCCTCAACATCTCCCTCCTTTTCCTTCTTGGATTCATCTTCATCCTCGTCGTCGCTTATCTCCTTCTCAGTTGTTTTCTCGGTCCAGAGGTAGATGGGATAACTGACGAATTCGGAATGCTTCTTAACAAGATCCTTGATCCTCCTCTCCTCCAAGTACTCCAACTGCCAACAGAAAGCCAAACATAAACAACCATAATCAGTGACCGGTTCGGTCCATTAAGGTTGCAAATTCAACAGATGAAGTATACTCTGCTAAAGGAACACAAATGCAGCATAATCCAGTTGGACGTCGGAAAATATCCTACCTGGTCCTCCTTGAGGAACAGTGTGATTTTGGTTCCTCTGCCAAGTTGCTCTCCACTGACGTCCCTCGTGACAGTGAAGGAACCTCCAGCCTGCGATTCCCAGATGTATTGCTCATCGTCATTGTGCTTCGTGGTCACGATGACTTTCTCAGCAACTAGGTAAGCTGAGTAAAACCCAACACCAAATTGGCCAATCATGCTAACATCAGCACCAGCTTGCAATGCTTCCATGAATTCCTTGGTCCCAGACCTTGCGATCGTACCCAGGTTATTCACAAGATCTGCGCAAAACAAAGAGCCGGGATTTCACTTTGTCCGAAACAAATCATTTCCATGCGTGAGAGAGCTCACTAGGCAAGTAAATCTCACCTGCTTTGGTCATGCCGATACCACTGTCGATTATCGACAGAGTTTTGTTAGCCTTGTCCGGAAAAAGCCTGATGAAAAGCTCGGGCTGTCCATCCAGTTTGCTCGTCTGTGAGACTCTCGTAGCGAATTTTGTCCAGAGCCTGTATTTTTTCCGTTACAAAACCAAATTTAGTTCGGTTTCAAAGGTAATCACGATAGACAGACATATCAAATCATCCAAATCCATCCCCCGAATATTCTGCGGCTACATTTTATCAAAGAGATCATCAAGGCCTAGTATGATAATAGCCTCCAAAGTACTGGCTGATAGCTGTACACCTACTCAGAGATTCGTTGAACGACTTGCAGTACAGGGGACAGCCGTGTCTCGGTCTGTGACTGAATGTTGCGGCCTCAGCATCACCGACTAATTCTTCCTAAGTCAACGCTAAGTGATTCGAGACGAGAAAAATTGACCAATCTACAAGCTGTCAAATCTAAACTTGACTGGTTCTGTAATCTTTTAGCCTCCCAACTCGTTCCATACCAGGTGTCTCATTCAGTAAGCGAGCTCAACGCGATGCAGGGCACACACACAATCACGGACACACACTACTCGCAAATAAACAGGGGGAGGCAGAGAGACGTACGTCGGATGAATTGCTGATGATTTCGCGAAGGAAGATCTCCTTGTTGCTGTAGAAAGTGTTGATGATCAAGCTCAGGAGCTGGTTGATCTCCGCCTGGAACGCGAAGGTCTCTGCGTCGGCCATCTGCACATCCGCCATCTCAGCACGCTAGAAGAGGAAGCAACGATCGGCGAAACGAGAGCGCGAGAGAAGATAAAGAGGCAATGCGGAAGACTGAATCGATGAACTCGGATGATCCTTCACTCTGTTTCGGAGAGAAGGACGCGACGGTTTATATACAGAGAGACTTGGCGGGAGAGCGTGGGTTCTGGAGAGTTCCATGCAACGACGTCGTTGACGAGGACGGAGATCCCTTAACCTTAACCCGTTGCGAAGTCGTCGTATGCCTTCCCTGTTCGGAGAAATGGAAATCGAGAAGGTTCGTCCAGGTCCCGAGTCTCGAATGTTCTCGTCGGACATTTTTTCATGTATCTTTTCCCGTTGAGCGGGGTTCGTGTCTTCTCAGAGGCCGGCGACTGTGACTCCGCACGGGGCCGAGCGGTCTGACAGGCCTGGCCCAGGCCTAGTTGGGCCCGGATTGGCCTGCTCGAGCTTGGGCCTTAGCCTGCTCAGCCCCCCACGGTCAAAATGCGAGTTTCAGAGCAAAACTAAGACAACAGAAAGATCATGAACAAATTCTATGAACTATGAGAATGAAAAATCATGAGGCCATTTTGCATCTAAATCAAATCTGTTTAAATCTTCCCAGCTTTTTAGTATGGTGTGACATCTTAATAAGAGCATGAGATGGATAGAAACTAGTAGGAGAACAATTAAATTCTGGGTTGATGAAGTTGGTTCTCTGGTCAATTGGATTTTGACATCTACTACCATTCGAGATCTCGACCGCCTTGCTCTTGATTGTTTGTAACAACCAATGGAATCTTACAAGTCTAGTAGGTGTTCTACCTTGGTCAATTTTGATGTGGATATAATCTATTTCTTGCCTTCAAACTATGGTGACAATGATTTGCTGGTCTAGAGCAGCAATAATGGTTTATTCTTTTCACTGTTAAAGAAAGCTTATGAATCGATTTCACCAGGTCATAAATTGTCTACCGATAAACTCTGGAATTTACTTTGAAATAGGATTAAAAGTTTCTTATGTTTGGCTTTTTATTAGCGCCGACTTACTGATTACTATAAATTTCAAACATAAAATTCAACAGATTCCTTCTGCACTTCTTATCCATAATCCTCTAGGACAATTACACATGTGCCTGCAAGTTTAACAGGTAGATTCTTTACTCGTGATATGTACAAGTGGTTGTTGGAAAACATGTCTGCTCCTGCAAATATGGTAAAAGAAATTGACTAGCCACTAGTTTTGGCGTGGCTTGTCGGCATTTTTGGAATTGAAGAAACAAAAGATTATTTCAGACGGTCTTTTCTATTCCTCGCGCACCTGTGTGTTTGAAAATAGATTAACTTCTCAGAGAGAGAAAAGAGATAAGTTTGTGGGATGGACTGCCCCTCTTTTTTATTGCGCCAAGCTTAATTCCGATGGTGCCACTAAAGACAACCTGGGTCTAGTTTCAGAAGATGAGCTTCTTCGAAATTAATTAGGCAATTGGCTTGCTAAGTATGCGTAAACCGTGTAAGTGTGCTCTTCTTTCAAAGTAGAATTTTGGGGTAGTAGGTCAAAATGGTCATCTTATTGGGCATTCTCAAATTTATTGTGGAGGTAGACTCGCAAACTGTTATTTTCCTTTTTTAGAAATTAGCTATCTCTTTCACTTTTGGTGACAAACTCATTTCTCACACTGGAAAACTAATAGAGTATTTCCAACGGGTCAAAATTATACATACATTTAGGTTCAATTTGTTTTGCTAGAAAATCAATGACTTGGAAAATATTTTCCTTAAAATAAATCGTAAGTTAATAAATTTTTTTTTCATTATCATTTTCATGGATGATGAAAAATTTTCCATTCACACATTTATGTAAGTAACACAAACGATTATTTTTATGAGAAATATTTTTTAAATTATTCATTATTCATATAATAAATATACTTTAATGAAGAAAATTCACGTGCAGATTTATTAGTAAATTTGGATGAATCGAGTTTTGTTAGGAGATAAATAGTGACAAACTTGGCTCCTTTACTTAGGGGTGAGCATGGGCCGGGTGGGCTAGTCTTAGACATGGAATCTGTTCCCAACCCTGTTATAATCGGTTCCCACTTTTTGGGATCGGGATCTGACCACATTTGCCTTGGACCATGTTTTGGACCCAACCCTGTTTTTTTGGTTTGGAAACAGAGTAAACAGGGTCATCTTGTTTACACAAGTTTTCCTTGATCCTATTATGTAAAGCAAGCGGTGTTTTTTTGGTCGTTGAGCGTTGGATGGATTGAGTAACAAGGAGACTCCGGCGATTGTAGTGATTGGTGAGGCGGCATTGTGGCAGAGGCAGTGAGGAGACTTTGGCGAGAGCAAAGCGGAGGAATGCGCGATTCAAGGGAGAGCCAGAGCCGTGCGTGTGCAAACTCGAAGAGAGAGAAAGGGAGTATTGAGTGAGAGTTGAGGGGTGAACTGATATATAGTCAGAGTTTTTTTTTTTACAAAACCAATTCTATAAACCGGTCTAGGTGGGCCTTCACTCGGAAGCAGTTCCCGAAATTTGGAACCGGTTCCTGGACCACTTTTCCTGATGGGCCGATCCAGGAATCCGGTGAACCCAGTCCGGTTCCATACCCTGCCTTTACCTACCCCATAAAAAAAAATCGTGACTGACCACAGAATTGAAAATATTTCCCCAAACCAAACCCCGCTCCCCAGTTCCGTTTCTACGTTGTCTTGTCCCTCTTTTCCGACCACCTCTCCCAGTTCAGAGTCAAAATGACCATCGCCTAGATCGGGGCGAAGCTTCCATGGCCAACGAGTCTCGCAGCACCGGCAACTTTTAGCTCGCGATGGATTCTTCCCTGGTTTCTCGATGAGATCCACAACCCATGGCAGCTAAGAAAAAGATCACCAGACGACCCAAGCTCAAGCCCGACAACAGCGTCGCTCCCCCCATGTCTCATGCGCAGCGTCCTGATTCCAGATGCAGGAGGATCGCCTTCGTGCTTCCGGTGTTCCTGCTTTTGTCCGTCGTCGGTTTCGCGGTTGTTTACTCGAAGCGGTGGGGAAGTTTCGCGGTCGGTGATTTGCCCCCGACCGTAAATTCGATCGAAGTAGTGCGCGAGTTTCCTCACGATCCCCAAGCCTTCACTCAGGTGTTCATACCGTTTTCTCGCCGGATCATTTTACTAATATCTGGGAAACTGTGGTGCTGTAGGCTAAATCGACACTTTCCAGCATTTTCCCGTCATCGAATTTTCCATTCGCTGCCTTTTGATTACGTAAATTTTTCAGTGTTCGTTTATCCTTTTGATTTGTTTTTTTTTTTAAATAGATAAGCTGTATTAGCCTTACTAGTTTTGTGAAGCACTTGATTAATTCATCGCAAGTTAGTTCACGAATGCGGGTCATTGCTTAATTTCGTAGATAGTTGAGACCATTTCTGGGCTGCCTGTCCACGCTTAAAAACTCGAATTGCCTTTAGTACTTTGCGCAATGCAGAAGTCCTTGTTACCGATAACAAGTTTATTATGCACATCTTCTAACATTGCACATTGCGGATTTGGGGGGTTGTTTTTACCTCTTTTTTAATGGTATATTGCATGCTGTTTATTCATGTGGAAGTGGAAAGCGAAGAGGATGTAAGTCGCGATATGCTAATTTAATGTTGCGATTTGAACGACTTTGCTTCCATTTGCAAATTGTCGTTATGCTTCTGATTTGTGAATTTCAGGGGCTTCTTTACGCGGGAAATGATAGTTTGTATGAGTCGACTGGCCTTATTGGGCGGGTAAGTCCACTGTCTGAGGACATGACTCAGCATGGTACCCCTTCACTTTTATTCTTACTGTCTTCCGTTACGTATAAGCTATGCAAATCTGTAATTTTATCACATGGTTCATCTCTCAACCGTTTGCTTTTGTTCCAGTCATCAGTTCGAAAGGTAGCTCTCCAAAGCGGGAAGGTATGTTGCTATGCTATTTCTCTTTGACTGCCTGAATTTTACTTTAGTGTGCAGCTCTTTGAGTTAGATGCAATTAAGAGCATATGAAATATCAGTGACAATTTCATGGACACTAGAATGAAATTAACAAGATATTGAAAATCGAAGCTTTCATCAGTTTTATTACAGAATTTCCATGAGTATGTTGCATGGAGTAGATTGCTAATTGCCAGTGTTCTTATACCTTCCTCAGCACTTCTTAGATTTTGAATCTGGCTTCACCAGTCCATTAATCCAATTTTTTATAGGTTGAGGTACTACAAAAGATGGATCGGTCTTACTTTGGGGAAGGTTTGACTCTTCTTGATGAAAGGTATGTCAAAATGTCAGTAGCGTTAGTGTTACGCATGAGCAAATCAGCAAGGTAAAGTTGACATTGGTGCGTGAGTATTGGCATTATGTGGGGTATAGAAGGATTTTGAACTTATTTTTAAGTATCTTTTTGGCTGAGCAAATCAACAAAGGGATCTACATTGTCCTATAGAACAATGGGAATCATTTGGGCTTTCCAAGACATGCAGCTTAAAAGATTGTGCCAGTGCCCCTGTGAATTTATACTTGTTGATTGATTTAAAATGGCACCTAATCCAATCAAAGAATCTTCTAGTTACAAAATTTAGGAATTCGACCTTTTCTTGAAAATAATATAGAGATGGAAGTTACATTTTAATAGGATATGAAAATTAACTATGGTAATTTTAATCTCCTTTTAATCAAAGTTTTTTCCTCTCAATATCACAGAAAGGTAGAGGTTAAGACATGCGTGATCGTGCATGCAGAGACAAAAAAATAATTTATGTTATCGGAAAATATCATAAGCAATTGAATGGAGAACATCAATTATGTATGAAAGTAATGAGATATGAAATCGTGGGATGTTAGGAGTAGAAAACCGTGATATTTGGAAGCTTTATAATATGACTATTTGAACCTACAGTATGACTGAGGATTACTCTTCGTAACATTTCCTTATTCTGAGACAGCAAAAAATTAGTTGGCCGCACTGAATTAGAAAGTTAATAACGGAGGAGCAGAATCCTATCTCTCTCTGGAGGAGGATAAGTTCTAAAACTTTCCTTCCAGTCTCAGAAGTGCATATTTAGCTTTTTTGGTTGTTGAATTACTTGAACAATTGCTGTAGTGGTCAAGTAGGACCCTGTTTAAAGAAATAGTTTTTTTTTAAAGTAGAAAATCAGTAGAAAATTGTTTGTGTCAGATATATGGGCCTTTTCCCAATATGATTCAACCGTTCTTTGGTTTTAACTGAACTACTTTTGCTATTTTCATATTTCCTTGTTTATTTGTGGTTTGCACTGCTCTTACTTCAAAGATCCTACTCTGCATGCTAATTTTGTACCTTTCATCCTTTTGTGTAGGCTGTTTCAAGCAACTTGGTTGAAGAAAACTGGTTTCATATATGACAGAAATAATTTAAGCAAAGTGTGTGCTTCGCCTCTTACTTTTTCATAGATATGACAATTAAGTTTCTTATTGCTGGCATGTTTAAATAAGTTGTGAGTGCTCTGAAATGCTTATGTGCATAAGTCTTCTTCTGATTTTTAGGGAATCACTAGGATCAACCTGTGTAAAGGGTTCTTTTCAGGTTAAGAAATAGGTTATTCCTGATTACAGGCTACCCTGTACACCTCAAGGCTGTAATGGGAAGATAGCCAATATGCTCAAAGTTTCTCAAGTTTTCTATCTAACGTGTAACTATTCAAAAATTGCATGACCACTACTCCCTTTGTGCAGCTGCTTGTATGCAGTTGTGAATTTTATGTTGAGACTGCAGCTATTGAGAAGATTATGAAATTTAAGATGGCATCTGGATTGAAGATAAGGCACAGTGCTAATATGAAAGAATCTAGATTGCATATGACTTAACAGAGTCTACACCCTTAAAATAATGAATTTTGGGGAAAATACTTTCTCTTTGCAGTTAAAGTGAAAAGATAACTTCTCTTTTTTTCCCATTGTGTCCACCCCTTTTAGATTCACTTTCCGAGAAGATTGTTGCATAGACTTTTGTATTAAGTGATGTTAGCTTTCGACTTGTGATGTTTTAGTGTGCTCTCTCTCCCTCTCCCGTTTATGGCCTTCGTGGCCAGCCGTTGCCATTGCCAGCTCTCTCTATCTTGCCTTGTTTATTCGTGGTGTGCTGTTGAAGCTCTTGAGTGGGGTTCTTCCTGGATACCAACTCTTTCATCTTTTTTGGCTCAGTGCAGTTTGAAGAATTCACTCATGAGATGCAAGATGGTTGGGGACTAGCAACTGATGGCAAAATATTATTTGGAAGTGATGGAACTTCAACATTGTATCAAATTGATCCTCATAATTTCAGAGGTGCTCTAACTCGCCCTTTCTTCTACCAAGCCTCTGCCATCATGTGACCTTTTCCTTTAACAGAGAGTTTTTATACTGATAGGCGGCAATTTTTGTTGCAGTCATGGGTAAACAGGTTGTCAGATACAAGACTCAAGAAGTTCACAACCTGAATGAGCTGGAGTATATTAATGGGGAAGTTTGGGCAAACATATGGCAGGTAAATACTCAATTCCCGGAGTACTGTAGGCGGGGAGAGAGCCTGACATGTGAATGTGGCAGTCTTGCCTGGCATGACATTTTTTCTCTGCCTCAACTCCCAATTTCTGGGGAAGAACAGTCCTATTTGCGTTCCAAATATTTAAATACTGTTATTCTCTCACTCATAGCAATGCTAATATGGGTGCAAAATGCTATCCGTTACATTGTTGGAATACCATAAGTTGATGATTCTAGCATTGTCATTCTGCCTCGTATCTCTTTAAAAATCCTTTGTGTATTGTGCAGAGTGACTGCATTGCGAGAATCTCTTATAAAGATGGCAAAGTAATTGGCTGGATACTTCTTCAAAATTTGAGGTGTCAATTCTTTCCTTGTAAATGGGCCCTTGATGCCTTTTCACAAGCTGGAGGTAGTTGAGTTGCCTCATAACATCATTAACTTGCTGCATTTCTCTCTATTCTGCAGGGAAGGATTGATAAGAGCGGGATATGATGTAAGTTATTGAGATGAAACATTGCAATCCAAATTTTTTGAATTTTGCCAGCTTTGATACTGTATACACTCTTTTTTGGAAAATTCCAATAAGGTTTGGCCAGGCAAAGCATGAATGCTTGTGTCTGGATGAGATGACCTTTTGTAAATCTAATGGAGTATTTGGTCCATGACCTGCAAGGGTTAAGTCATTTTTTTGTGCAAGGGATGCCTATCTGCAACATTTCATCCAAAACTTTCCTCCTTTTCAACTGTATGAAAATTAATTATTTCGTCTGTTCTCTTATTGTATGAAAAGTTATTGTCTATTTAACTTGTCTAATTCATGTGGGCATTTTGTGATCTGACAGGGAATTGATGTTTTAAATGGCATAGCATGGGATAGCGAAGAGAAGCGCCTTTTTGGTAAGCTCTCATCTTTGACCTGCATTTTCCAGCATGTACTCTTCATAGCCTCAAGTTCGTATCTCTAAAAGCAACTCATTTGGTGATCATTTACTGAATAGGTCGTATGCCCGTCTGTCGAAGATGTGTACTCATAGGCAATGCTTTGAGATGAGACTTTGTAATAGTTTTCTGCCCTGGTTTATGTTGTTGCGATTCACCAATCTGCAGTTTCTGTAGCAAATGTGCTGTGGTTAAAATGCTGTCTCAAGCGCTCATACTTGTGGTCATGCTTCTTTACAGGCCACATGATTTATTTATCAATGTTTCGTGTGCAGTGACTGGAAAATTATGGCCGAAGCTCTATGAAATCCGGTTGCATCCTGTAAAAAAGCGGATCGATGATGGAGTCATCGAGCGACAATGTCTGCGGATGCCTTTCAATTTCGGAAAGCCATAGTCTGATGGAGGAGCCATTCACGGCATGGTGACGGTTAGTTGTGCTACAAACAAGTTGGCATGATTGGGATTATAAAGGTCGGAAATACGGTGTCGGTCGCTGAGAAACATACATGGAAGAGAAGAAATTAAATGGTACAAAGTTACTAAAAATGCAAACCTTTTCACATCTCTCTCTCTCTCTCTCTCTCTCTCTCTCTCTGATGGGTTTTGTTGAGTTTCGTCTCTTCCATACTTACCTTATGGCGGCTTACCAGGAGTCCACATAAAAGGACTGTACATATTCATTCGCTGAAATCTTTTTTTGAGTTAATGAATTGAATGGATGGAAGCCACCTTCAGAAATTCGTAACAAGTGGAAAATTTATATAGAGAAATTACGCTTTTATTGCTTTATTCGTGCAGGATAAAATCAATTACAAAATAGAAAGTTCTAATAAATCTCTTGTTCTATGAGGTTTAGATCGGTGAGATCGTTTCATCTGTTGCATTGACCCGGTCCACTTTCCCACTGAAGATGGGCTTTCTCTCTCCGACTCCGAGAGCAGTGAAATTGTATAATCGCAATAAATAGACGGTTAGCTTCGTCCTATGAATTCGTACCCGTACGATGAATCGCAGAACGCTGAACAACAACAGGTCTCGAGGTCAGCGACAACCTCAACGGCCGTTGGAAAAAGAACCGGTCTTCTCCGAGATGATCGGGAACGAAGATTTGGTTAGTACCAGAATCTCGCGCCAGTGAAAGCAAGTTAACGGACTCATCTATCTCTCCACTTCAACTTAAAGCTCTGTTCATCTCCCTTCACTCTCCTCTCTCTCTCTCTCTCAAAGCCACAGTCAAGTCATGCCAACAAACTCGTCTCGGTCCGCCTCGCCACTCTTCGGACTCCGGTCATGGATACAAATACTCGCGTTCTTGGTGGTCGCCATCATCTTGTTTCTGATCCCCATTCTCTTTATTTGCTGCTACCGCAGAAAGCCATCCGGGCCTCGCTTCTGGCTATCAAACCCCGCTGCGGCCAAGAGTTGTTTTGCTCTGAGAGCTTCATCGCTTGATCACAGACTTGTGCCTTCGTTCCGCCTCTCCAAGGTTGAAATGGAAGCCGTCCTGTTCGACCAGTGGACAGCGACTCCGGCTCGTCAGAGCGGGATGTTCCGGACGAGCCTTGGGGCCGACTCAGAATCAGTTGTCGGGAAGACGAGGTTCACGCTCGATGAGATTAAATTCGCGACGGACGGATTTGCTGGCGAGAATGTGATTGGATGCGGAGATGATGCGGTGGTTTACCGGGGGGTTTTGCTGAATAATGTAAGAGTGGCAGTGAAGAGATTGCTGTGCAGCAGGTACTAAACAACTTTTGTAGCTGGATATATTTAGGAACTCCTGGTAAATTAATCAAAATTGAATCTATGCGACGATCAATGGTAGGCCTCGGAAATAGTTATCGGAAATGAGTAGCTTCAGAGCATTGCCATGCTGTGAAGACCATGAATAAGTTAGTAACTACTGGAACTGAGTTTGAGTCCGGATGAACGGCTTCGTTTTGATTGGTCAATGGCAAAAAAAGTGTAGTATTGGCTTTATTACTAAAGCTTCTGTGGTTCCTTAGTCTGGAAGATGAGGAATTCAAGCAAGAAGCGGAGGTGATATCGCGTGTTAGACACAAGAATCTCGTGAAGCTGCTCGGATACTGTGCCGAAGCAGATTACAGGTAACATCTAGGTACACACTAGTCAAATTCTTTCAACAGAATGTTAAAATGCTGAGTTGAATCATCATTATATCAGGTTGCTTGTCTATGAGTATGTCGATAATGGCAATCTGCATCAGTGGCTTCATGACTGTAGTGGAAAGGACAGTCCTCTAACATGGGGCCAAAGGATAAATATTATCCGAGGAACGGTGAAAGGGTGCGTTTGCTGAACTTAAACTATATTTTACGCCATTTATAATCGCTATCTTGAGGAGCAAGTTCTTGCAGTTTGGCCTACATTCACGAGGACACTGAACCGACAGTTGTCCATGGCAATATCAAATCTAGCAACATACTGCTCGATCATCAGTGGAATCCAAGGATCTCTGACATTGGGTCGGCCGAGCTTTATGAACCGGAGCAGAGTCACATGTCAAGCAAACAATCGGGGTAAAACAGTTTACTGACCAAGCATCGGTTGTGATCTTGTGAATTCATGAAACTTCCTTATTCATATGACTGACCCAAATTCCTCAGAGTCCTTAGTTATGCAGCACCAGACTATGACGTCTATTGCTTCGGAGTACTTGTCATGGAGATAGTAACAGGGAGGCTTCCTGTAGATGAAAGTCAACCCCAGGTAAGGCCATTGGAACTGCAAATCAATTAAGTCTCCGACCGTGACAGATGGCAAGCTCAAAGGATGCATCGACTTAAAATTTGATTTCTGCTGACAGGCACATTTGATTGATTGGTTGAAGTTCATGATTGCAAATCAGAGAACTGTACATGTGGTTGATTCTCAGATACCCGAAAGGCCTTCTTCAAAGGAACTCAAGCGGGTTCTTCTGATTGCTCTAAGATGCATCGATCTGGATTTGAATCACAGGCCTAAAATGGGGGATGTAGTTCACATGCTAGAGACGAGGGATCTGTTAATCGGAGATGTGAAATTATCTGCAAATTAACTGCGACAAATTATGATATTTCTGTTTGCAAATTATTGGTTATTTCATTCACCGAGACCCCATTTAGTTTGGTTTGATCTAGAAGCAAGGGATTGGGTGAAGGCAACTTCTTGTACTTGTGCAGAAAACATTCATAAGTTTTGCTGAATCATATCAAATTCTTTGCGATATGCAAAGAGGGGAATGTACCAGAAACTGACACCAAATAATACGATAATCATGCAGAGATGGATAGAGCGAACATGATTTAAGGTCTTAAATGATCATGCTTAGATGAAGTTTCATCTCCGCGATACTTTTTTATTCTGGAATCTCTCAACTTTTTGCTGCTAACTTTTTTCATTCTCATCCAATCTTGAGGTAAGAAAATGAGCATTGCGGAAGACGAGGACTTCTTGTTCCATCCTCCCAAAAGAGCATTTGTTCTGTTTCATTTTGGTAATTTCTAGGTAGAGAGGACAAATTATCCTGCCATAATCTTACTGTAGATAAAGTCATTTATGATACTGCACAATTGCAAGGATCATACGAAGACAGAACCAAACAGACATTCAAGTTTGTAGCAATTCTAGCGCATTGGCACACAGTTTCTTGTGAAGCATCACTCTTAAAACTCGACAAGCACTAGTTAACATAGTTGTAAGGAGCAGCACAGGTCTTCAAATCCACATCCTCAATTGGCAGCCTATCCTTAGGAAAAGGACAGTCTATCGCTGCTGCCTTCTCGGGCAACATGTCACAAGCCACAGGAGTCACGTTGCTAGTCACTCCCGCTATGTCCGTGCAGTTCCACTGTAGTTTCTTCCGTTGTTCGCTCAATCCGATATGGACATTCGAAATGCAGATCCCAGTAAAGGGATCTCCTTTTATTCCTTCAAGTCTTGCCGAATAAGTCACATTTTCAGCCACCATGTCTCTGTAATTTATTCCTTGGATCACAGGTAGCGCCTTAGGATCGTACCCAGGATCAGGGTGGGAATTGTAGGTACCCGTCATCCAAAACACATACTTCATGGTCTTCATGATCATTGCCCTCACGAAAATGTCCTTGACATAGCCTCCTCTTCCAGGAGCGGTTTTGATTCTGACACCCGATTGGGTGTTGATGGCCACGATATTCTCGGCTCTGACGTCTTGGATTCCACCAGACATCTCGCTGCCAAGAGCTATTGTGGCACTGTCCGGAGAAATGCAGGTAATTCGTCTTATGATCACATGTTGTGTCGGCATTCCGAACTTAATCCCATACTCATCCCAGCCACTCTTGATTGCGATGCAGTCATCTCCGGACACTATATAGCAATCCTCAATTCGGACATTTGTGCATGAATCTGAGGATTGGAATTAACAAGTGATTAATTAGCTCATATTATGGAGACTGAAGATTCACAACTAAGAATGAAACTAGTAGCTAAGAACTTATGAGTGGCATTACTTGATAAGCAGCAAGAAAAAACATAGCAATTAATTATGGAGCAATAAAACTAGAAGGCTAACCAGGGTCTACTCCATCAGTATTCGGAGAATCAACTGGTGCGAGGATGGTTAGCCTTTGAACCAAAATATTGCTGCAATCATCGCTTTAATAGTCGGTAGCAGTCTCAAACAAACAAAAATATTCAAACCCATTATAAGATAAGTTTTCGCACTTCCGAGTGTGACATAGAAGCGGGCGAACCTGCTGTAAATTGGATGAACGAACCACGAAGGAGAATCAACCAAAGTAAGATTAGATATCTGGACCCGATCCGAGTACATGATTTCGATAAGGTAAGGTCGAGTCAGGTTCAGTTCTTCTTTCTTGAACTTGTCCCACCAGTAAGTACCCTGTCCGTTTATGGTGCCATTGTTTCCTGCAAAGTCACCATTCAGAAAAGTTCTCGACTAGAAATGTCTATCAAAATCAGATGATTAGACCTTATCTATATGTGAACTCAATTACAGTAACAAGCTGAGGGTGAGAAAAGCCAAACCTTGACTAAATATATATACCTGTGATCACTACGTCAGTGAGATTTATACCGAAAATTAGACTGCTGAACCGTCCACCGGGAGCGTCTCTTCCTCTCCCGTACGATGGCAAGATAGCAAGATGCGGCCATTCGGATTCATCCTGTACAATTTATTCATGGAGCGCGTGCACATTATGTATTCAAAGTACAATGTACGCTCAGACACACACGAAGAGTTACTTACAAATGCTTGATAACCTGTAAAAGCAAAACCAGCAGTTGAGAATATGGAATTTTTTTCTTTTTGTGTGAGTTTGAATCTAAGAAGAGACATCACAAGCAGATGGAACAGAGGCTGTTCGTCACTTATCATGTTCCAACCATAGACTTTTCCCAAATCAGACGTGAGACCTTGCGGTCGGCGACGTGATCCCCCGGATAAACCATGCAAAGCAATCAACTTTGTTCTTTGTGCTTTGTAAGCGTCACCACGCACAAGCATATACCTGGGATGCGAGAAGAGTGGCGTTTTCCTCGAGGTAGAGCGTGAAGTGGCTGGTGAGATTGAAACTCCCCGTCAACCACTTCCCCGCTGGCACCACCAGCTGCGCCCCGCCGTCCACTGCGTACCCGCTCAGGTTCGCGACCGCCCGCCTGAATGCCTCCGTGTTCGACGTCTTCCCGTCCCCGACGCCTCCGAAATCCGCCAGCGACGCGCTGTGCTTCCGGCAACTGATCGCCACGTACGACTCTCCTCCTCTCGCCGAGAGCAGGGATGAAAGGAGCAGCAGCAACGCCAAGAGCCCCGGCAACCGCCCGATCATCTGTTTCGACACAAAATAAAGAAAAGGAAGAACGCAGAAGATGGATTAGGCCAAGAAAGTAAACAAAGAATCACGAATGAGCAGCGATCGAGAAGATCATCTCGTGAAACTAAAAACGACGGCAAGACGAAGAGTATAACGAGTGAAGCAATGAACCTTAGAGATCAAGAGCTGCATCATCATCGTCAGGACGAGGGTGACGATGATGCGAGTGAATGAAGATGGTTTTGTAAGTTACAAATGGATATTTATTTAAGTTGTTGGTAATTGTTATGGAATCAAATCTGGGCTCCATTTATTTTGCGGAAATAAATTATTTGAATAAAATTATCGTTTTTATTGCTTAAAATAATTAGTCGGTGAAAAACATTTTTATTATCGCCAATAATTTATGTCCAAATATTTTCGTAGACAAGGAAAATATTTTTCGTCAATTCAATTTTATAAGAAATACAAGCGATCATTTCTAGAAAAATCTTTTTTAAATTATTCATCTTTTGCGAAACAACATAAAATCGGGTTAAGTTCGGATTCTCTCTTGTTGGTCTTTTGGTCGGCAATAGAATGTAACGGTCTAAACGTGAGCGTAAATGGAAGTAAAGACCAACCTCTTGCACGAGGGATTGCATGCAGCAACAGTCATGGTAGGTAATGAAAATGGAAACCTCGTATTATCCGGTCAAAGTATTACTATAAGTTGCATCTCGATTGCTCTCTAACTTTCTTCTTTCTTTTCACCCTAAAATAGGAAGGTGACACCGTTCCATCCAAAGCACTATCCGCTCTTGCTCCTATTAGTTTTACTAGCTTCCTAATTCCATGTGTGAATTTGGAAACTCCGGAATCCGGATACCCCACATGTGATTTTGCTGCCGGTTTTGGGAAATTAGAGTTTTGATCGAATCTTTTGTGATTGAGAAAAAATTGCGATGGTAATTGGTCCCTTCTAAACAGAACCGTCGCCGACATACTATGAAATGGAGCACTGTTCAATCCTTCAATTTTGTTTTAATGTCCAAAAGGGCAGGGAAGGTACGTATATAACTTGATCATGTTTCATAAATAACACTGAGGGTGGTCCGTTTGTTTGAAAAAAAATATACATTTGGGAAATTATTTTCCGACTTTCCGGTGTTTGGATGATGGAAAAGTAATCAATCTCTAGCAAATGTGGGAGAACAACTTCCCCTTCTGATAAGAAGAATAACACTTTTCCATAATTACCCATCAAATAAAAACTAACCGTTTTCTTTAATAATAATTTCCATAAGAAATATTTTTTTTATTATGAAATTTTCAGCGAACCTATCGCACCGTGAGTATGTTATAGACTTTTACTAAATTTTTTCATTAAAAAAAAAACGAAGGAAATGCCATTGAGTTAGCTCATCTTTGAGCTCCATTATTCGTCATCAGATATAAATAGCGCCGACATCATGGACGGAGGCAAAGATTCAGTTTGAGGGGGTACAAGTTGAGGGAGACAGGGCGAAAGTCATTCTGAAAGTTCTCTTTAGCAGTCGGGAATTGACGAGACGACCACCATCATACCTTTCAAATCCGGCAATCGATCGAGATAATCAATCTAGGACTGGTTCCATCCATTGATAACATGCCTGTGAGTATCTTGAACCATCAAGCAATCACTTGGGCAGAATTACATAGACCTTGATGTTGCCTTGGCATTGTCTAACCTATCGATCCTCATTCGACAATGATGTGGCACCACACGCGCGTCTACCAGATCCCATCGATGTCCATCTCTCACGGAATAAAGCAAGCAGAAGATGCACAAACGATTTGGGGGGGAAAAGTTGATAATCCTCCAATGGTCAGGCAGTTCTGTCCGGTTATAATTTGCAAGCATTACGACGACGGGATAGGGACCTCTTAAACCATGGGAAACATCTATTTTACACCCATGAACATCAACCTAAAAGTATAAACAAATGTTGCCTCGACTCCTCTGACTCCAAGATATGATATCATGTAGCTTATCGGTCCTAATGGTGGACTCAACCATTCCTTGTGGATAATAGCCAGTTTCAGGTCCACAAATGACCTTCTACATCTCCTATTTGCTCGTCGGAAGCAAGTTAAAATCAATTATAGGATGAGAAGATGAAATATTTTGCTGACAAGAAATGAATATTTCATTCTTTTGAGTACCTTTCGTGCATTTGGGTGAGTTTGTGCAAGTTTCGAAGGCAGGGGGAGTTTGACCTGAAGCATGATGCCTTAGATGATCAACTAGCATTCACAATAAAATACCTCAAGTTAATGCAATAGATTCAACTTGATCTACAAGAATGCTATTGTCCCAGCAACTCCTAATCGACTCACAAAAAGTGTTCCAACCAAACCAATAGAGCTAAACATGAAAAGCCATTTTAACACCAATGAAAAACAGGCCCTAGTCATCTAGCTAACAAGGGAAATGAAAGGATCTCCCAACACAAAAATCATTACCTCAGATCCCAACTCAAAAATCATTAACTCAGAAGGTATAGACACACTGACCCAAAGTATACACAGCTTGACAACTTTTCCTAATCTTGGACAAGTAACCGGTAGCTTCAATCCACAAGCAGATACTTGTACTTCAAAACATTTCAACTTCGATCCCACCAGAATTCATTCAACATGAATCTAAAGCATCATCAACTCTAACTTCAGCCTCCAAAAAGGGAGAAAAACCCACGCTTCTTCGGCTCCTCCTCCATCATCACAGCCTTCATACTATCCTGCTCAACAAGCCTCCAAGCAGCCTGCTCGAAAGCCAAACCTGCCAATGTCGGCGGCTTGTTCAAAACAAGAGGGTACCCTCGATTTGTACTCCTAATCACTTCAGAATCCTCAGGTATCACCCCCAACAAAGCCAATCCCAGCATCTCCTGAACATCAAGAACCGACATCATATCCTCTCCCTTAATCATGTCGGTTCTGACCCTGTTCACAATCATTTTTATATCCCTGATCCCATCGCACTCCAACAACCCGGTGACCCTATCTGCATCTCTCAAGCTCGTTATGTCGGGAGTTGTCACCAACACGGCCTCATTGGCCGGGGTTATCGCGGTGATGAACCCGGCATCAATGCCAGCAGGACAATCTATAATTATAAAATCAGGAGACCCTTCTTGCCTAGATTTCAATGCATCAACAAGCCAGACTAATGCTTTCCCACCGAACCCAATCGGCAACTTCGACCTCGGCTTCGAAATACATAGCAATTCGAAATTAGACCAGCGCTTATCCCTAACCAGAGCCTGATCAAGCCTACAGTCACCATTAAGTACCTCGACCACAGTGTAATTGACGCGATTCTCGAGCCCAAGGAGGAGGTCGAGGTTGCGGAGGCCGACATCAGCATCAATGGCGACCACAGAGAAGCCGAGGCGGGCAAGGGAGAGGCCGACGTTGGCGGTGGTGGTGGTCTTGCCGACGCCGCCCTTGCCGGATGTGATGACGACGACTCGAGGGGTTTCGCCCGCCAATTCCGGCTTCCGGTTCCACTGGAGGACGGATTGGATGGGCGGGGAGTGTTTGGGCCAGAGGGGTTTAAGGGTTTTGATGGGATTGAAGAAAGAGAAAAGCTTTGAGGTTGAGGAGAGATTGGGCGTGGTGGCGGAGGAGAATTGCAGAGAAAGCATTGCTTGGTAGTGAGTGAGAGAGAGAGAGAGGTTGAAGGAGGAGCAGAGCCGAGCAGTGAGTGGACGAGCGAGAAATGGAAGTGGTGCGAGGCTGAGTGAGCGACCGAGTGTGGACGGAGCGACTGTATGTTCAGCTCGCAGCGATATTTTTCTTTTTCTCTCTTCGAGGAAGAATTTGTAATTTTCCGTTTTTAACTGAAAAACAATAACATGAAGAAAAAAAACTTAGAAAATTCCAAATAATAATTTTTTATCTGTCCTATCCTTAATTCTTCTCTCTTTTTTATTTTTACTCTGCCTCTTTTTAGAGCCGGAAGTTAAAGTTGAACCCCGCACCTATGATACTAGTGTCCCCATTTCCCAATCCAATTACTAGTAGGACTACAAGCCTAGGATTTTTTTTTGGTCAAAACATGCCTAGGATTTGAAGAGCCATTTTTTATTAGAAGGCTCAAAGTAGCTCTTATCTCAAATAAAAACTTGGAGTGATCAAATTTATCTTAAATAAGGATGCAAACTTGCCAAATTTTCATCAGCTGTCATGTTATGTGACATATTTGCGCAATGGCACTTTTTGTCCAAAAAAATTATGGGGAAAATTTTAAATAAAGGTCTGAAGTGTTCTCATTTTCTTAATTAAAAGCATGAAGTGAACATTGTTTCAAATAAGAATTTAACTCAGTGGCATTTTCATTGTTTTGCTTTTTTGCCTTTCCTTTTTCTCTTTTTTTTTTTCCATCTCTTTCACGTTGAAGGCTTGTTGGCCGCCGTTCGTCGCTAGTGGGGCGGCGGCCATGGTCGACAAGGTCATTGGCACCTCGACTAGGGCTAGTGACTCTCGCTGGCCAGAGGCGAGGGCTTGCTGGCCCTCGTTGGAATTGGGAGAGGGCCGCGATCGGTGCATGGGGCACGCTGGCTTCTTCTTCTTCCTTGGGTCGCAGTTCCCAGAGCCCTCGTGCCTCTCCAAGGCTGTCTTCTTGTCTTCCCTGGTGGTCTCGATCGCCGTCAAACAGGCCTCGCAAAAGACAACCCGCCGGCTCAGGTGGTCCAATTTCGACCACTTGAGGGACTTGTACGATTTGAGCCACAAACGAAACACCTGCACAAAATAGGTTTGTTCGCACATTAACCACAATTCAATATTGAAAAAAAGGAAATCTTTTTCTAGCACAAATTTAACACGGTTGCTTCATAATTCGTCACAAAGCGATCGAGGTCGCAATGAAAGGAAGGAAATCGAGGAGATTGCAATCTGGGTTTTGGCAATGCCTCCACAAATCTAGAAAAGCCTCTGTTCCTCCTCCCATCTCTCTCTCTCTTTCTCAGAGAAATTGATAGGGCCTGAAACTATTTGAATTTGGGGTTGTCGGCCCTAGCTGAGGCGTAGGCAATCCCATCGACCATGGCCGCTGCCCCACTGACAACGGGCGGCGGCCAACAAGCCTTCAACGTGAAACGGTGAAAGAGATGGAAAAAAAAAAGAGAAAAGAGAAAAAGAAAAAAGAGGAAAATTAATCAAAAGGCAAAATGGTGAAAAAGGCTATTGAGTCAGGCTCGTATTTGAAAAAATAAAGACATTTCAGGTTTTTATTTGAAATAAAATCCACTTTAGGTCTTTAATTGAAAAAATGAAGATATTTTAGATCCTTATTTGAAATAAAATTTACTTCAAGTTTTTAATTGAGAAAATGAGGACATTTTATGATGTTATTTGAAAATTTTCCAAAATCCTGGGTAGAAATGTTTTGTTCTTTCCTCCTTTTTTTTCGTATTTCAATGATTTGATCTTCCCAAACAACACAAGCAGAACAAAGGCAAGAAGCAGAATGAGGAAGGAACCTCTCAAATCCTATCCCCTCCTCTCTCTCTCTCTCTCTCTCTCTCTCTTCTTCGCGAAGCAGTCGAACCGATCGTGCAAGCAAAAACAATCTCGCCTTCCATTTGCATCTTCAAACGCTCTCGGATTCGAGACCCGAAGACGATTTCGTTGGATGACCCCTTGTTGACTCGGATAGAGAAGACCACGAATCAGCCCCCATGATTGACTTGAGGTAGTAATAGAATAGTAGCCTACTAAATATTTTATTCGAATGAATGAATGTTCCAGCTGTGGATGGAACTCACGAGGGCGGGCTTGAAAGGGGGGATGAGGAGCGATGTGCTGTCGGGCGGCGCGCTCGAGATAGCGAGAGAGAGAGAGAAAACCTAAATTAATAATTTTAATTTGGGGCTTCTTTATTTTTAGGGCCATCTATAGTTGATCGGCACAAACGCTAGTTTCAATTTGGATAAAATCAGAAAAATTTAGGCATAATTGCCCATGTTATAGTCGCTGGAAAAAGTCGACCGGCAAAAATTTGGCCGGCTAACGATTATGAGTTTTTACTAGAAAATAAGTTGGTCATTTTGAGCCTTTATATGAAATTTTTTTAAAAGAAAAATGCCATTAAAACCATTTTGTTTGGTTGAGCAAAAAATGAATTGTTTTTTGTCATTTTATCCGATCACCTTTATCATGACAATTCTTAGTTGCTTCTAAATTAAGTTGTTCGGTGAGATCCTTCATTCTAATAATAATGTCGTGCTTCATTTCATGTGAAAAAAAGCATATCTAAACACGATGGAAATGAGAATAAATATGCAAGGTTTTTTTTTATAAGCTGGTCGTATCATAATCGAAATGTAAATTGATAATGCAACCCTCTTCTTATCTCTAATTTTATTTGCCAATCATAATTTGACTAGCGATGGTGAAAAGCGATGATGATGACGCGGTGAAAAACTTGACTGAGGATTATCTCACCATGTCATTGTATTTCTTGTAATTAAACAAGCCTCCGAAACATAATAATAATAATAATAATAATAATAATAATGATGATGATGATGATGATGATGACAATAACGACAATAATTAACTTGAAATGCCCAAGAGGCACGGCCTTTGATTTATTTGGAAAGTGTGATTGCGTTTCTATCTACTTCAATAGAAATATTCATGACGTGTTCTTATGAATTTAAGTTAATTATTGTCATTATTATTTAAGGATCACGCGATTAAAATGATAACATTGCGTATTATTAATTTGATGGATCTCATGCTCATTAGATTTTAAGAGCAATTTAGTATCCATAAGCGTAAAGATTTGGACCATCTACTCGCGAAAACAAACAGCGTTACAAAGTGTGACTTAAGCATGACAACACTATTTATTATGTAAAAGACGGTGGTGCCCTACGCATGCGTGTTCTCTTATCTTGATAGATTAGTGAAGGAACTTCACGAAGCTTCAAACCCCACGATCTGCCACGTGTCGGAGCACCAAGGCCGACGCACTATTATTAACCCCGCCTCTCGGGGAGGAGCTTCGCTGTCCGGGTGTCCTATGAGCTCAGCGAATCTCATCCGTTGAGTCATACGGGCTTCATGTGGGGCCCACGTGATCCAACGGGCGAAGCGTGCCGGGCTCATGCGTCATCGAAGGAAAAGTCGGATTTTCCAGACTCATTTGCCCTTCCCACATCACGATCACGCTCCCGGGATCTCAAAAGCGCGACACGTGTCCTTTCGGCATTCGTGGTGGACACGACTATGCTTCCGTTCTCGTCACCGCTCTCATGTGATCAGTTACTTTATCGCTTTTGCTTCCTCCTCTTCCCCTCCTCCTTCATATATTATTTTTTCACCCCTCTCTCTCTCTAGCGATCTGAACTCCACTCGAACGAAGCCTGATTTGCTTCGCTCTGCTCTGCTGTACGCCACGGAGATTGCCTGAGATCGCTGTTCGCCTCCTACCACATCATCAGGTGCGGCTTCTTCTCCCTTCTCGCCTTCTTCTTTCCTGCTCGGGCTCTCAGGAATTGTTCCTTGTCGGTCGCGACTTTCGGATTTTGGGTCAATTCACCTGTCCATCACGTTTCCAGCCTCGTGGTTCTGGGAATTTTGGATCTGACGTTAAATTTCGCTTCGAAATCGTTCCTTCTGCTCGCGTCTAAGTCCAGTAGAGTTTGGCTTTAGTAGGTGAGCGTGCCTGCTCGGAAATGAAGTTCAATTTAGGGTTCTGATGTGTTGTCGGAGTTAGATCTGTATTTTTCCGTCCAGATTCCTAGTGTATGTAATAGCTTCCGATGGAATTAGGTGCCGGCTCGAAACTGGATAATTGAGAATCGATTAATTGAATCTTCGATCTGGATATGGTGATATACCGAGATTTCATGAGGACGGCAATCTCAATTCAAGATCCTTCCGTGGAAAGGTGTCATTTTTTGTTATGTTCTTAAATTAATTCGGGCGTGCAATTGCATTCGTCTTAAGCCTTGCTGCACGCTATCAAAATTGTGGATTGAAACCATTAGCTGCTTTTCAAAGTATTAAGATTTCGATTGAGACGTTAAAACATACGTAAAGTTCATGGCTGTGAAGGATCCGTCTCCTGAGGATCTTACGTTGCAGGATGCTGCTTTTAGTGTTGTGGACTAGAACTCTCTCTCTCTCTCTCTCTCTCTCTCTCTCCATTAGTTGTTTTGTCCCCCCTTCATCTTCTCATCTAAGTGCCACCTTGTATTCGTTGGTGGATAGAGATGCATCAAGAATTTCAGAAGCATTCTGGTAAATCTACAGTCGTTATTGGCTTTTATTTTTCACAAATGCTTTTCTTTTATAGGATTGAACAGTTTGAGAAATTTTTGTTCTGTACTTTCTCTTGTTGGGTCTAGACATAGCTAAAAAATCTGTCTTGGAAGTTGCCAATGTGGTAGGCTCATTCTGGCACTGTGCACTATTATCATAATGTGCTTCCTTTTCATGTGTGCAGAACCATATTGTTTTGATGGTTGGCTGACTTTGTTTCTTTTACTTATTGCCTTATGCAGGCCAATGTGAGCTTTCTAAATCTGGACAATAAGAGTCGCTTCAGCTGTTCAGTTCTCATTGGTCTTTAACTATAGTGCACAATGGGCAAATGCAAGGGCTGTGGAAAATTAGGAAGAATGATGCCAAGGGATAGGAACTCGAGTGCTTACCTTTTTGCTCTTCTGCTCTCTCCCGTTGTTTCCGTTTGGGAATGTGTCATCCGTAAGATGAGGTATTCCTACAGACCTGAGTGGGTGTAGTTTCTGTACATTTGGGCATTACTTTAGGTTACTAAACAGTAATTTAGGGTTTACATACTTCAGCAAAAGGAAGACTTGTCTTAAAGAATAACAGTTAATTGGATATGTTTTAGAGGAATCTCCATTTGAATAGCAGTTATAAACATTAAACTTACTAGAGTCTGGTAGTTATCATGGATAACGCGGCACAAAACAAAGGGCAACCTGTTGTGAGGAAAGTGAAAAAGAAGCAGGGGAAGGATGAGCTGGATCGACTCAAACAGGCAGAGAAGAAGAAGAGACGCCTGGAGAAAGCCCTCGCTACATCTGCAGCTATTCGTGCTGAGCTAGAGAAGAAGAAACTGAAGAAACAAGAGGAACAGCAAAAGCTTGATGAAGAGGGTGCTGCAATTGCTGAGGCTGTTGCCTTGCACGTTCTACTTGGTGAAGACTCGGATGATGCATGTAAGATCGTCATAAATGAAGACAATGAGGGTTTTAATCCTTGGGACTCTAATGGCCATTTTAACTTGTTTATGAGTGGAAGGAGCGCTGATGTGCCTTATCACCATAGCCTGAACTACGCGCTTGACCCAGTTGGGTGGATCTCGCATTCTCAAGATTCTAGAGTTGAGTGGGGTGGTTTTGGAGGTGGTGATTGGGGATGTTCCGATGGAAGCTATGGACGTGATCTACGCGGTCAATTCATCAAGAATGGAGGTTGGGCTTCTACAGATCTTTCGCCTGGCCTAATTGCAGCACAAGCTGTTTCGTCTCTGCGGATAAGAGAAGATGGGGATGTGAACGCCATTCTTCTGAATGGGATGCTCAGAGGTTAGGCCATTGTCCGAGATATCATTGCAGTCTGAAAGGGGTGCTTCAACCATGGTTTCCGTTTCCGATGATGGTTTTCTTGTGTATATATCTGTCAAAGTTGCTGCATTTGCTACCTATCAGATACGGAACTCATTAAATTAGTATTGCCGGGGGGGTTCTCGAGCTATTTTTAAGCCTGTATTTGAACTATGATGTTTGACAATCAGAGACATGTAGACTCCTGGGTTGTAATTTCTTCGATGGAGAAAATCACCAGCTCTTCTTCCTGGTTTCAGAATGTTTTTATTTCTGTAAGTTGATGTGCTGTGCGAGATTCCGCCACCACCCTTTCTCGAGTGTAATAGGGCGACTGGCTGTCTGTCTCTGCTCAATGGACCATAAAAAAAGGGCTTCTTTTCTAAAGAGGCTCTCAGGTTCTGGTTATCCATACCTTATTTTCATTTACAATGCCATTGATAGTAGATAATATGAGAAGACTGTTTTGAAGATGAGAAAGTTTCTTTATTTAAATGTTTAGCAAGTGTTCCCTAGTCACTCGATGATTAAATATCAGAATTAAAATTTCCTTTCATTGTTTCTCCCCACACGAATCATACAAGTTGAGTCGTCTCTATTTCTCTCTCTCTCTCTCCCACATTACTCCGCACGCACTACAAAAGAGCTTTATTCCGGATTTGCGTGAATGAAGAGTCTCCAATCAAGTTAGTTCCGGGAATGATGCACATGAAGTCCAATTCTAGATACTATCCAATAAATAGCTCACGCACGAAAAGTGAAATCATATTTACACGGCTTGAATTTAAAGAACATTAATTAAGGATTAAATTAAAGTCAGTAAAAAAAAATCCACAGGATCCATTTCCTTTGGAAGCTGTTACTTAGTGATCCGATGGTGCCGACTGAAAAGGATGTCGCTCAATGGACAAAAGTTACTCTAGGGATAACAGGCTGATTTTCGGTTTATCTATCTATTCAACAAATAAATAGAAGTTTTGTCTATCAATATGTATGATCTTAGAACATTAATAATGATTTTTCTTTAGAGTTCGGTCACTTCATCGATCCACTGTAAATTGTAATGTTTCCATTTGTCATTCAATAGATGGAATAGAAAATGAAATTATAGCATAGCACCCGCTGTCTCGAATAGAACTTCAATAAAGGAGGAAACATGGATAGCTATCAATATGAGAAAAATATTAGATTCCACTCGGGGAGTAAAAATAAAAGAAGATACCTTAATATGGCTAACGACGGCATATCTATTATCTGACCTGTCTGGCCAATAACCTCACGTGTCACGACAAAACATTAAAAAAAACAAAAGCCCGGGATAATAAAATATTACGAACGATGCCACACCAGGCCAACGGATTTTGATAAAGAATCCCCCAGTCCGTTGATGAGCTCCTCTGAGGCAGTCAGACACCGTGCCTCATCCACCATCGATGGCGTCCTCCGCCGCGACGGCGGTGCTCGCGGCGCCTTTCTCTCGTTCCCCGCTGCCGCCACCGCGGCGCTTCCCTCACCGCCTGGTGGTCCCGTCGCCCTCCGATGCTCGCTCCACTTTCGTCGCTCACGGCCAGGCGTGCACATCCGCATTTAGCTCCGTCGTTTCACCTCTAACAATGCCGAACGCACCGCTCCGAGGCTTGAATGGAACATGGAAGGTGAGGTCGCTGATTAAGCAGCCTCTTGTCTCCGCCGATGATCAGTGGGGCATGTGGACCGCTCTCTTCGCGACCGGCGCTTTTGGTCTCTGGTAGTGGCGTCTCTCCTTGCTCTTTCATGGATTGCACTGTTCGCAGTCTGATTTTAGCTACTCAACACTGAGTATGTTGGCTAAATAATTACTTCACAGAAAAAAAGAAGAAAAAAGGACAGGACGAACGAGCGATTTTGATAGTTTGTGCTAGTTTTTGGCAAGCAAGAGAGGGACAGAGTGATTTAGTTCGTTAACTTGATGCAAGGTCTGAGAAGACCAATATTGGAAGTATGGTGAGTGCTGCACTAGTCAGCACTTTGATCGGGCTTATGGCGAGCAATGTCGGAATCATTCCTTGCGAAGCGCCTGCTTACTCGACGGTGTTGGAATTTCTGCTGCCATTGAGTATCCCATTGTTGCTGTTTCAAGCAGACTTGCGCCGTGTCTTTCGATCCACCAGGAAGTTGCTCTTGGCTTTCTTGCTTGGCTCAGGTAATTGCAGTAGCTTTAAGGAGGGCATATGATGGAACTCACTCAAAGATTGATTACCACATCGTGGATAGAATCAGAAATCCTTGCAATCGAGTTTTCCAATGACCTCGCTAATTCTTTATTTCTATGCTTTCTCGAAGCTGGAATCTCTTACTAATCATTGCTCCTTACTTACCCTGCAATGACATGTATTCAACACTCGATAACATTTGACAGTTGTGTTGGAGCCATCTCTTCTGCAAGTTCATATAATAAACCAATTTTATCATCCCAGAATAACATTAGCCGCAGCCATCTCATTCTTGATGATTTACTATAGATTTTAGTCATCGTGTTGTATTCCCATATGACTCTGTGTTACTCTTTGCAAATTTATAGAATGATCTTTTGCTCGGACTTTGTTGGAGTAATACTTTCTTTTTTCCAATTATCACAGTTGCCACTGTAGTAGGTACTGTTGTGGCATTTCTGCTAGTGCCAATGAGATCGCTTGGTCAAGATAGTTGGAAGATAGCTGCTGCTCTTATGGGAAGTTATATTGGCGGATGTGAGTCCTAAGCAAATGCTGTAGCACGTCTTTATATATAACATAACTCTCGGAAGAGCGGATCTTTCTCTTTACTATACATTCAGTTTGGCAGCTTTTGATTGTAATATCTTATATATTAGCTTGATCGGCATCCCAATTCCCATCTATGTGATTCTTTGTTCAATTTCTGGTCTTGTCGCATTTATGGCTAAACTATCTGTCTTGTTGTTAACTCACTCTCAATCGAAAGTGTACGACCCTACTCATCATTGATGAGAATTTGCATGATAAATTCGCTTGATCATTATCATAGTCGAGTCTCCTGTTAGTTTAGGTTTTCTAGTTATATTGCGTTGTCTGTTTCATAAACAAGTTTTCGTACGATTCACCTGATATAAGGTGCAAATAGATATATGTTTACCGGTTCACAACATGTTTTGGTGGAGCTAATGCCTGACATGACGTACTTTATCCAGTTTGATTATCCACTTTCATGTTTGTACGTTTGGGTATTTGAGTTCCCCTTTCAAGGGCTAAGACATGCCTGAGCTATTATGTGGTTTCCTAGTGCTAGAATTACATTCATTTTCTTGATAATTTTTTCAAATATGTTCATTTCTTTCACAAAGTTGACGTCATGACTGACAGATACTTTGTCTTCCCGTATATTGGGCCCTTGATGACTCCTGTAGCTGTTAATTATGTGGCAATCTCCAAGGCTCTTTCAATTTCTCCATCAGTAGTGGCTGCTGGGGTGGCTGCAGACAATGTCATATGTGCTGTATACTTCATGATACTGTTTGCCTTGGCCTCCAAAGTACCTCCTGAGACTTCAAAATCACCCTGTGGTAATGCATTATGCAGCCTTATCTACTGTCTAGTCTTCATTATCTCTTAGAAATTTTAGGCAGTAACATTTCTGTATATAGTATACCGTTTTTTGAACGCGTATAACTCCTTGAATCATATACTTCTCAGACAATCTCGTTCAGGAGTATCACATTGGAGCACAAGCAGATTGATCTTCAATTTCTGGAAATTCTTTTTGCAGATGTTTCAGTGTCTCTGGAGTTGGATTCTGGAGGCAAGATCCCGCTTCTACAAACTGCTACAGCCGTGGCTACAGCATTTGCCATCTGTAAAATTGGAACTTATATCACAAAGTTAAGCGGAATTCAAGGAGGAGGTCTGCCAATTATAACAGCTCTTGTTGTCATGTTAGCAACTATTTTTCCTGCACAGTTTGGTTCCCTTGCACATTCCGGTAATGCTATTTCGCTGGTTCTGATGCAGGTAATGGACTAAACAGGGTTATCTTTAGCCTCGCCTCTAGGCGAGATTTGATTCTTCCTTCTTGCAATCGATCATCTCACATCTTTCTGCCCTGTAGTAAAACCAGTACTATGCATCATGTTAGTGCAATGATCGAGTTGTTGGTGTGCTGCATCCTGAAGTTCCATCATAAGCATAGGACAACCTGCAAGGTTTAATATGACAGCATCTACCCTATTGTTTAATGAAACAATCTAGTCAGCCCTATTTAGAACCAGTTACGAACCCAGGTTTTTGTCAGGTCTATATTCTTGAGAATATAACCTAATGGCCCCAGGGATTCTTTTGATTGGGCAGAAGTTCCCCCAGCATAAGCTTTTCAATCAAACATCTAAGCTTGGTGTGACTTAAAGGACTTCATATCCTAAAATGCAGTATTTGGGTTGGGTACTCTCATTTATCATCACTTCCCCTGGATAGCTTTGTGAAATTTTGTTTGATCTCGAGCTTCTTTGTTGAACGTAACTTTAAATGGAAATTGGATTATTCTTTCCGCAGGTTTTTTTTGCTGTGGTGGGAGCTAGTGGTAGCATCTCAAATGTCATCAACACAGCTCCTAGCATCTTCATGTTCACTCTAGTTCAAGTGAGCATCCATCTAGCTTTGATCCTAGGATTGGGAAAGCTGTTTCGCTTTGATCTGAAGCTTTTAACTTTGGCATCCAACGCCAATATCGGAGGCCCTACGACAGCCTGCGGGATGGCCACTGCCAAAGGATGGGATTCTTTGGTTGTTCCCGGAATTCTTGCCGGCATTTTTGGAGTCTCGATAGCAACTTTTCTAGGCATAGCTTTTGGACTGACTGTTCTAAGATACATGTAGAAGAACATGCAACATCTTATTTGTCAAGCTTTCTGTGATTAACTTATCTTTAAATCTATTTAAAGAAACAAGAGTTTCATGAACACAGTAAGTCTTGAGATATCTTTCTGCTACTATCCTCCTGCCCCCCTGCATCATTTGTCTCTGTGCATTGCCTCCTACTCTGTGCTTGCATGGGAGTGGATGTTTTGTGGCAGCGCATAAATGTGGGATTTAAGTGTCAAGATCAGCATTATACATTGCTCCACACAAAATGGCTGCAATAATTCAGAATTCAGAAGAAACATTCCCAGAGAATGTAAATTGCTTTTTCGATCTCATCTCATTAATAAAACGCCTTACAGCTGACTAAGAGGCTTCTATATTCCTAAATTTGCTTCCAAGTTGCCATTTAGTGTGTGTAGTACCAGTACGATACCATCATGGTACGAAATGTGAAGTCAACTGTACTTGAAGTACCTCAATGAAAGTCAACCGTACTATCAATGAATCAAATATGTGCACTGCGCATCAATGATTAGATAATCAAAGCACAACCAAAAGAAGAAGTGAAAGGTTAATGATCAGATAGTCTTAAGCCAACTGTAGCCCAACATTTCCAAAATTTCTCTAAAATTTTAAAATTTCTCTAATATTTGTGATCACTTCATAGATATGTTTTCACTGTATAACTATCGTGCTCCTGATATTGATCTGTTTAAACTCTGATTTGGATAGTGAAAGTTATTCTAGCAACCCCCCGTCCCTATTGTCGAGTTCCTTCACATTCCTTATTAGCAAAGAGTTCGGTAGTTAAGTCATAAATGAAGCATCATTTCTCGTTGCTATTACCAAGTTGAGAGGAGTTTAGTCTTTCAACTAACATCCTAATCAACTGACAAATGCTTCCATTAGATCTCGCGGAGTGGACGTCACCTTCACACGCTCCTTTTCTTATCTAAAGAAATCAATAAGGAAAGTTCAATTCTTTATTTTAGGGTTATTTCCGTCGTGACGACAGACCAAAACCAAGAGCAGCAAGTTGGAACGAAGTCTGAAGCTCACCATTAAGTCTGAGAAAAGAACTGCATGAATCATGCTGCAACCCTTTTTGTGACTCAAAACGTGTGATGTTGATGTTCGAAGGAAACTCTATATATAAGAACACTCTCGTTAGGTTTTAAAAAGAGCACAAATAGCTGAACTCAGATTCTCACTCTCTGTGCTAGAATTGCTGCTTCCTTTTTCCATTGCTTTTGCTTCATCTCTGGGTTATTAGAGGATAGCAAAATGATTATCCAGAAAGTTCTAAAGATAGTGTTTTTTCTGGTCTTTCTTGGGTGGCTCATGATTTGGATAATGCTGCCAACAATAACTTACGAAGGCAAATGGACCCCCAATCTGCAGATGAAGCTCGATTCCACTTACTTTGAAGGGCAGGGTACGGTCTCCGGCTTTTCTTTCTTCTCATGTTTTCTGCTTCTGGTTCACCCGCCCATGCTTATAGCACAACTAGTGTATATGTATAGATCGACATATACGTATGATACATGACGAGATTTTCTTGTACTTATTATTTGGATAACTCACTTTTTTGTGCACTCCATAGTTCGTTTTTTCCTGATATTCTGTCTCTTTTTTCTCATTTGACTGCATTGCAACTTCTGTTCAGGCATAAATCTTCTGCTCCTAACGTTCCCAATAATGTTCATTGCTGCTTTTGGCTGTGTCTACCTCCATTTACAGAAGAAATCCGAGAAACCTTACACTAAAAGGTTACAACAATTTCTATTATATTCACATGCCATCTTATATCGTTTTTCACATAAGTTGGAGTTTAAGAACATTGGCCGTATGATAAAGTAACGTTGATATGGTTATGCAGTGCCAGCAAAACTGGACGTTTGGCTTTCTTGCGACGACCGGTTCTGGTCATGCCTACTCTGGGGATTGTCACGCTGACAGAGCTCGCTTTTGTAGCCATGTTCATCGCTCTCTTGATTTGGTCACTTGCCAATTACATATATGTCAGTTACAGTGGCCACCTTCATATGGACAAAGGGGTGGAAGTGTAAGCAACTAAGCACAATTTATTCGGCTTTGTTTTTGCTAAGGACCTAATCCTAACATACACCAAAAGCACACATTGCGTTGGTGTTTTGTCAAAGTTCAAAAGCAAATGCTAATAAGAACTCATCATTTAGCTTTTGTTGATCGCTCTCTCGGCGTCTGTGCAGGTGGCAGGCCAAGTTCAGAAGCGTGTCACTGAGGCTTGGGTATGTTGGGAACATCTGCTGGGCATTTTTGTTCTTCCCAGTGACAAGAGGATCATCAATTTTGCCATTGATTGGACTCACGTCAGAGTCAAGCATCAAGTATCACATTTGGTTGGGCCATCTCTCCAACCTCCTCTTCCTCCTTCACACCATTGGCTTCATCATTTACTGGGGCATCACCCATCAAATGTCTCAGGTATACATTTTCAGGCATCCCCACCTTTTCTTTATTTACTTAATGTCATTTTCTGTTTCCAAATATCAGTACTACTTCAATATCTTTCCTTCTTATTTTCAAAATATACATATATAATATATATATATATATCTTTCCTTCTTTCTTTCTTTCTTCTTTTTTGTTTTGGTTACTACAAAACTGAGAATTATTGGCCTTGACAAGTTCCATCCATACAAAAAGAAAAGTCTTTATGTCCTCTGATCATGACATAAAGATTTTGCAGTGCCACTTTATTCTTCATCCTTTTCTCTTTTTTAGGTCAAGCACATGTGCCTCCTCGCTTCTCATCCTTTTTGTCTCGAGAGATAGTTAGGAATATGTTGCATCAACATTGGAAAATCCACTATGCTAGGCGAAAAATAGAACTACCAGATAATTAGGCACATGGACTAGAGTATGTCGACTTGTCATCTAGCTTAGATATATTATGCAAACAAGATAAGCGAGATATTGATAAGGGTATCAAGAAAATTCAATGTTAGAAAGTTTCGTCTCAAAGATTAAGCTACTTTTCGGAGGACAGAAGATCGCATGTGTACAAAAACTATTGAAACTCATATTGTTTGGGGAGACGCTTAACAAAAGAGACTGCCTTTCAACAACGCCAAAAGAATCGATTGTCAATTGTGACGGCCATTCTAGCTGGTGGGAAACTTTTCTTTCTGATAGTTACACCCTATAGCAACGTTGATAATTAGTGGGATGACATTCTGTGCTTGCTGTGTCACCTACAGCGATGGTAGAAGATAAAGTTAGAGAGGGATTATCAGGATAAATTAGTGAAACTAAACCCAAAACTTAAACAAACATCTACTTGTTCGACTCTTCTTTATTTTTTATTTTCGCAATTCAAATAATTTGGTGTTGTTCAGATAAGTAATAGTCGTGTAATATTGTCATAAATCCAATAATCTGGATAGGAAGTGATTTCCATTTTTCTTTTCCCAAAAGAAGCTGTTTCCAGATAGCTGAGTCTTTTTAACCATGCACATAGTCGATGTTGAGAATCTTAATTTACGCACAAGGTTGCATATAATCATGGGGCCGTCGTTGCAGATGCTAGAATGGAGCAGCACATGGGTGTCGAACGTGGCCGGAGAGATCGCCATAGTTTTCGCGATGGCCATGTGGATTACGAGCTTCCGCCCCATTCGCAGGAAAATGTTTGAAGTTTTCTTCTACACCCACCAGCTCTACGCACTCTTCATCATCTTCTACGTCTTGCACGTCGGCGCAGCCTATTTCTGCATGATTATCCCAGGGATTTTTCTCTTTGTCATCGATCGACACTTGAGGTTCCTACAGTCACGGCAACGAGTTAGATTACTTGCTGCACGCCTCTTGCCCTCCGGCATGATCGAGTTGAACTTTGCCAAAAGTGCAGGTGCATGTCGCGATTGAAATAATTCGATAGAGCAAGCTTATATACACCTTAGCCTCCAGTTAGTTTAAAGTCATACGAGGTACATGATGAAGAGACTTTCTTTGCTAAAAGAATACAAATGACTATTAGGCGAAGGCCCATAAGTATCTCTACCCTGGAGCCTTTAGGAACGATTGAGCCACATAAGTTATTATATCGGCTTTTCTAATCGACTAGGTCACTTACATATCAAGAAATAGTGGAACACATGCTCGGTCCCACTTGAAAATAAAAAGTTTTCATGTGATATATCTACTTTTTGAATTGTGATTGATTCTGTCTATCACGCCATTCACAGAATAAATCTATCAAATAGTTTCACATTGAACTAGTAGGGCTAGATACATAAATCGATAATGCATACATGATGAGTTTACTCATTACATTCGTATTTTGTGTTTGGATCACTGAATTAGCTTTTGCACGATCATTCACAGGCAATTTTCCCTAGAGTTTTGTGTTATACGTCGGTCTTTTGCACGATCATTTACATGCAAAACCACTTTGCTCTATTAATTGCAGAAGTGAAATACAACCCGACGAGCATCATGTTCATAAACATACCGAGCATCTCCAAGCTGCAGTGGCACCCATTCACGGTTACATCCAGCAGCAACATGGAGCCTGACCTGCTCAGCGTGGCCATCAAATGTCAAGGAAGCTGGTCTCGCCGCCTCTTCCAATCTCTCTCCTCTTCCTCTTCTCCTCCGGACCATATTCAAGTCTCTGTGGAAGGACCCTATGGACCGGCTTCTTCTCATTTCCTTAGGTCAATGCCTCCTCTAATTTCTCGACATCTCTTAGATGTAGTAGTATATTATATACGATCCATTGCAATCGCATCTATTATCGGCCGTGAAAACTGCACATTTATGCCCATCTAGAGTACTGACTAGGCAAATTATGCAGGCACGAAACGCTGGTGATGGTGAGCGGAGGAAGTGGCATTACTCCGTTCATCTCCATAATCCGCGAGATCATCCACCAAGCCAACCAACAACAACCCGACACAGCTGCCTCGTCAAAGCTCCCGCACATACTCCTCATATGTGCCTTCAAGAAGTCTGCCGAACTCGCCGTCCTTGACCTCTTGCTTCCCCTCTCTCTCCCTCCCTCCTCCCGCCTCTCTCCTGAACTCCACCTCCAGATCGAGGCCTACGTCACCCAAGACCATCACCGGCAGCTCGACCCCGCCCAGAAGCTCATCCAAACCACCTGGTTCAAGCCCGACCCTCTTGACTCCCCCATCACCCCCGCCCTTGGCTCCAACTCCTGGCTCTGGCTCGGTGCCACCATAGCCTCCTCATTCGCCATGTTCCTTCTCTTGTTGGGGATCGTCACCCGCTACTACATCTACCCGATCGAGCACGATGGGGACGGGAATTACCATTTCTCGTATTGGACGCTTTGGGAGATGTTCTTGATGTGCGCTTGCGTGTTCTTGGCCTCAAGTGGTGTTTTCTTGTGGCCCAAGAAAGGGGGCGCCGTCGAAGGGAGGCAAGTGAAGAGCGTGGAGGTCCCGATGCCCACAGCGTCGCCTGGGTCGTGGTTCAGCAATGTGGAGGAGAGAGAGGTGGAGAGTCTTCCGCATCAGTCGCTGGTTCAAGCTACGAATGTGCATTTTGGGGCGAGGCCGGACCTTAAAAGTAAGCTTCTTATCATGTGACAGTCCTGACAACTAAAGCTGACGCACGCAAGAAAAGTTTTTGCTTAGCTGATAAATTTCCTAATTTAACGACAATATTTGGGTGAAAATGATGAAGACTGAAAAGGGGGTCGTGTTCAAGCCCGATATCAGCACAAAAGACCCAAAATATGTCAAATGTGCAGGCTTGTCAGGCCTGATTAAGGGCCGTGGGGCAGTTGATTAGATTTATATTTCAGGGAACTGATTCTTCTCTTGTTTTCCTTGTTGCCCTTTGAATATTTTGGTTTGCAGAGTTACTGTCAGAGTGCAGAGGGCCAGAAACAGGAGTCTTTGTCTGTGGTCCCAGAGAAATGAGGCACGAGGTTGCCAAGATATGTGCGTCTGGTTTGGGAGAGCACCTGCATTTTGAGTCCATCAGCTTCAGCTGGTGATGGACTAGCTCTAATTAAGCACGGGGACAACGTGCACATCAAGCATGACTAGGTTGTGTTTTCGTGTCGTCATCGCGTTGCATTCCTCTGTGTCTATCGGTGTGAGACTGTGCATCAGTTGATTTGTGTGGTCCGTGTCTGCAAGTCGAGAGTTGCTCTTGAATGATGATGTGATTAGCCTTGGAATCAGTTTATTTCCCTCTGTCCACTCCATGTCAATCCATATGGTCGTGGAATGAATTCTGGAGACATGAGAATGGCATTTCAGACACAAGAGAAGAGATGATCTTGTTTCATATTTTCTTCTTTTTTTCTTCTTTTTTTCGGGTCTGGGTTTCATATCTTTTCACAAGATCTAGTTTAATGTTATTTTCCATCTTCTCTATTCTTATTATTGAGATATCTGAGTTGTGTTAGAATAGTTTCATATTTGATAATTGGTATGATGTGGAACGGTTAATATATCATAATTGGCCCATAACTCATTAATTTAAGTATTTGAGTGAATGTGGATCCAACTGAATACATGGACAAGCTCGGACTTGGACTCCCTCCTAGCGATTGATCGGAATTCTACACCCTTATGATCACATCTTCTAACTGGTGCAAATCCAACCGAACATTTTCAACTCTTCCAGACTCATTTTGTGCACGTGTTGGTCTTTGACTGCCCAATAATTGATATCATAAATATCACTGGCATTATTGTTATCCCCCAAATCTCTAAAACTTTGGTGGCGGTCGGCTGCGCTTGTATGCATCTAATCACACTACGGATTTACATTAGTTTTACACTTGGTTATCCTAAGAAAGTATGTGGGTTATACATTCCCTCATCATAATTGAATTTAACAACTACATAAATTATATCAGTCAAAGATTAAGATCATACAAGTATTATCCATTCAATCAAAGACCTTGTTGTACTTCACCTGTAGTTGAAGTCAGTAATTGTCCCCACAAAATTAGATGTTAGATGCTTATATAAATTGACTAATTATTTCATAACCACCGATTTTCACATATATCATTGTCTTAGGGTTTTGCTGGCCATGCCCATTTGCTTAAAAAAAAAAATCCTGCTGGAACTCTTCTCATATGTGCTTTCAAGAAAGAACTAGATCTGGCCATGCTGGAACAACTCCTCCCTGTCTCAGGGCACGACTCGACATTTCCCGCCGTCAACTTCAAATTGAAGCCTATGTGACAAGAGAGGAAGACATTATAAAAGATGATCAAGAGCTCATCCCAACCTTGAGGCTCAAGCTAGTGTCAATGTTATACCAGTTTCTGCAGTTTTAGGTAGCAGAAGCTGGCTGTGGCTGGGACTAATAATTTCATCATACTTCGTATAATTCCTAGTACTTGTCGGACTTCGTGTAAAATGTGGACTTAAAAAAAAAACAAAAAAGGGAAGAAGTCAACATTGCTACAGTGAACTACTCGGTTCACTGTAGCTACCGAGAGCAAGTAAAAACGCAGGGGAACAGAATAGAAAACTGAACAGAAAGGAAAGGAGAGAAAGAAAGAAAAGAAGGGAAAAGAAAGAAGAAGAAGAAGAAGAAAGAGAAAAGGGAGTGCGTCTGAGCCACCAAGACCTCACCGTGCCGATTCATCTCTGATTTGCAACGTTCAGTAAGCGCTCATGCCTCTCGTTCATCCTATCTGAATGGTTTTTGGATTTAGGGCTAAAATTTAGAATTATGTTAAATTTGAGCCGCGAAATCCGATTTTAGAGCTGTTAAGTTGATTTTTTTTTTTTGAGAATGATAGTTAAGGGTGTTGTAGAGCTATGAGATATTATGGATCTTGATTTGGACTTACGGTTTGCATGAAACGAATTTTTGAAGTTATCTGCGTGCAGTGAACAGTGCGCGACCAACAGCTTTTCAAGTCTTTTTCCATCGGTTTCCAGCTAGTTTTAGGTTGGCGAAGCTAATGGTGTTATAGTACGTCAAAAGATGTTTCTTTTGACTGTAAGCTCGCTTGAATTGGAGTTTGATGGAAAGAGTTATGACTCGAGAAAGTTTGTCGCTTAATCGGTCGTGTTTCGCGTTAATAAGTTTTCTTTGCGGTTAGCCTTTTTTGAAGTATTTTGTCGAATCGTAGTGAGCGTGTTGATTAAGAAATAGCGTAGTTTAGTCAAGTTGTTAGCTAAAGTGGTATTTTTACTCGATTTTGACGTCGATTCTTGTTTAATTGATAGGATTACGAGATCGTCGAGTCGTCTGGCTACGCATTGCATGATTTTAGGCATTCCAAGTGAGTGGTGCTACTTTTTCTTCGAATTTGCAAATTCATATTTTGAAAAAGAATATGGATTGAATGGTATGAGTTACGGAATGTCATGATTATTGCATGAAAATCTGGATCGGGCAATTTCTACCATTTTTATATTGGAGAACGATGCGATAAACATTTTGTGAAATGTATTCCGTTTGTTAAACGGAAGATTATGCGTTTGATTTATGAGATTGAATTCTGATATTGGATTATTGTTTTATCCTCAATATGACTGTGAACCCGAGTAAGGGTTTTTGGAGTATGTATACCAGTTTAGGATATCCTTTTGGGCCGAACCACCGGCTTTGTAGGTGAAGACTTTGCTAAGGGGGGAATCTTGGTCGCCTTGTCACAAGGCGTTATGTCGTGACCATGGTTAGATGTTGAGCAATAGATTGGTTAATGGAATGGACCATCAACGTGTTATTTATGAGATTAGTCAATGGAATAGACCACTGATGTTGTTATGAATGAGATTAATCAATGGATTTGACCATTGATATTTTGTTTTGTTATATACGTAGTGGTTGCTCAATCTGCTTAGAAGAAATGCTTTACTCACTGATCTGTGGTTGCTCACCCCTCTCATCTTACATGTTTTCAGGTTCCTCAGTTAACCGCAAGTAGGACGAAAGCGCTTCCTACAGGGGCTTTTAGTAGTAGGAATTTGGGGTATGAGCTTAGCTTGTTTTGTTTTTTGAAAGTGATATGTGTTGGGTTAGCTAAGTTCTAAGTTGTATATATTCTTTTAATGGATAATAGAAACTCTGATGTTGTAACCATCTGCTGGCTCATTATATATATCTACAGTTTGGACGTATATATGTTGTTAACAAGTTTGTTGGTTATGTTTGTGGCTGTGTCCTTCGTGTGGAAAGACGGCCGTGTCGTTCCCTTTTTCTTTTGGATTTGGGATGTGACACTTCAGGAGCTGCTCTATACATTGTTTGCTTGCGTCAATGCGTCACCATAGCTACAAGCGCCACCGGTGCTATTCTTTGGAACAAGAAACAGAATTTGAGGGAAATGGTGCATTCATAGTGGGTGCTCCATCTATTTAGAAAAGATATGTTCTACTTACTCATTGAGCTGCGGTTACTCTCTTCATTCATTTTAAATCTTTTTCCGGTTCTTTAGCTAGTGCCAAGTAAGACGAGCGCTACGGTGGGGATCTTTTGATAGTTGGACTTTTGGGAATGAGATGAGATAGATGTCTATGTCTCTCGATAGTTGTTGGGTTTAGTTGAGGTCAAAGATTATACATACTCATTCAATGGATTTTAGAACTCTGATCCTATAACGAGATTACTGTTTTATCGAATATATGATAGTGAAGATATATATTTTGATAACATATTAAATTATGTTTGTGGCCGCATCCTTCGAGTAGAAAAATGGCCGTGTCATTTTCTTTATGCATGTATGAGTTAGGGTGTGACATTAAAATAAAAATCTAAAAATTATGGAAGGAGTTTCTGGAAAAATAAAAGTGGAGGGGAAAACTCTCTAAAGAAAAATATTCACCCCGCATCATTGACAAAAATAAAACAAATCACTTGAAAAAAGATTGTTGGTTTAGAGATAAAACACAATGCCACTCTCGTCACATAGAGAAAGATTGTCACTCAAAAACAAATTATCGAGCCAATTACGTAAATACAGATAATATGTCCTCTGCAGGCCAAGCGACAAATGTCGACAAAAATGATTCACGGTGTATTAATAGTAGGCGAAGTAATCACACGACAGAAATGAATTTATATTCAACAATATTAATGGATACATGACAGAAATTAAATGTTAGAGTTTCATCCCAAAGATTAAGCTACTTTACGGAGGATAGAAGACCACACGTATACAAGAATTATTAAAACTCATAGTTAAACGAGGTGAGACGCTTAACAAAGATATTGCCTTTCGACGCCACAAGATGGTGGAAGATAAAGTTGGGGAGAGATTATCGGTAGGTGTCAGTACTAAAAATCAAAATCGAAATCAAACTGAACTGAAATTTTGTGCATTTTCAGTTTGGATAATAGAAAAATGACCGTTCTTTTTTTCTCGGTTTGGATTATTTCGGTTAACCGAACCGAACCAAACAAGAATTCTCAATAAAAACCAAATGTCCAACTTAAAATCTATCTTCTTTCTCACCCCTCTCAAAATCGTCATGAACCGTAATCTTTATCTCTCTTCTCTGTTCCGAAAACCCGAACCGACACCCCCATATCAGGATTAATTGGAGAAACTGAGCCCTAAACTAAAACAAACATCTACTCGTTCGACTGTCTTTGTTCTTTTCGCAACTTTACATTCGAATAATTTGATGTGGTTTAGATACGTAACAGTTGTATAATATTTTCATAAATCCAACAATTTGAACAGGAGGTGGTTTCTAATTTCTTTTCTTTCTTTCTTTTTCCAAAAGAAGTGTTTTCGAATTGCAAGTCATTTTAGCCATGCACATTGCAGATGCTAGAATGTTAGAAGCACATGGGTGTCGAACGTGGCCGGAGAGATCGCCATCGTCTTCGCAGTGGCCATGTGGATTACGAGCTTCCGCCCCCGTCCGAAAAGAAAATGTTCGAAGGTTTCTTCTACACACCCACAAGCTCTGCGCACTTCTACATCATCTTCTATGATCGACCTGAACTTTGCCAAAAGCCCAGGTGTGTGTCGCGATTGAAATGATTTGACAGAGCAAAGCTTATACATACCTCAGCATCCAGTTAGTTTCAAATCATGCGAGGTACAAGAATACAAATGACTATTAGGCGAAAGCCCACACGTATCTCTCCGTTCGAGCCAACTAATTGATAGAGACCCACAAAACTGATATTCCAAAAGGTTAAATATAGGAACGGTTGAGCCCCGGAAGTTAGACCGGCTTTTTCTAATCAATCGTGCCACTTACGTATCAAGAAATAGCAAAATACACGCCTGGTCCCGCTCGAACAAAGCAATTTTCAAGTAATATCTTCGTTTTGAACTGTGATTGGTTCTGTTCATTACGTCATTCATAGAATGATTCCACTCAATATATTATCATAACAGGCCCAAAAAAGAAGGCTTCAAAACTTCTCACTCTAATTATGTCGCATACATGTTACTAAAAAGCATGTGTTTACCCACTACATACGCATTTTGTGTTTGGGTCACTGAATTAGCTTATTCAGAAACAGGTAAAAGTCGTAGTTTAGCTACAAATCATTGAACAAACCAGGCCACATGCAATTTTCCCCAGAATTTTGGGTTATATGTCATCTTTTGCACGATCGTTTACATGTAAAAACACTTTGCTCAATCAATTGCAGAGGTAAAATACAATGTTCATAAACATACCGAGCATCTCCAAGCTGCAGTGGCACCCATTCACGGTTACATCCAGCAGCAACATGGAGCCTGACCTGCTCAGCGTGGCCATCAAATGTCAAGGAAGCTGGTCTCGCCGCCTCTTTCAATCTCTCCTCTTCTTCTTCTTCTCTAGACCGTCTTGAAGTCTCTGTGGAAGGACCCTATGGACCGGCTTCTTCTCAATTCCTTAGGTCAATGCCTCCTCTAATTTTTTCGACATTTCTTGTATGTAATCGTATATCTATCCATACAATGCATTGCAATTCTATCTATTATCGACCGTGAAAACTGAATTTATCCCCCATAAATCAGACATTTGTATAATGACCTGGTAGGGAGTGTGTTAGAAAGTAAATGGATTGTAGCTTCAATTAGCATTCTTGTTCTTGATGTGCGCTTGCATGTTCTTGGGCTTGAGTGGTGGTTTCTTGCGGCGCAAGAAAAGGGGGTGCCGATGAAGGGAGGCGAGTGAAGAGTGTGGAGGTCCTGATGCCAACAGCGTCGCTTGGGTCCGCATCAGTAGTTGGTTGAAGCCACGAATATGCATCACGGGGCGAGGCCGCCTGACCTTAGAAGTAATATGTGACCTTCTTGACAAGTAAAACTTAGACATGCAAGAGTTTTTGTGTTTAGCTGATAAATTTTCTTTTTGAACCACAGTATATGGGTGAACATGATGATGAGTAAAAGCATGCCTAAAAGGCTGAAAGGGGTCATATTCAAGCCCGATATCAGCCCAAAAAGCCCAAAATGTATCAAATGTCCATGGCCTAATTAAGGACAGGGGGAAAATGACACAAATTGTCATTGAATTATAATCCAATTGCAATGTGGTCTATGAACTTAGCCTAATGTATAATGTGATCCCTGAACTTTTAATTTATTAGATGTAGTCTCTTAAATTTTGGCATATGTTCAAACTAGTTCCTGGACTATATGAAAATGTTCACTATTATTTATGAACTTAAATTAATGATAGAATAACATTGATTATTTTATATAGTTTAAGAACTAATTTGAACATTTATCAAAAGTTTAGAAATCACATTAAACATTGGTCAAAGTTCACAGGCCATTTGTGTCAACATTCCTTTATTTTTCAAGAAACTGATTCATTTCTTGTTTTCCCTGTTGCCCTTCTGTAATTTTGTCATTGCAGAGTTACTGTCGGAGCGCAAAGGGCCAGACACGGCAGTTTTCGCGTGTGGGCCGAGAAAAACAAGGCACGAGGTTGCCAAGATATGTGCTGGTGCTGGATTAGTTTAATCAAGCACGGGGACAACGTGTATATCGAGCATAATTAGGTTGTGTTTTCGTGCTGTCATCATCGCATTGCATTCCTCTGTGTCTTGGGGTGTCAAGGTGTGCCATCAGCCGATTTGCGTGATTCGGGAATTTGCTCATCATGAATGATTTAGCCTTGGAATCCATGCATTTCCCCTCCGTCGACTCCGATCAATCGGTGCGGTCGCGGAACCAAAGGATACGAATTGGACAAGGAACTTAAATCAGATTCAGCTTCCGAGGGCGAAACCAACAAATTTACAATTTTGCATGAACGAAACGCGCGACTTAATGGGTCACATCACATCCAGAGAGCGTAGGAGATCCGATGCTGGACATCGTAAATGGCCCGTTTTGCCGTGCCAGAACGAGCCAGGGTGGAACAAAAAGTGTGCACTGGAGTAATCGATGGAGGAATATCTAGAGGAGAGGGACGTAGAAAATGCACCTCATCGCAAATGACAAGAGTCGGCTGGCCCGGATTCTTCCATCCAGCAAAGACGACAACAATTATAATAATAAAGATTGTAATAATAATTAGGATTTAACACCACGAAAAACCTCAAACTGATACATTTGTGCTAAATTTGTCCCAAATGAATTTTTTTACTACCAAGAATCTCAATCTGGCACACCTGTGACAAATATACCTCAAACTAATTTTTTGACCACGAAAACATCTAAACTAGTACATTTATGACAAATTTACCCCAAATTTAGTTTTTTTTGAAAAAATAATAATAATAACTTAGTTATCGTTTCTTCAATTAGCTCATTTTGTAGCGACATGACTTAGTTCATCTTCTCAGACAAACTCTAAAATTTGGGGTAAATTTGTCATTGGTGTACCGGTTTGAGATTTTTGTGGTAAAAAAAATAGTTTGTAGTAAATTTGTCACTAATGTATCAGCTTGGGGTTTTTCGTGGTGCTAACCCTAATAATTATTATTATAACAACAGTATGTTCTTATGTCTACGGGAGCATCCAGTATATACAGAGTCTATTTCCTCGTTGCAAATTAAGAGTCATCACCAAAAGCCGTTCTCATCAAATACCATTAGGTTTTTTTTTTGTCGGAAAAATACCATTAGGTTGATGATAACGTTTTGAGAATACATTCAATGACCGCGTATCTTGTAAGAATCCCGCCGGAGATCATCACTTTAATAAGGAGTGTTCACAAGGAAGGCAATTTATTACTTACGTAGCGAGAAAGGTGTGGGCGATTAGTGAATAATGCGTTGGAAGTAAGGATAAAGCCACGCAGTGTATTCTCCAAAGATGAATAATGCGTCCGAGTCGACTATGTAGCTCCAGAAAGCGGGCACTAGAGTTGACTCTTGTTGCGTGATTTGGGTTGCAATGTGAATTTGCACGAGCGGTCGGCGTGGATGGACGTTAGTTAGGCGTCCTTTTCCGTCAGTTGCTTTTGCTTAAGGTAATCAATCATTGTTCCCAACTAACTTTGGTATATAATCATGTTCCTAGAGGGAATATTGATGGCAAATTGAGAGAGACAGAGACAGAGCGAGACAGAGAGAGACACAGAGATGGAAGGCCCTTGTTGTGAAGGCGTGAAGACGGCGATGAGATTAGCCATGAAAGTACTAATCATGGTCGTGTTTCTTGGGTACATTTTGATGCTGATAATGATGCCCACCAACACTTTCTTCTTGCGCTGGATGCCGAACATCCGCAGCAAAACCCAGTCCACGTACTTCGGGCAGCAAGGTGCTTTTGCTCGTACTTCATCTGTCTTGCGGTCGCAAACTCTAGCTCATTTTGCCCTGTCTATGACATGAATTCTTGCCTTTTCCATTGCTTGTGCAATTTCATTGTTTCAAAGAGGAGAGAGAGAGAGAGATTTAGAAAAATTATAATAATGATGAAAGAAAACAGAGAAACACAAGGACTAGCTGAACTTCTCTCAATCCTTTTTCGTCTTTCCTTCAGGAGCAAGCCTCCTGATCTATGCCTTCCCCATTCTATTCATTGCTACGTTGAGTTCCTTTTATTCGCATCTGGGGAAGAGAGGCGTAGATCGCAGCGACTCGAGGTGACCTACTCTATTCCCTTGGAGATATGCCTGCCAGAAATTGTTCTCTTTACAATTCAAGCAAACGCGGATGACGTGTTATATGTTTTTTCCCTGTCGACAGAGTGCAGGGAAGGAGTTCCCGCTTCAACTCATGGAAGATGCCGGCGTTGGTCAAAGGCCCTCTAGGAATTGTTTCTTGGATAGAGCTCGCCTTCTTGACCATGTTCTTAGTTCTATTAGTATGGTCTTTCTACTCGTACATGCATGCTATGTTTGCAAATGTCAGGCAAGAGGCGATCCAAGTGAGGGAGCGAGTGTGAGTACCGCCAATCTTCAAAAGTTTGCACGTTAAAGCACACGTAAATGCTGTGCAAAGAGTGATCGCAATTTTCTTTGGCAGGTGGGAAGTTAAGCTAGATAGTGCAGCTCTGTTGCTTGGCCTGGTTGGGAACGTCTGCTTAGCCTTCTTGTTCTTCCCAGTCACGAGAGGATCCTCAGTTCTGCAGTTCATTGGTGTGACCTCTGAGGCCAGTGTCAAGTACCACATCTGGCTCGGCCACGTCACCATGAGTCTCTTCACCGCGCACGGCTTGTGCTATGTCATTTACTGGGCCGATACTCACCAAATCTCAGAGGTAATTTGCAATATTGAACTGCAAGTTTTGTAGTGACTTCTAACACAGCTTTGCACGAACTTGACATAGCTTGAAGCATCTTGATCCTGGCTGCAGATGATAAAATGGCATAAGGTTGGAGTTTCCAACGTGGCGGGGGAAATATCGCTACTGGCCGGAGTGATGATGTGGGCTACGGCATTTCAGCACATTAGGAGGAAGATATTCGAACTCTTCCTCTACACTCACTACCTGTACATTATTTTCGTCCTGTTTTTCGTACTTCACGTTGGGTTTTCCACTGCCTGCATCATGCTTCCCGGGTTCTACCTCTTCTTAATCGATCGATACCTGCGATTCTTGCAATCCCAACGGAGGATTCAGCTTTTTTGCGCTCGGGTCCTACCCTGTCAAGCAATTGAATTGAACTTCTCAAAGAGTCCAGGTAGAGCCAAAAAATACCAATTCTATCTGCAAATCTTTTTGCCTCCACTTGCTTTTATTTTTGCCGTATTCATTCCTCCTTTGTCTGTTTCAGGATTGAGCTATACTCCAACTAGCACAGTGTTTCTCAACGTCCCTAGCATATCGAAGCTGCAATGGCATCCTTTCACTATTACATCAAGTAGTAATTTGGATCGTGACAAGCTAAGTATAGTGGTAAAAAGCGAAGGAAGATGGACTAAGACGATGTATGAGATCGTATCCTCTTCCTCACCTGTAGAGAGGCTCGAGATTTCGCTTGAAGGGCCATATGGACCTCCTTCGACCGATTTGCTGAGGTGAGTCCTTTAGCAGCGGTTATTTGGGGGAAAAAATAATAATGTTTTAACATCACAAGGAAATGCTACAAAACACACTAAACTAGATCTGTTAGATATCTAAACTAAATTCACTTCCGGACATAGGAAAAGTGCCAGTGATCGTTCGTTTTGATAGTATTTGTTCATTAATATCATTCCCTATTATTTCGGTTAGATGCCTTGTAAGTTTAGCTTGATCAAGATGCCGAAACATTCTACAGGCACGACATGCTGGTGATGATTAGCGGAGGGAGTGGCATCACACCTTTCATATCCATCATTCGGGAGCTCCTCTTCACAGCCAACACGGCAAGTCATAAGGTTCCACGAATTCTTCTCATATGTGCTTTCAAGAAAGAACTTGATCTGGCTATGCTGGAACTCCTCCTCCCTGTCTCAGGCACGAATCTCGACATTTCCCGCCTTCAACTTCAAATTGAAGCCTATGTGACAAGAGAGAAAGAGACTGTAAAAGAGGATCAGGAGCTCATCCGAACTGTGTGGCTTAAGCCCAGTACAAATGATGTACCAGTTTCTGCAGTTTTAGGTAGCAGAAGCTGGCTGTGGCTAGGGCTAATAATATCATCATCCTTCGCAATATTCCTAGTACTTGTTGGAATTATAACACGATATTACATATACCCAACCGAACGTGACACAAACGGAATGTACTTGGATGCTTCGAGAGCTGCTCTGTACATGGTGTTTGCTTGCATCTCCATAGCTGCAAGTGCCACCGGTGCTTTTCTTTGGAACAAGAAACAGAGTTTGAGAGAAGTGGTGCAGATACAAGACATGAAAACTGCACCAGCAGCATCACCAGTTACCAGAGTCTACGGCAGTGACTGGGAGTTGGAAGGCCTCCCTCTCCAAACTCTCATTCAATCGACCAATGTGCACTATGGCAAAAGGCCCGACCTCAAGAGTGAGCATTTCTTCTGAATTGTTTCTAGTCATCGAATATTCGAACTTGGGAAGAAAGACATCATTTCAAAAAACTAGCTCATGATTAAATGGACAAGCTTCTAACTGGAAAAATCAGTGAAACATCAACTTTATGGAAGTGGAATCAATTTTGGTTGCAGGGATATTGCTGGGCATTGAAGGTTCTAGCATCGGAGTGCTTGTTAGTGGTCCCCGGAAAATGAGACAAAATGTAGCTGCTGTATGTTCATCTGGGTTGGTAGCCAACCTACACTTCCAGTCCATCAGTTTTAGCTGGTGACATCAAGAAACTACATGTGATCATCTGGGGACATCAAGAATCTACATGCGATCATTGTCTTTCTACGAAAACATAGAGAGGTTCATGGTGAAAATATGTTCGATTCTCAGTTTTAATGGACAGAATGAGCAGGATAAAATTAAAGCATCTTCTTTTCTTTTGTTTTGCTTTTTGTTTTTTGTTTTTTTCATGTTTCAGCCAGGTTAAAATCAACATCTTTGAACCGCGTATATTTCCACGCCATTCTCTAAGCATTAACAAGGGGGGAAACTATTAAACAAAAATTGATAAAGATATAGGAAAAGCATGCAATGAGAAAGGCGCTCATAGCGAGTAATTCCAAATGAGAAAATTGTCCACACCGCCGGTTCACTTTGTAATTGGTCACGTTGGCCTATACACTTTTAACAACTTCTCGGTACATCCTTCAAACAACTTTTGGTGAATTTTTCAGGACTTTTGGTGAATTTCTCTCCTGAAATGTCCCAAATAAAAATGTCATGGTGTTGATTGGAGGAATGTCTCGAGAAATCAATGCATGGAACAATATCACCAAATGTGAAGTTAGAACTACCATGACCAGATATTAAGTATGGAGGGTCACTCACCAGATTATCCATAGTACCGGTGGAGTACAGACAATTTTTCCTCTCCAAAGAACTTCAAGAACACTTGCACAGAATTGAAATGGTAAAGAACAAAGTGAAATACCTTACCAATAGGTGTATGATTACATTCCATCTCACCATTGGATCTACTCTGGATTAATGTAGCTTGTACAGAGTTTACTATGCAAAAAGGAAACTATGAAACCAATCAAGCAGCTTCATAGATAGGCAGCAAAGAGAATACAACCATAAATAGGGCTGCTGTAACGAAAGAAAATCTGCTTAACAGAAAAAGGTGCAAAAAATTTCAATTTCAGATGCCCATCTCTAGTGCACAAAGAATAGATTTTCTATAAGCTACCCTGCCCGCTTAAAACATATCTGAACAAGCAGCAGCCCAGATAGGATGCGTTACGACAAGGGCTGCACATTCTTTCACCCAACCTGCGTTCTTGGTGTGTGCTTGCGTGTTCGTGGCCTCGAGTGGTGTTTTCTTGTGGCGCAAGAAAGGGGGCGCCGTCGAAGGGAGGCAAGTGAAGAGTGCAGAAGTTCCCAATGTCGACAGCGTCACCGGTCACCGGGGTTGTTGTTCAATGATTGGGGGGGGGGGAGTCTTCCACTTGAATCGCTGGTTCAAGCTACGAATGTGCATTTCGGGGCGAGGCTTGACCTTAGAAGTAGGCTTCTTATTTTGCGACCTTCTTGACAACTGAGAACTTGCACGTGCAAGAAGAGTTTTTGCTTAGTTGATGAATTTTCTAATATAACCACAATATACGGGTGGAAATGATGAAGAGTAAAAGCATGCCTTTCGAAGCCCAATATCAGGCCGAAAGGGAGGTCTTATTGAAGCCCGATTTCAGCCCAAAAGACCCAAATTCTGTCTAATGTGCGGGCTTCTCGGGCCTGATTGTGGAATTAGATTTATTTTTCATAGAACTGACTCTTTCTTTGATTTACTTGTTGCCCTTCTGAAATTTTGCTTTGCAGAGTTACTGTCGGAGTGCAAGGGGTCCGACACAGGAGTTTCGCCAAAGTATGTGCGTCCGGTTTGCGAGAGAACCTGCATTTTGAGTCGATCAGCTTATACTGGCGATGGATTAGTTTAATTAAACAGGGGGACAACGTGTATATCAAGCAAAAATGAAGCTGTATTTTAGCGT
>BCNH02000001.1:25311042-25321341 GCA_001662345.2 Metrosideros polymorpha var. glaberrima
GGGGCAAAAAAATTTCAGCTACGGATGACAATCTATAGTGCACAAAGAGTAGATTTTCTGTACGCTAGCCCGCCTGCTGAAAACATTTCTGAACAAGCAGCACCCCTAATGCGATGCGTTATAACAAGGGCTGCACATTCTTTCAGCCAATCCAACCTGTATCCTTTGATAAGAAGTCCTCCGAAAACCATACCGTAGGTGGTGGCTTTACCATACAACATAATCCTAATGCTCTGGAGAGTTTTTTCGAATCTTCAGTATGACTTTGCAAATATAGCAACTTCACTGGCTGGGTTTCCTGTCATCAAGCATGTCTTGATGTCTTCTGGCTGGTCAAAAGGAAAACACCTGATTGTAGCCCCAGTTTCTTCTTTTACTCTCAACTCATCCTGGTCACTGTAGTCATATGCCAGCCATGGTATTAGGAAGACAAGCAAATGCACTTACAGAATTCTCTGCACAAGTCTAACAAATGTACACAAAAGAGAACCATCATGAAAAAGATGATTGCACAAGATACCTTGCTGACCAAGGGCCTCTTGCCCATTTGCCCTGGGAAATTGCTTCTTTCAATTCATCATAGGAGCTCACGTCCACAATGTTCCTGCACAAAGTACATGCTCCTTTAAATAGAAATACTTGAATAAACTTGAACAGAGATATTATTGCAGGAGACGAAGATAACCGCTAAACACAGGTTTCTTTCTATTTACATAACTACAAGGATATTATTAAAACATTAATATGGTTGACCAAACTTCTCTAAAACCAATGCCGAAATTAATCTAGAGATGCACATTCAGAGGTGTTCACAAGCATAATTCAGTGAGGACCCAGAGAGCATAAAATTTGGAAAGAAAGAGCATCTCCTTTTGTTTGAATCTAAACCTATAACCATCGGCATGATACTTTTCCTCTAGTAATCTAATTTATAAACTGAAGTGTTGTCATTTGTTTTAATCTCTAAACTGACATAGCATGTATTTGGAACTTTTGCTCAGCACTAACTAGATGAGCAGAAGGCAATATGACAATTCTGATTGCTTGTTGGTGTTTCTGATTTGAATGAAAATCAGTATATCACAGGAATTACCATCAGAAACTCTGGTGCAAAACAACCATATTGACTAATTGAAAGCAGATATTAGACTTTGAACATGCAGCAACAGAGTCAAACTAATGCAGTTCTCCGGAATAAGCAACATAAGGAGATGCTTTTTGCCGATTCAATCATTGAGATAAAAAGGGCATCAAGATCAAGGAGAACATGAGATCAAAGTAAAAGTTCCCAATCTCCATGATCGATAGAGGTTATGCATTCAGTTCAAAAGCTCAAACAACGGGTCTAGGCTAAAGCAAAAGAATGCACCTATCTCTGAATAATTCTGCCCTCTGGAGAAGAGAAGACTGGATCTCATCCAACTTATCTTTGACATAAGCTTCTAAAACAGCCGGTTCCATGGAAATTCCAAACACTTTTCCTTCCTTTCCAGGAATATCTCTCCTGGAAACAACCACACTCCCGCTTGAAACGTCACGGGGACCGATTTCAATCCTTAAAGGAACTCCCTGTGACATAACAAGCAGTTATTAGGTTATCCAGTAATAGAATTGCAGACAACTGCTCTTCTTTGAAACTGAGATCTGAAAATGCATGCCCCTTCATATTGTGTAATAAAATGGTGATTACATAGCATAATGCACACTTTCATTTTCTTTCTCTCCAAGCAAAGAATAAGGCCTGGTGCAAGGTGAAATGTAAAACCAGGTTTCTAACGGGATTTAAAAAACACAATGATATCTTATAGAATACAAGTCTCCCAAGGTCACAAGCAAGAGGAGGCTCATTCCACATTTCCACCAAGTGCATGGCAGACTCAGACGCTTTGGCAAGGAAAATTACCATCCACAAAAACCACAACCAGGGACCGATAAGGTTACATTGTGAAAAATGAGTTTAGAAGTTAAAACAAACCTTCATCTCCCAGAAGTTGAATTTCCATCCCGGTGTTCTCTGTTCTGAGTCATCGAGTTTAACTTTGACCCCAGCCAATTGCAAAGCTTCTTTTACAGATGAAGCAGCACTTATAACTCCGGATTTTTCATCATCTTTCTTATATATTGGTACAACTATCACCTGGGAGAATCCAGACAGAGGAACTAAACTAGTGAGCAAAATGTTACATGCAGCCAATATTCTGACAAACAAAAAAGGTAACTAGATAACGAACAACGAAACCTACAATGATGAAAGACAAATAAAGAATCGATCAAGAATGAGCCCCCATGTGATGCCACTGGACTAGTTGTATCCAATACCCAATTGAAGATAGTTTCAGGATTTAGTTCCAAACAATTGTACTTCTTTCGCGTAAATGGAAAACTACAAGTGGAAGATACATCCTATATCCACATCAGGCAGTACTCGATGTGGAATCATTAAGGACCATTTTTAGGATGATGAGATGCAGCCGAAAATTGGCAGATTTGCAGTGAGTACATCTTGTTTATAATTTTGTTGCTCAAATATTACATACTTGTTTAAGTGTGCTTTTACACAAGAAATTTTGAAAGATATACTTTCAACAGCACTAATCGAATTTTGCAGACCCTGGAAATCTACTGTTCAACTACCCTTTTCCTTTTCTGCTTTCTTTGAATAGCTAAACATTCGGTAGGATAAAGTATTTAAAGCCGCAACACTAAGAGGCCTTTGCACTTACTTGTATTGGTGCCAGTCTTGGAGGAAGCATTAGGCCAGCATCATCTCCATGGGTCATGATTATACCCCCAACAAAGCGAGTGCTGATAGCCCACGAAGTCTGCCACACGTGCTGCCTATTGCCAATTTCATCAGTGAACTGCACCAGGTAAAACAGACCCAATTAAATCCGAACAGTGTCGCAAGTTCCCAAAGGTAGTAAATAAGTGAAAACACCTTAACTACTGTAGAGTAGTTACCCCCACTGCATCGAGGGTATGCGTACTCGATGGTGTGTCCCAACACAAGACAAACAGCAAAACCGATATCACAAAGCTAACACAAAACATATTTGCTTGCCTGAAAACAAGCATGAGCCTACCTGTGTTCCGAATGCTCGAGAGAAGTTCTGTCCAAGATTGTGACTCGTGCCAGCCTGCAGAGCCTTGCGATCCCCCATCATAGCTTCTATTGTGTATGTCCTATCAGCACCAGCAAATCTTTCAACTTTTGATTTCCGACCTGCAATAACAGGTATTGCAGCTTGCTCATAAGCGAATTTTGTATAGACATCAATCATCTGTAAAGCCTGCGATTGAGCATCAGAAACCCCTTTAATAAAAGATGACAATAAGCTCTTGCATCAAGAATAGAATGAAAAGGTGCAAACCTCCTTTTCAGCCTCTTCAGGAGTTGCATGAGCAGTATGACCCTCCTGCCATAGAAACTCAAGAGTCCTAATAAACGGCTTAGTTCTCATCTCCCATCTTGTGACGTTTGCCCACTGACAATGTTATCAGCAAGACATAAGAAATAAAGAAACATTTCTGCAGATCAATAATCAACTTCCATGAACAATACCTGAAACAAAAAAAAAGCTCGTGGACAAAAAAAAGTAAAAAAAAGCTCTCACCTGGTTTATCATGAGAGGAAGATCACGATGACTATGAATCCATTGAGTAAACATGTGATTCACGATGGTTTCACTAGTAGGACGAACCTGCCACAACCTCAGGAAGTGCAACAATCAAAGCCAAAACTCAGGCCACAATTCTTCGTGAGTTTAAAATTACTTTGCATATCGGCTTTAGCTTGACTACTTTTGGGGAAAGAGAGTCAAAAGGGAGAACAGAAAAAGCAATAATGGTGTCTGAATTCATGTACCACGAGTTTTTCTTCGAGTTCCTTTCCTCCGCCAATTGTTACGAGTGCTAACTCCGGACTGAAACCCTCGACATGACTAGCTTCTTTCTCAATAAATGAGTACGGAATGAACTAGAACCACGACACAGGATCCATCAGTTGAAAACCCCACTTAGGAAGCAAGAGACAATTAGGGAAACATAAACAAACTCGATTCGATGCATCGATTTCTAACAAACCCAGAGAAGTATTATAAACAAACTATCCAGAAAATTCGTACGTGACACTTTGAGATGGCAAAGAAGAGACAGATATGAATTCTAACAAGCAGCCGCAGATTAATGTCGATCAAAGTAAGCAAAGTAAGAGTCGATAAGCGGACCTGTGGAAAGTACATGTTACTGTGACCAGTCTCCTTCAACTTGACGTTCAAATAATCCTGCATTTCGATGAGAAACGCCATCAATACTTGCACCATTTTCAGAAAATTTCAACAAATTTGACAAAGGAAGCAATCCTAACAGTCCATCAAATAAGCAAAACACCTGAATAGCTTCCCAAATTGCGTAACCGTACGGCCTTATCACCATCGTCCCTCGCACAGGACCGTAGTCAGCGAGCTCCGCGTGCGCAATCACGTCGAGGTACCAAGCGTTGAAATCCTGCGACCTTGGGGTGACGACTCGATCCTCGCCCCGAGACTTCTGTTTGCTGGCTCGCTCCTCGGTCGCCGGAGGGACAGCGGCCGTGCTCTGAGCGGAGAAGCCAGCGGCCAGCGGAGGGCGCGGGTGGTGGCCCCGCCGGAATACGGCCTTGGAGCGGCGGCCGAGGGTGGCAGAGGGCGAGGTGAATAGGTGGGTGAGGGACGGAAGTCTCAGCGACGCCACCATTTTCGCGGTTTGCTCTGCGGAACCCAGCTTCAGTCCCGCAGTGAGTCCTTTAGAGAAGATGAGGTTTTCTGGATGCACGCCCCGCGCTCGTTGCCGGTGATGATGGATCGGGTCGTGGATTGTGAACCGTTAGATTCGAATACTCATTTTTCATATTGGATTGTTGGGCTCGTGGGACTAATGTCAAGCCTCTCTTTGATATTGGGCCCGTTAATATTGTTTCGACATGGCAATCCATAGTCCATCGTGGGAAAAACAAAATTGATGGCCTTCTTCAAAGCTTTTTTACGATACTCCCGACCTACATAAATCCACTCCGCACGGTCGAACGGCTCATGTGAAGCGGGAGTGCTAGAGAGAGCTTTTCTCGTCGTGCCGATTACGATTTTGGAAAACACCGGCCCACTACTGATTCAGCACTCTCTAACTAATGAACAAAACAAGTCATGTCAGTCAAAGTCCTTGCAGGCGCAACTTTCTCGAGGTCGCCCCAACGGCCTCCTATCCCAATAATTATCCAATTGAGCTCCTCTCGGTAGGGATAAATATCGTCTGCAGTTACTTCACCAATCTCTTAAAAAGATACAGGTAGCACGTCTCCATGAAAAATATATATATATAAATCACTCCATAGATGAAGTGATTTTTCTCTATCTAGCGGCAAGCAATTACTTGTCAAATTTGATCACATTCTCCATCGAACGAAAGAATGGACATACCCACCCACCAATAAATCCAACGCTGGCACATGGAAGTTTACCAACCTAACATGCTCAATCTTGGTAATCAATGTATACAGAAAAGTGGTCGGAATGGCGGTTACGGTGCAACGAATATGGACCGGACCCCGAGAGCGATCGAGAGTCCAAGCTTCTGTGCGCTTTATTGACTTTTGTTTCTGTTCTTTTTAGCCCAATCAACTCAGAGTCCAAAGCGATCCGCAGATGCCGAGGGGGCTACAGCCTACAGCCACAGCCTCGTGTGGTTGGTTGCCCAGGACCAGGAGCTCGGACAAAACGACGAAGTGGGATACAAGACGGCTTTGACGCCACGCCTCCTTTTTGCCCTTTTTCTCCTTCTCTTTTCCCGCTGCTTTCCCCCCTTAACCTACCCAAGAGAAAGGAGGAAGGAGGAGAAAAGGAAAGGGAATTTTAATCTTGGGGTGATATTAAAACTTGGATCGGTGGGGGCCCCCGATGTTTGACTTGCTCATCGATCATTACTTCTAACGAATCTGGTGTCGTGTTCTGTCCTGTTGATCATCCCACTCGCGACGGATCATTGGCCTTTTTTAGTTTGCGCGCGTACGTAGATATGGCGTCTTAGCCTTTGTAATCCCCACTTAATTAGCCCAAATAGTGGCTTAAGTGATTATAGGATTTTCTTTTATCTTGTCGCGATAGATTTGTAGTACGTTTTGTTGAGGAATGCACAACAAAAGTCCGATACCTTTACTTGAAGAGATTGCCAAGGGAGAGCCCAGGACTAAACCTGTCAATATATCCAATTGGATCCACATTCACTCAAAAGTTTAAACTAATGAGTTTGAGTCAATTATGATATATTAACTGCTCAATACCACAACAATCACGTTGCTACATGACAATGCCCACCGCCCAAAAATCGCTTGGATTACCAACCATTAACTTTGATACCAATTGATGGGAGCGCAGCAACAAAAGTCTGATACCTTCACTTAGAGAGATCGTTAAGAAGAAGTCCAATACCAAGCCTATTAACATATCCAATTAAACCCACATTTATTCAAAAATTTAAGCTAATGAGTTATGGGCCACTTAGAATATATTAACTACTCAACACCACATTAATTCTCTAATGTGGGATTTTTTTTAATATAACCCACTCATACATGCATCCTAACATGTTTTGCTCATAAGAAATATTACGTTGAAACCGTAGTACGGGAGCCACGCATCACCTAGGCAATAAGAAGGTTTGTATGCAATAAAAAGTTCGGACACGTATCACTCCCATGAGAAAATCGAGATATTGTTATTCACTTGGGGCGAGGCATCTGGAATTCGGATGGCACTAATGTGTGAAAATGGATGGAAAACACTAGAGAGTTAAACGAGGGTCGCAAGAAATTTTCACACGTATCGTGCGATGTTAATTGAATTATCGGTAAGTCGGCTATTTAATTTTTACTTGGCTAATTTGTTAACTACGCGTGACCCAATATTCCTTGCATCCGTCGATGTACTTCTTCCGAAGCCCCCCCACACGAAACGAACAGACCAACCAAACGCATACCAAGTTCCAACCAGACACATACCGAGTGGTTGGCCAGAAAGACAAACACTTGGAGAGTTCACCTAATCTCTGGTGCTGACATTGTATAATCTCGCGAAAGGGCTCATCATGAGAAGCGACGCTACTTGCCTTATCTCTTGGGTTTGCACCATAATGACTGCTCCCCATCTTTATTTAAATATGCCGTATGGGACTCCTACTAATGATTATGCATTTATTTCTCTACGCCAAATACACGTAATGAGTAAATCCCTCTGTGTATGGACCAAAATTATGGGTGTAGCCAGTACTCGGCGAATATCAAAATACTAGGGGAAATCGTCCAATTGATCCTAAATCAATTTGCTAACGTAGAGCAATCGGTAATTATTGGACCATCACGTCAACAGTTTTCGATGAAAATTGATCGAAGTAACTACATTGGGATTTTGCGCAAAATTGGCAAAATTAAAAAGTTTTGAATTGAATTGGCATCCGCATGATAAATTTAGGACTAATTGGTTAGTTCAAAACTTTATGAATCTAGATCCTATCTTTCGCCGATATAAATGTAAATGTTAATGCCACTCGATCGTGAAATTTTCTTTTAATTTTCATTTTCCTTTTCCTTTTTCATTTTCATTTTCATTTTTTTTCTTTAGGGACAACATAACGCAAAAACACGCTTGACCTTCTCCCACTTTCAATTGTGGACTTCACACGAAACACTCGTTAGAGTCCAAATTTCAAAGTGGATGCATGCTTTTGTCGACTCTATTATGTCTAATCGTTAACCCAAAATTGAAGTCAACGCATGATTTTACCTTATTCTTGTCAACCCATTAAGGAGAAAATTATAAAAAAAAAAATCATAAATTTATTGCTCTTGTGTCAATTCAGTCATAAATATTTCAATTTAGTTAATTTAATACTAAACATTTTGATGATTTGTCAATATAATCCTTCAGGCCAATTTTGATCGAAAATTACCGACGTGGACATTGACAGTGCCACGTAAGACAATCGACCTTGGCATGGATAAATTTTAATTTTAAAAAAATTATAATTATAATTATAATTTTTCTTTATTAAGTCCGGCGAGGAAGGCTAGCCGACCCTCGCTGGTCACAGGCGAGTGCCAATGGTCAGCGAGGGTCGGTCGGCCCTCGTCGAGCTTAGGGGAAAAAAGGTGAACTTTAAAAATATTATACAAAGTGTTCACGTCAGCATCAATTATGCCAAGCAGGACGATTAACATCCACGTTAGCGATTTTCAACCAAAATTAACCGAAAGAACTATATTAGCAAATCGCCAAAAGGTTTAGGATCGCCAAATTAAACGGTTTATAACTAAATTGGCACAAATATAATAGGTTTAGAACTTTTTTAGTAATTTCGCCACCCATTAAGAGAAGCATAAGAATTTGAGCAGACCTTATTTCCCAATTTAACGCGACTCTGAAAATTCACAAGTTGATCGATTGATATGTAGCTGATTTGTGTAGAATGGACTCTATTGGACCACCTATATAAACAGCTTGGAGTTCCTTCACGAGATTTATCAACATCACAAATCATTGACCATAAACGGTGGGAATACTCCACTAGACGATCGATGCATATGATTTTGAATGATCTCTGACGATTTTTTTTATTTTTTATTTTTGTATGATCTCTACAGGTTGATTGAGTCTATGTTACCTTAAATCAAAATGCTCTTATTGTCGAGGAAATGGAGCGTTCCCTCATATAATTTTCTCCACTCGATGACTTTCCCCTGACGACATCTCTTCTGTACGGTGTGAAAGCTTCGAACGACTTTATTTTTAATAGGAATCCTTCAGAATTTTTTTATTTATACCGAGGCTATTTACCTAGGGCGAATTGCCTCATCATTAGGAAAAATAGATACTTCACAAACATTACCCACCATCTGAAAATTCGGAATTCTTTATTTTTTATACCCAAAAAATTAGCGAATCAAAGTAATTTTTTTTTTTTTTGGTCTGAGAATCACAGTAATTAATTCCACGGATTTAAATAACTTAAAATGCAAAAACCCACCTTTTTATATTTACAAATAAATTAAACATGCCCCGTTCATAAATTTGAGGATACTTGTTTATAGTTTCCCTATTTCCGTTTTTTTTTTTTTTTGGAAGAATCGGCCTCTTTGGAACAAGGCCATGGAAGATTCCTCGAGAAAAGAAAATGTCCACACTTGAATTTGTTCATAGGCCCTTTTCTTTTCTGAACATTTCCCCGCTTAGAATATACAGTTCTTGACTCTTTCTCTTGCTGGGAATTGCGAAACCGTCATACAATTCAAATACACATTCAGACCCCTTCCCACACTCTCCCTTCCTAGTCCTATGTGTTTTTTTCACGTGCGCCGACAAAGCACCGTTCTGGCCAAGAAAAACGAACATTAACGAAGTAAGGTTGGCTATGCCCTCATCAGTCCAGAACAAAAAAGGTTGTTTGCGCACTCAAAAGTTGGTCAATGATTAAGAATTTTCCATTACAAAGAGGACCGCATATTCAGGTTTATGTAAAAACGTCGAATATTCTAAGATGGGAATTAAGACTATTATAAGAAAATTGCTCCATGTGAAGCTTCTATTCCTAAAAGGGTCAAAATTACCCATTGACCCCTTTTAGATTCCCCCTCCTTTCCCTTCTTACTTTATATTTCACACACCCAATATGAGTTTGCCCCTAGTTATCATTGTACGCAATTTTCTTTCTCCGAATCGAGTCATCGCGATCATGTAATTTATGTATAAATGGGTATAATTGTCAGGAGAGATCGTTTGACAACAATCTGTTCAGTTCATGATTTGAAAATTTCAGACAAGACAATACGTTTTTGTGACCACGCTAGCATTTGCACTTTCATAATTTAATATCACGAGAAAGACCAAACAACCTAAGTTAGACTTAGGATTGAGATGTGGCGCTTGTGAGTAAAACATTCATCCCTTCCATAAAATTTTTTCCTTAATCATCTTGCCCATATCATAAATGACCTAAAGTCGAACGCATCGTGTTGTGTATCGCGATGCAAACCAGGGCACATGAGTACTCGGTGACAAGATTCTTAGCACCCCTCCTCAATTCCCGTTTAATCCAAGATTTATAAAAATGCAATTGCCCCTCAATTTCATAACAGACATACCAAATAAATCCGCAGCCGATTCTACGATAACAACACCCCAACTGGACAACCCTCTCGAAACCAGAAGAGAAAACACGCGCACGTGTGAAAAGCCTACAGCCTCCCTCGTCCGAGCGCGAATCCGCTGGGGGGGG